>CM061531.1:65029498-65629498 GCA_030545055.2 Neoaliturus tenellus | reverse complement strand
CAGTTGTTGGCGCGTTGGTGTATATTTAACGTGGGCACCGTCCCCGGTAGGCCTAACCCCACAAAGTGTTTGATATTGTTTTAAAAACCAACCATTGTCATCTAAGTTTCCATCTTTACATTCTCCTTGTTTTCATTTTCATCACTAACACTTGATTCTTCTCCTCCTTCTTCCTCTTCTTCCTGTTTTACTGATTTCTTATGTAGTTGAGCGTATTTTTCCAACTGTCTCCACATTTGTACTTCATGAGGAACCCTATTAAATATAGAAGTATCCACAGGTCCGTACAATATAGGTGCGTCCGGTTGTTTGTCCAAAGTGTCTTCCAAATAATCTTTAATAATAGAACTTGAAAACACTAGTTGTCTCAAGTATCTTGTTATTGGTTCAGTTGCACAGGTTAGAATAAAAAACTCTTCTCGATTAAGTTGAATCTTGTTATCATGTCTTGTTGTGTCTCTAAACCGCAATTGATGGTCACCACGATTCTTTATAATATCAATTTCCACATTTGAATCCAAAAGTCCTACTCTTGTCTTTCTTCCATACATGTTACTAGTTAAATAGCATTCTAGCAGATGCAAGTGCTTCATAAAAGATTCCCAAGCACTATCGGTGAACAAAATCATTTTGGGTCCATGAGTCAAAATTACAGTAGGTGAATAATCCGTCGATTTCATAACACCGATTAAAACACTTTTGTCCAAACTGGATGAGATTGGATAAAATATTCGCAAGAATACCTCACTCAATATGTTAGGAGAAATATTATCTTCAGTATCCCTTTTCTTCTTCTGTGCATTCTTTCTTCTTTTACCTTTTTCCTCAACATTATTACTGCCGTGGAGTTGTCCGCAAGCGTTGTGTTCATCTCCCTCCGGTTGACCTTGAAGATCTAAAAAGTCGGATATCTCCTTCTCAATATCTACTACATTTTCTTGTGTACCACTAGGAGAAGCCATATTGAATAAGATGCTACCCATACAAGAACAGGCAACAAACTGATGAGGAGCGACCTGAACACTCTGCTTTTATACTCGCGGAATGCATTGGAATGTAACAAAACCGGTTTTTTACAATACATTTTTAACAATTCCAGTTAAAGGTGTGTATGTTACGATTTTATCATGTAAAATTAAACAGTATGCAGTTGTATTAGCCGATATAGGCGCGTTGAATTCCATTTCTATTTTTATATCTACACTTGATGATTTTACCGATTCATTTTGTTTAGAACAATCGATTACAACTATAGGGTAACCATCTAAGTATTTTTCTGGTGATAGTAAAGGTGCATTCGTTTTACCATAATATGAACTTTGGAATCTTGCATACATATCGTACAATATGCTGTACTTTTTATTAGCGAATGACACATTTAAATTATCGTATGGAAAAAATTGTGAATTTAAATAAACTTTAATATTTTTCAAGTTGCAATGATCAAATTGGCCTGCATGTTTGGTGATGGTGTCTCTTCTGCCTGTTTGTAAACCAAATATAATATACCTGGCTCGTTCCACATAATTAGATGTTTTAACTGTCCAAGTGTGTCGATCCGTAGTTGGCAAGCTGGGATGTTCATGAAATTCCCAACTTCTAAAAGGAATTACAATATCACGATCAGCCTTTAACTTTCTTAATAGTAGCATTCTATGCTCGTCAGCTAATTTTACATGTGGAACTCTCCATACAATTTTGTCTAATGTTAATTTCCATTCTAAAGTTGCATCTGTTGTACCGTCTGGAGCTTTAATAATATCTTTATCGTTTGAAGATCTCAACAAAACTAATTCTTGTTTAACGTTTAATATTATTTTCCTATAATCTTCAGCAAAACCAAGCAACAAACGTAACGGAATATGAAAATCAAAATTTCCATTTGTATCTGGAGTGATTGTGTCTTTTGCAGGTAAAACCCATCCTGCAGGTTGTATTAAATTGGTTTCATTAGGTGATATAGATGTTAATCCCTTTAAAGTTGTTGCAATACCTACTTTTTTAGTAGAATCAACTGTTACACCTGATATTTCATATCTAATTTCATCAAACAGGAAAGCCATGGGATTATTTATAAATGGAACTGTTGTACCAGTAGTAGTACCGTCCTTTTTAGTAACTTTTCCTTCAATATACAAGTAACTTTCACATGGTAGTGTGTAAATGTCTTGATTTTGTATGGGAATACGAATTTCATCGTTATTGTTTAATTTTGATGAAGTGTAAGGGTTGTGGGTGTGATATTCTTTTTCCCATAGGGTTTCGTCGAATGTTGGACCCTGAGCTATATCCAGTATATCCATTATCGGTTACTTTTAATCCAATTCTCTCTAAGAAACGAATGTTCTCGCGTGTTAACTCCTCCACAGCTGAAGAGCTACTAATACGGATTCCCGTAGGTTGTTCGCTTTTAAATGTTAAACCCATGGTTTTGTATTAAAGTGTTGATTTTAAATGTAATCTAACCGTAATAGGCTCTTCTCGGAAATCTATCAAGTTACCGTCTTGATCCAATACGTTCAACACGATGTCTGAAATGAAAGTGGTGTTCAAAGGTAGATATACCAGGTTTTGCGGCTTTTCAACAATTTTAAATCCAGGTGGTACACTGGGGTAAAAAGTATGTATTATATGAGTATTTGCTCCATATCTGTAAGCTCCTTGTATAATATTACAAGTTATGTCTATACTATTGACTTTTAATATTGTTACAGTTTGTTTACCGGAATGTGTTTTATTTGGTTCTAAAATCGCCCCATCTTTGGGAAATCCTAATAAATCACCAATTGAGTCTGACTTACTGAAATCTATATAATATTTTGAAGTAAGCTCAGCTTTCATTGTATTGTTATTACCTTTTAGCGTTATATTGTCTTTTCCCATTTTATTTTGCAAAAATTCATTAATATGATCAATTTCATAAGAACCTGTGGGTAGAGTGCAAACTTCCAAGTCTGTAAACTTCCCACTGGCATCTTTTCCTTTATAATAATGTAATAAGTTATTTTTACCTTCCGTAACATTGGGAATATAGTTGTAAGTTGTAAAATCCAACAGTGTTGCCTCCCAAAATCTTCCTTTTTGCAAGCGTAACGCTGGAAAAAGGATACTTCGTAAAGTGGACGATTTTCCTGTTAATGATACCGTATAGGAAGACATCTCAATAGTGACTGATACTTTTAGCTAGGAATTCCAAACATAAATGGCCGCATATTGAAGTATTATCAGGTTGTTCTCTTTTATAGTTGTAATATATGTTTTTAGCAGATTTAAAGTAATGTTCAAGTTCTTTAGGTGGTGGCAAATTTCCAAAACTATCAAAATAATATACATTACTATTTAGTTTCTTATAACACACCCAATGGGTGCCGGACCCTTCAGTATTATCCAAATTTACGACTCCAGTCTCATTTTTCCATATTTTCTTTGGTAAACTGTCTTTCATAAATACTCCGCGGAAAAATGGTATTTTTAAACAGGAAATATATTTAAATAATTCAACATTAGTCAACTCTTTATGTGGTATAACCAATTGATTTCTTTTATTTAATATGCACGATACGGTCTTAGGTATAGACCAGCCCCGTTTTTTACCATTGACCATATTGTCGGTTTTTTATTATTTTTCCTCGGAGAACGTCTTTTTAGTCTAATATTACCACCATGTTTTCTCTTGGTTGATCCTTTTTTATTCTTACCCCTCCTTTTTCCACCTCCTACCGCTGTTTTAGCCTTCATACCTGCTGTTACCGCTAAAGCTGCTGCTTTTTCCGCAATACTAGCGTCACTAGACTTTACTCGTTGCCAAGCTATATTCGCTAGCTTTTTATCAGCGATTGACCTATTTTTTGAATCGGTAAACGTGGAATATGCGATATCGTGTTCTTTACAAGCCTGATCTAACTTATTTATGCCTGGATCACCTCTTTCCAGTCGTTTTTTCAATTTAGTTCCTGGTCCGCAATACTGATAACCTCCCGGTATGTGAAATTCGTATGGTAAAGCGTCTATTGCTCTGTTTACGATAGATCCTACTGGAATACGATTTAAAGCTTTACTTAACAGAGAAACCGCTGTGGACGTGATACCGCCTCCTTTCCGTATAGTGTCTCGATATGGACTGGTGTAATGAAACGCCATGATTGTCTTTTATATTCGAAAAGCGTAACCCATGTGTTACCTCTATGACAGGTTGCACATAAATGATGTAATATATGGTGTTATTTAATTAAATATCAAAATCACCCCAATCTGATGATCTAAACTTTTGTGTGTTATGATTAAAAAAATATTTATAAAGAATTTCTTGTTTAATCCATGTATTTCTCATTTTTTCGTCAATAGGTTTATGTTGTCCTGCTGCAATATAATTATGCATATCAAATAATAAATTACCTATTACTTTAACAAGAAAATTAACAGTTACAGCGTTATTGGCATAATCAGGGTCTGCAACATTTGTTAATCGTTTGTTATCACAATTCCACCATTTTTTTCCAGTTGGCTCTAATTGTATTATCTGTTCATAAGTAACAGCATCACCAGGCTTTTCACCAATACCTAAATTTGTCAATAACTTTCCTTTACCATCCCAAACATAATTGTTTTCTTCAAGCAAAGTAAACTTTTTATTTCCTTGTACAAATACATCTCCTTGACGTGTTACTACTTGGTTTTGTTTCACAAAACCGGAGGTTTCTTGTTTTAAAGTTTCCTTCATTTGACCCACCGTTGCACCATCTGATGGTGCAAAACCATCTTTTACATTCGCTAAACAATTACCAAGACAGTCAATAACTCCTACATCACGTGTAATACAATGATCTTTGATGTATTTTAAATTTACAGCATCATTTTCATTTTTTGGATAACCTATATCGTTAATAACAAATTTATAAAAAGAAAACCCATCTTTTGTCTTTTCAGGTATTATAGAATGTAAATAGCGTCTATTTATGCTGTCTTTTTCATCTACAGGGTCTGCTACGTTAGATATACGTCGATTTTCAGCATTATACGTTTTTCCATCGAATTTTAACGTATTTTTCAATTCCGATGATAAATAACCTCTGTTTATTGCATCAGCGTTTTGATTTGGCTTACCGACGTTGGAAATTCTATGATTACCCGCGTTATATGTGTTTTTGTCTAGTTTCAGTGTTGGTAATATCTCTTTTTTTAATACTTTTAAATTTATTGCATCATTTTCATCTGTGGGATCATTAATGTTTTTTAACCGTTTATTACTAATATCATAATCTCCATCAGGTGTTTGTGGTAAGGCAGCACCTCTTTTTAAAGTATTAAAGTAATATAATCCATCCGAGGAATATCGTCCGAACTTGTCAACACTCATGGTGCAACTGAATAACATTCTAGAGTGTAACCCATTTTTATAATATTAGTCTCGATTTCTAACCCATATCAGTTTTTATACAAATTCTTAGTCTTTATCAGTTACATTTTCATCGCTCCCGGGACATTTAAAATATTTAAAATTTCCACTAACTAATGCTCCGTCTGATTCATTTCGAAACACATGATTTTTATGAATAAATTGTTCACCAGACAATTTTCTAAATCCGCTAAATGAATTTGGATCTGCAATTAATATATTTTGATAATCATTTACATCCATTAATTTAAATCTTTGCTTATTATAAATAAACTCTTTATTTGCACTGTCATATTGTAATGTTTGTCCTACAGTTGCAGCATCATTTGGATCTCTTCCATTATGCAAGTTTTTTATTACTTTATTTTTACATGTAAAAAATCTAAAAGAATGATCTGGATCTAGATGTACGGTTTGTGATAAAGCAGCTGCATCATGTTTTTCATAACCCCATCCCATATTTGATAACCCTTTACCCATGCAATCCCAAGCATTATTTTTGTATGTTAATAAATTAAATTTTTCATTACCTTGAACAAATTCATCCCCTTGCTTTGATACTACTTGATCTTGTTTTACAAAAGAGGTTGTTTCTTGTTTTAAGGTTTCCATCATTTGACCCACTGTTGCACCATCTGATGGTGCCGAACCATCTTTAACATTCGCTAAACAATTACCTAGACAATCAATAACTCCTACATCACGTGTAATACAATGATCTTTTATATATTTTAAATTTACAGCATCATTTTCATTTTTCGGATAACCTATATCGTTAATAACAAATTTATAAAAAGAAAAACCATCTTTTGTCTTTTCAGGTATTAATGAATGTAAATAGCGTCTATTTACGCTGTCTTTTGCATCTTTAGGATCATCTACGTTGGATATACGTTTATTTTCAGCAGTATACGTTTTTCCATTGAATTTTAGCGTATTTTTTAATTCTGATGATAAATAACCTTTGTTTATTGCATCAGCGTTTTGATTTGGCTTACCAACATTGACAATTCTATGATTACCTGCGTCATATGTGTTTTTCTGTAGTCTTAATGTTGGTGATATATTTTCTTTTAATACTTTTAAATTTATTGCATCGTTTTCATCTGTGGGATCTTTTATGTTTTTTAACCTTTTATTAGTTATATCATAATCTCCATCAGGTGTTTGTGGTAAACCAGCACCTCTTTTTAAATTATTTGCGTAATATAACCCATCCGAGGAGTAACGTCCGAACTTGTCGACACTCATGGTGCAACTGAATAGTAATCTAGGGAGTAACGCATTTTTATGAGATTACCCCACGGTTTCGGAGTTCATCCACTAAAGCCACCCATTCGTTTTCCAATCCAGTATGACCCGCTTCTTTAGCTTCATGTATTAGTTTCATTCTATCCACCAATTTATTGATATTATTGTAATAAATCACATTTGTGTTATATAGTTTCTTCATTAAACCTGTACCTGTAACAGATTTGTTTCTTTTTCTTGGTTCTGGAGCACTTATATCCAAAGTGGATGACACAAACCTTCGTTTTACAGGTTTTCTTGGCATTATCGGCATTGGTTGTCTTCTCGTTGTTGGTATTAACTTGGATACAAATACTCTATATTTTAAAGACCTAGATCTAAAAACTGGCTGGTCAGCTAAATACTTCCTCCTGTATGCATTGGTGTGTTCCAAAATCTGTTTATATGCTTCCATATCTTCTTCTTTAACTAACAATTCTAAAGGCTTTTTTTCAAATAATAATTCAAATAATCCTCTTGTGCCCTTATATCTTTGATTACCAACAATAATATTATCATCTTCATCAATGTTTACCGGGCTATTACCAACCATTAAACCTTCTTCTGTTAATCTTACTCCATAACTATGGTAGTTTTTATTAGGATTTATTCCAGCTAACATTTTTATCATGTATTTCCTTCCTAAAGGTCCTTTGTTATGAATGTTTTCACCCAACAAGCTTATGTTTGACGGACCTTCCCTTGCTTCTTCTTCTTTTTCCTCTTCACTAGCAGTTGATACATCTTCATGTCCTCTTTTAGCTTTTACTTCATATAATTCTCTTATACCACTATAGTCTGGTGATTCTAGCTCTCTTTCAGGTTCTTCACCGGTAAAACCACTATATGTAAAGGATTCCAGGTCTTCATCACTAAAATCTTCTGATTTTATATTTTCTCTTTCAAACTTTGTAATAGGTGCAATTGCATCTCCTTCCAAAACGGGTTTAGCAAATTTTTTGTTTAATTGTTTCAAGGGTTCAGTAATAGGTTTAAAAGTAGATTCAAGAAATTTCTCCCTTTCGCTAATACCTAATTTTAATGCTCTGTTTTTATCCCGAATAGAATCACTAAGTGATTTTATTTCCTTTATTAACTTTTCTTGGTTAACCATGTTTGTAGCAAGACGTGTTGTACAACAATGAATGTTTTACATCATGATCAGTGTATTAGTATAAATTTATCAAATCCTATCCTGTATCGACCATTGTTTAGCGGTTGTTCCTTTATAGTTGTTAAAAACCCATACTTTTCAGCCCAAGCCTTTCCACACAACTCTTTAAATCGTTCGAATGGCATATCCGCACTTACATGGTCATAATATATGTGTTTTAGGTTGGTTTCATCCTGTTTAAATACAATTAACATGTTTGCATTGTCTCTAATGAGCTGTTTCGGTATTTTGCTGTAAGTTTGACCAATATAAATGCTATCTATGTTGTTATGTCGACCCATGGCGAAGTAATTCCTTATTGTATTTTGATTTTCACAAGATACATCGTCAAATATGAATACTGAGAATGGTTTAGCCTCTTGCGGTTGCATGACACTCTCGCTCGCGTTAAATTTAAAATATTTAACTTCAGGTACATTATTGAGTATTTGTTCCAATAACTGATATTTTGGTTGTTGTAGTGACTTTGAAAATACATATAAATTATTAAAACGTAAGCCTTTAGGGTTTGTAATCAAATTGAATACTACATTTGTTTTTCCACAATTGGAAGGACCGGTAACCAGACAACGCACCGTGTTTGGTAACAAAACACCGTGTTTCCCAGTATTGAATTGAGAACCATCCACTGTGAGTTCATCTATATTATTAATAGTAAAATTGTCTTTTTGCGGTATTATCTCCATCCTTTGTAATGGTTCAACCCAAAATGATGCTCTACCATTATATTAGATCCTTTTTAGGTATCCAAGAATCTTCCGTCTTATTAAATCCTAACCATCTTACTTTAACCTTATCTTTTTTGCGTTGCAACACCTTTTCTACTAGATATACATCACCTACTGTTGATTTTAACATTTCATGTCCATAAAAACCTCCTTCAAGCAATTGTCCTTTATTATCTTTTAAAATGTAAGTTTCTGGTACTGTAGGTTGCACCTTAAATACGGTAAATACCTCATTTGTCCAGTTCGGAAGATATCTTTTACTGAATACACCTTTGTATTTGCTTATTCGCACTTTATCACCAACATTAAACCTTTTAGGCTTTAGTTTTTCAACTTTTGGTTTAGTATTCATTTTTATACGTTTTAATACAAGTTTTTCATTTTTATTAGTCACCTGGCTTGGTTTCATACCGATATTTCTATGAAACTTGTTATTGTAATCGCTTATAAGTTTTGGTAACACATCAATCCATACGTGTGATCCTCTGTTGGAAAACATCTTATACATCGCACCTTTTAAAGTTCTGTTAAATCTTTCAATTATTGATGCTTTTACCTCTGAATTGGTTGAGTAATGGTTAATGTTGTGTTTTTTCATTAAATTTGCAAATTCCTTATTAAAATATTCTTTTCCATCATCAGTTTGTAAATGTTTTATAGTATGTTTGTCTCTTTGTATAGCTGTTTCCATTGCTTTTGTAACACTTTTGCCACTTTTATCTTTTAGTGGTAAAGCATCTGCCATTTTTGAAAAACAATTAATAATAGTCAATATGTATTTAAATCCTCTATTTTGTTTACTATAAGGAATCATTTCGATTAAATCCGCTTGATATAAATCATTTATTCCTTTTATCACTGTATTTCTTCGTGGAAACTTTCTTCTTGCAGGTTTATGAAGCTCGTTGACAATTTCTTGCTTCAAGTTCTTCATATTGCAGGTTTGAATGTTTCATGTATCACATGTATAATAACAATGAATGTTGTCTTAAATATTAACATCATTTATATAGGTCAAGGTCATCCAAACTTGTGTAAAAAAATGGGGAACACGGCGTTTGACTTGCCGTGTTCCCCATTTTTTTACGGAAGGAGAAAGGAATAAGGTCGAAGTTGTAGAGGGGCGAAGAATAGGTTACTAGTCGATAGGGTTTAGAGAGTAGTGTCCAAAAGGAAGAGTGTGAATTTTATCCGGCATAATATGCCTTTTATCATCTCGAGCTGACAGTGCTCTTTTAACTTCAGTGACACTGTAGACCTCATGTTTAAAGCTTCTGATAGTGTTGAACGTTGCAGACATTGTAGAATCTTCAAACAAGCAGGTCTTGTAATGGTCAAATGTCACATGTTTCTTCAAGTACGATGTTTTGACTCCTTTTGCTTTCTTGACTGTGGGTGTGTTGTTCTCGTTGTACATTTTAAATGAATACAATTTTGCCATCAGTGCCACTATTTCTTCTAAAGGCATTCCATTTGCTTCATCTTTAAATTTTCCGATTACTTTTTTATTCTTTTCGTTGTAATTTGGATGGTTCTTCGGATAGTCAGAGAAGTCAAAATCGTCTTTGTATGGGAAACTCCTTAGGTCTTCATACATGTCCAAAGTCTTTATCCAGTAGATAAACGCGTCGGTATCCATGTATGCAACTCCAATGTTGTCTCTTCCGTAGTGTTTAACCATTTTGTTGTAATGGAAATCATACATTAAAGTTTTACTTATATCCAAAATTGACATTCCAATGTATAACGGACGATCCATCACTATTGTTGTTTTCTTCATACTTACGGCAACTAGATCTTCGTTTATAATCATAGATGTTCCAAAATTTGGTTTTTGCACTAATTTTTCCAATTTCTTAGGATCACTTACTAATTTTACAATCTTGTGTTTTCTTTTGTTTTCTAAGGTCTTCCCGAAGATGGCGTTGTTCATCAATTTGTAAAAGTCCTTTTCAAATGCTGATGTTGCTGCTGCTCTTCTTGTAGTGTTGGAATCAATATATGGTTTCAACCAACAAGACTGGGTGAATTCAATTGCTCTATGAATTCTCACCACACGTAGACCCAATTCAAGAGCTTGTTGAACTACCCAGTAGTGAGCCACATACCGATCTTTATTCTCCAACGTCATCATCAATTTCGGCCATCTTCCTGTCGGTGAAACTTCAGTCTTGGCTAGGAGAGGCAAGTCGTAGTGATGGTCATGAAGGTGCTCCGGATATTCGAAATCACAGTCCAAAATATAGCCTTTTGGACCATTCTTTGGAATCTGTGAGATGTCACCGATGGTGGCCGGGTCGATCCATTTGAAGTCAGCGTAGGGAAGCGGATTTGACATTGCCCAACCATAAAGGTTGTTTGCGTCAAAGTAACCAAGGTAGACCGATGGTTGTCTCTCATCGAAGCCTGGGATGTACTTGTTGTTAGCTTTGACATGACGTGTTACAGCTTGTGTCAAACCGCCCCGTACACCAGATTCTATCATGAGCACCATATCAATATCTGTTAGAAGTTCCAATCGACAGTTGGTTGACTTTAGCATAGCTTGCCATGCTAATCCTGGAGATGTGTACGAGTGTAGAGGGTCCAGTCCATAGGCGGAGAAGCAGGTGTTTCGAAATTCTTCCATCACATCGCACAGCAGAGTTACGTCCAATTTTATGTAAAAGTCGGAATATTCCCCTAAGGTTTGAATGTTTAGTTGGTTCCAAACATTACAAGCATGATTGTAGTCTTCAACGGAGATTTCACTTTCATTTAACTTGCTATTGAAGGCTTCAATCGGTGGCAGACTGGTTTCTTCGAATTTTTCTGCAGAAGTTATGTAATCATAGGGGAACACTCCTTTACGCATTACTAAGTCCAATTTATCTTCAGGTACAATTTTGCTGGTTTCTTTTAGATCTTCTCTTCTTAGGTTCTCAGACAATTTGCTCAAACTAGATGACATAAATCTATAAGAGTCTACGAAGCGAAGTTTAATTTTACCTACTGTTTTTGAGAAACTGATGTACTTCTCCAATGTTTCAGCTAATACTTCGATTTTTCCATCATCTCGTCCTAACTCTGGGATAATGAAGTGGGAGTCATAGCCGCTAAGATTGTGTAACACGACAGGGATAAAGTTTGGCAGTTTGTAATTTATATTGCATGAATTACAAGCAGCTCCTCTGTATAACCCTGTCAGGTGATCGTGATCTCTTACTTTTTGATTTTCTTCACTGAAGCTCTTCTTGCATAAATAACATCTTGTTGCCAAATTGTATTCTTCTTGTTGATTTTGATTCAAAGGTTCCATAGGTAAAACATTACCGAATAAGCGTTGCACCTTTTCAGCAATGTCATACAACTGGTCTACGAAATGCTTAGCGGCTTCTTCCCCACGGTAGAGTATCGGAGTGGATGTTAAGCCATAGTCTTGCAACTGTTCTTCAGGCAAAGTCGATTTCACCAATAAGCAAAAACTGTTAGGTTGATGCAGTTGATATTTGGTTCTTCTAGTCACCTCACCATCCGGAAGCTCCTGTGGTACTAACGTGGATTCGAAATCTGCGTAGACGGCTACTGGAATCCGATATTGGTGAACTGTTTTGTTGAATTGGATGAACGCTCGAGATGACGGCGGCAGACTAATCTTCACTTCATAGTTGTCATTACAAAGTCTTTGGTGTTCCTTCAACCACTCCGATCCTCCACGTCTCAAATCTTTATTCGTAAAACAAAAGCATCTCTTACACACTGTCACTCTAATTTTATTTTTCGTTAATTGTCGTACAACCAATGCTTCAAAATCTTTTATCCACACATAATGTGAAATTTCGCCTTTAGTTATCAATAATAAATCAGTATGGTTTCTTTGCTCCACTTTTCCAACTCGTAGAGGATACACATTGTTCGAATCATCTAAGCCGAACACGTTAACAGAAACACCTGGATTTTGTTTCTCAAATTTTGCAATTTGATTAAGACTCACAGGATACGACATTCCTCGGAAGTTGTAGCGGTGTTCGTTTTCATAATATTCCCTACCAACTCTACAAGGATTATGTTTTACATACTTAGTTAGCATCGCATACTTAAAACATTCATTATCCCCGTTTGTAACATTTCTGCAAGAGTTGGTGTCTTTAATTTTCTTTGGTAGAGGGATAAAGCTGCTACCCCTCATACCATATCCATGCTTGTGAACCCTCACATCCATACCTTCAATCGATGATAGCGTCCAGCCAGATCCTCTTCCTTCGTGTTCTTGGAGTTTCATTAGCAGTTCATTCAAACAATCTTCTAAAATTTCGTTGATATCAGATGTGGTTGTAAGGGTTCGGTTTTTAGCAATGAATGCTCTCGGTGAGTTTTCACCATTGGTATTAGTAAACATAGCCTCCAACACCAATCCAAATTTAATAAAGTTCAATCTTGCCAATTCTTCCATCAATGTTTTTACAACTAAATTTTTAGCTTGGGTTATAAAGTTTTCCAATTCCAATTGCACATTATTAATTTTGAAATGAGTTACAACTGGTCCTGGCAAGGCTGTGGTGCGCAGTTGTCTTATTTCTTCCACTTCTTCTGTATCCTCTTCTTCCATATCCTCTTCTTGGGTACGCAGTTGTTTTACATCTTCCACTTTTTTTCCTTCCATTTCCTTTTCAATAAATCCTCCAGCTGTAGATGGTCCAGCTCCGGCAAATTGAATAACACTTGGTCTTCTTCTTTGCATTAACTGTAAATAGCTAGCCCAGTCCTTCTGCTTCTGGGGTTTTTCCAAAAACCGATCAATCGCATCCAAGTCTTCTTCACTTACTACAATCTCTTCTTTTCTGTCCTCTTCACGATGCAATTCTCGGTGTAACTGTAGATAGCTATCACAGTCGTCCATCTGTTTCTGGTAGTTTTCCAATAACCGATCAAACGCATCCAAGTCTTCTTCACTTACAACAATCTCTTCTTTTCTGTTTTCTTCATGATGCAATTCTCGGTGTAAAACAAAGATATCTTCATCTTGGAAAAACTCACCACAAATATCGCAAAGAGCCATTTTTGAACAAGTTTGGCTTTGAGTGTGCACTCGGTGAATGTCCAAGCAATAATGAGCAGCGCGCTCAACCGGGTCCCTTTATACCCGAGGTTGAAGGGTGGGGGAAGGTGACGTCATATACATCCGGTTTATCAATCATTTAGTAAATTTGGCTTTTAAACACCCATTTTCAATATATTCTTCAACAGGCTTGATAAACCAATAATGTTTGGTCTAAATCCACTACTTTGTACAAATATTTTGAAAGATGTCTGTTTGAGCAAGTTTATGTGGAACAAGGTCACTTGGAATTATTATTTTTAGCGGGGATAGAGCACTGCAATAGAGCCATGGTATAGAAGTGGTGTATCCATCCAATTGGTTTGCCCTTTTTTATACCCCCACCAACTATGCATTTATGTGGGTCAAGGTCGCGTAAAAATACCCTTTGAGCGGGGGATAAACCACTAAGCAGCATGCTAGTCCATTGCCGCAAAGTGATCTATCCCCCGCTCTGTTCTACAAAAACCTCAATCAAGTCCAAGTTCAAGTCCTAGTTTAACACTTGGTTGGGAGAATTACATTAGTTTGATACTTATTTCTACCGTTACACTTGCTCCATTCTCAAAAAGATATAAATAATATAATCCTGGGTACTGTTCTTTTTCACGTCCTGCATGTTCCTTAATAAAGTCGAAGGCCAATCTTTTTCAATATTCATTATGAAACACTTCTCTTACACAAACAAGGATTTTTTCTTCGAGAAATTTCACTTGAATTGTTGTTAGTTTGCTTACATCATCCTTGTCTATCAGGGGTAGCTTGTAGGTGAAAGTATTTGGTGGTAGTTTGTGCGTTCTATCAAGTAAACAACAAAATTTTTTATACAATTGTCATTGTCTGTAATACTATTAATACCAAACAGATTATAGTACGAAGGATCATAAGGTATACGACGATACATTTTAAGAACCGGTCAGCATAAGCGCTGGAGCTAAAATGAGAAATGCGTGCAACCCGGCCGCCTTATATCCCCACCGGGTGACCACGCCCAAGGTACCCGGGGGGGGGGGGGCACTTCTCGTCCGGAGCAAAAAACTTTTTGGTCAAGGTCAAAAATTTTTCCCAAAAAAAAGTTCGGGGGGGGGGGGTTTGCACTTTTTAAAAAAATAAGCCCCACTTGAGACATTTATGTTACCATAGCTGAAGCCTCCCAAGGGACCCAACTATAAACAACTCCAAAATTGTGGGTTACAAATACCTAACTGTTATATTTTTTAACAGACATTAATGTATTAACTGTGTTAATAAGACCTGACTGTTAAACACTTTGAAAGATTTTACATATTTAGGTCAAGGTCACAAAAAAACTTTAAAAAAATAAGCCCCACACCCCCTTTGGGGGTGTGAGGCACTTAGGTTGTCATCGCTGTAGCCTCCGAAGAGACCCAACTATGACAACAAGGCAACATCCAATGTCGTGTACCCTTCGCCACGCAAGACTTGTAAACATTTACTGCATTGTCTTTTCAGTAGCTAACAAAGATTCATTTACATAATTTTGTGTTTCCAGAAGGAAACAAACAAACTGAGGACACCCTAGTGGCTTACGTCCTCGTCCGAGTGCAGAGGCCGCCGCAACCTTTTGCATGCCTGGCAGGAGCCTACCGATAATTAAAATAGGCTTTACACGGGGCCTACTCCCGTAACCTATCTTTAATATTTTTAATTTACAATGCATTGAATTTTTACAAGTCTTTGTGGGTCAAGGCCACACGGACATTAAAAAATTTTGGCCCCCGTACATCCATGGCGAACCACGAATGTTCGGGGGCCTTGGGGACTAAAAACACAAATAGCTAACAAAGATTCATTTACATAATTTTGAGTTTCCAGAAGGGAAACTAACTGAGGACACCCTAGTGGCTTACGTCCTCGGTCCGAGTGCAGAGGCCATCGGCTCATTACCCCCATATAGGCGTACAAACGGACCAACTCCTATTTCTCAGCCGCATTGAAGCATGCATGAGAGTTCTCAGCCGCATTGAAGCATGCATGAGAGGAGCCTACCAATTATGAAAAGTGGCTTTACACGGGGGCCTACTCCCGTTCCCTGACTTTACAATTTACTTTGAGCATTGAAAAAGCTCAAGGGGGGATTGCTAAAACAAGCGTATACACTTTAGAAACAAATAACACACTTACAACACACAATTGAGCTCAACGTAGTCAATGCTGGAACAAGCACATACACAATAAACACATAACAAACAAGACACAAAGGATAAAAGACACAGGAGACATAGGGTATAAGTAAAACACTCTCATATAAAGCAATTCGCAATACCCAAACGCAAGCGCAATATCTTACAACTAATACAAGTCTTAAAGTTAGAGTAGACTTCGCTAAACACTGAAGGCGCCATTCAATGTTTAGTGATGCCTATGGCGGTCCGTCCCGGTCGTTCACGTTCAACGCGCGGGAGCGGACTGCGAGCCGGCTCTGGCTGGACCCCCTTATATCCCCGCCGGGGCTGCCACACCCAGGATATCAGGGGTGGGGGAGGGGGTGGGGGAGGGGGTGGGGGTGGGGGTGGGGGGGGGTTCGCACTTTTTGCCGGGGGGGGGGGGGGTTCGCACTTTTTGTCGGGGGGGGGGGTTCGCACTTTTTGTCGGGGGGGGGGGGTTCGCACTTTTTGTCGGGGGGGGGGGGGTTCGCACTTTTTGTCGGGGGGGGGGGGGGTTCGCACTTTTTGTCGGGGGGGGGGGGGGTTCGCACTTTTTGTCGGGGGGGGGGGTTCGCACTTTTTGTCGGGGGGGGGGTTCGCACTTTTTGTCGGGGGGGGGGGGGGGGGCAGGTAAGTTAAGTGGGTCAAGGTCACCCACGACACTTGTACTCTAAGTGTTGGCTGTACCCCCACCACAACTGGGTCCCTAGGCTGCACAACACCGCTTCGCCAGTATGTCTCCGGCTTCCATGCGGTGCGTCTCGCTGTTCCATAGCTCTCTATATGTAAGTAATTTTACAAGTTCTGAATGTAGGTCACTACACTTTAACTCTGGGACGATATCGACTTGTAGTATTTCAGTGTTTTGACTCAAGGTCATCACACTTTAACTCTAGCACATCGGTTATCGTACCAGAGGTGCTCAATAACCTAACTTGTAATGTTTAGGGTGGCGTTTGCACGCCACATGGTATCGCCATGACTGTCCAGTCCAAGTTTTGAGTTAAATTAATTTTACTGTAATCTTTTCCATTTCCGCTTCGTTTTGCCAAAGTATAAGGTGTCGCTTAATATAGTGGTATTTCTCTAAAGTTATAGGAGATTGCAGGGATACGATTAGTTTATTTAGGAGACTCTTTATCTTGGAGTTTAACACAATTTCCACTTTGACTTTGCTTCCTCGGCTCTCACAGCCTAAGCTGTACAGAAATGTTTCTTCTAGTGCCAACTCGGGCCAAGAGAACAGTGTGTTGACTGTAGGACAGCTCATGGTGAAGTGATGCGATACTCCAGCGTTAAGCCTCACCTTCCCCCGCCACTGTGACCTTCCCCCACTCCTGCTGTTTCCCCCACCTCTTTTCCCTTGACTCGTGCGCTACAAGCAGTCTCTCAGTATTGTGTGGACTTTTGTGAGGAGACGCCATGTCGCGGGACACTTTGGGTAAGAAACTTAGTCGTGTTAAGGCTTTATTAGTTGCTCACTGTCCACCACTCAAAGTTAAGAGGGTTTCGACTTTAGCTAAGTGGCGCAAACTATTGCGCGGACACCCTAAGTTTTATACAAAACGGACTAATGTCAGTTTTACTGATGAGGATTTGTTTAAAATATTGGATGAAATGACTTTTCCTTGCAAAATTCAGTTAGTTACTCCCATTCCTGACAGTTTAGAGTCTTAGTCTCTCAAGCCGATGTACCTAGAGTACACAGAGCCGGACAGTCAGTCGCTCGGTGTCTGTCGTAGGGTGCACATCTCGGTTGTAGTACTGGTCTAAAGTAAGGCAGCTGGGCTAGTTCAAGGTCACCCGAGCGGTGTCACATGACGGTTTAGGCAGAGTCACGTTGCAAACTTCAAGTTTCCTCGGCACTTTTGCTGTTTCTCATCGCAAATTCGCTCCAAGTCGTCAGGGTCATGGGAACCGGACTAAAACTCGGAGCGTAGTGCGAGAAACCGCAAAAGTGCCGAAAAATTTTAGGTTTCGGCGTGACCTTGACCTTTGTGACATCGATGACGTCATTTTGGTGATGTAAGGGGTGATGACGTCATCCGCACGTCATTTCTGTGACGTCATGGGTGTGACGTCATGGATGTGACGTCATTGGTGATGACGTCATCGATTGCGTCATCGGTGACGTCATCGATGACGTCATCGGTGGGGTCATTGACCTCGATGACGTCATCGCTCAGGTGACCTTGAAGTGAGCCAGCAGCCTTACTTTTGCACTACTAAGGACGTATATGCTTTGTTATGTTTTGTTATGCATTGTTATAAATGTTATGCTTTGTTTAGCCGCTAACCACACTTTTCGTTTTTGAGCTCGTATTATCTTTTATTTAACGCTTAAAATATAGCGTTATATTAAGTTTGTATTTAGCCTGAAACTTTATAAAAAAACGTTTATTATCATTTGAGAAATACATTTTTCCAAAGTGTATTTCCAAAATGGCGGCAATTTCAAGATTTCAAAGGCAAATATCTTAAAAATGGTAAGTTTTATCAAAAGTAAAGTGACATAAAAGTTGGCACTTTCAATCATGTAAATAACAATACCAATATTTTTAGGATCAGACATCCAATAACGGAGTAACTGTGATTTATGTATTAAATACATCTAAATTTGCTATAATATGTGGAAATTTAACTTCGTCCTAAGAAAATGCAAAAATTCCGTTATTTTGTCCAATCTTTGCAGTTTTGGTACTGTTGTTTAAATATTTGTCAACTAATATGTGTGTTGTGGAATTTTGATAAAATTTTACAATTTTAAGAAATTGGTCTTTGATGTTTTAAAATGGAACACATATCGGGAAAAAATTATTTTATGAAATTGAACATTGTTGGGGATAAAAGCCCGTGTCAAATATGAACTTAATATACGATGCGTTACAGAAATTAAAATTAATAAGTGTTAAAAATAAAATGGCGACTAGAGGCTAAACAAGACATTTTAGGACATATGTATTCAAAAACATTTTTCTTTATTTTTGTACAAGTAATCATCTCCTAAAAAATTCTGAAACTTTTTTTCTGAAACTCTGTATAGTTTTCGCTTAAATGCACTAACATCAACCAACACATCTTAGCAACAAACGACATAGGATGTTCCACTAGGTATCGACCCTAAGCTATCAACAGTTATACTCTGTAACTAAAATAACGATTTTTAAAATTACTTGATCCTTTAAAACATTAATTAGTTAACTAAATTTTAATAACTCGTAACAACTTCGAAGGGGGGACGGCGCGTATGTTTGTATTGGCTGTATTAAACAACAGTTCCACGTTATTACATTTTAGTTTCAAGAGTTAAAATTATAGAGAAACCAAAATATTATTTATTTATATTACTTGATATAAATAGTAAAATGACAACCCTTACAAAAAATAGGTTCGTATAATACGGAATATTTTAAGAGGAAACGACGTTAAACAATTGCCCTCAGTTTCCTTTGTTTATCTGTTACGTGTATTGCGAGACTTTGAAGTGGTTTCTACTCGTTTTACAATGGTACAAAGGAAATACCAATAAATGAGAACCTTAATGGCAACCCAGAAATGCTCTGCACATACCAAGTTTATTTTTAAATTACAAAATAAGAACATTTGTACTTTTTCCAGCTTTTATGGCATTTAATTTAGAATTTTTTAATTTTAATAACTAACACAAGTTTTTTACTTTGTTGTAGGTGAGTGACAACAAAAGTAAGATCTTTTTATATTGATTTACACTAAATTAATATAATAATTCTCACATCCCATGCTGAGAAGAGTCTTAACTATTTTCGGAAGTGTACGGAAAAACAAAAATAAATATATATCAAAGATGTCGCACAACCATGAATCGTCCTCAGGTCCATTGTAGAGGTTTGAAGCGGGACTGCCACAACCGTTCTATAAAAGATAAACCAGTTCCTCGTGAGTTACTGTTACAGCTCCAACGCCTACTGCCCCTTGTTACGTCTACGACTGACAACACTTTATTCCCCAATTATATTTCTTTCAAGCCCTCTGATAAGGGTTAACAGATTGCAGTTTGTCGTATAACGGCACGTAACATACATTTGTTGAATTTAAATGTTGCAAGTGGCCGACATAGGAACACGTCAAACATGGGTTGGTTAGCAATATTGGTACCCATTTTTGAACCATCGCAATCGCCAAAAACCTTATAAATATGATGAATTGTTGTGGTTGCTATCCTAGTGCTATTATAGTATTAGCTAAGGGCAAAGTAGGAGAAACTTCTGAGGATGTTTTAGGTAATTTTAAAGAAGCATGGATTTTCAAAGTCGATAAACCATGACAATGAGTGTTTGTTCCACAAAACTCATCTTGAGCCATATTCTTTCTACCTCTTTTTTTAAACTGAAGTTTGTCAGAAGATCGTCTGCAGTTTATTAAAAATAAAATCAATAGACTAATTTCATGGTTAAATGTACCGTGAAATTTCAGCTTCTTCGAAATCACATTAGACACCCACCAAATTTTGACTAAGCCATGTCAAAGGTTTTGATGCATTATATATTTTACAAATGATTTTGATATGGTTTGATAAGGATTTGATATAGTTATGACTACAGGACTTGGATGTAAACGAACATTTTTACCCTAAATTAATTTAAATCAATATGAGATCCGAATTCTCTATCATATGGTCAACATTTATATATTTCCTGTCATTAAGTAAATCGATAGTTCACTGTCATCACGCGTATTACTGCTGCAGTCCATCGGTGTCGGAGGTTATATTAATGAAGCGTGCGTTTCCTACACGCGGGTCCGGTGTAGCGACGTGCAGGTTGCCCAATAAGGCAATGAGCGCCGTGTCGGCCGTGTTCAGCTATGTAGACACGCGCTACCGGCCACTGCGGTCCCCGCCACTCACCGGTGCAACATACACGGCGCGATAGTCGCTGTCCCGGTTACTTACGACGTCGTGGCTGGCCATCATGTTAGCTGCTGTAAAGGTTGGCGATAGGGCTGTAAAATGCCTGGCTGATAAGGAACTAAAGCTTGTACACAGTAAGACTGTGGGTTTAGTTACAAGGACTTCCATGGTTGGGTAGCATGTTTGTTGATTAAATTCAACAATTGAACCTTTGAACATGTGTGGCTATATGAATAGGGATTGAAACTGTCCTTGTAATTTTAAATGAGTAATCTATAATATATACAGCCCCATGTGTAACTGACTCACTCACTCACTGATGATAGGAAAGTCCTGAAGCCATCGTTGAAGCTAGACACTTGAAATTTGGCATGGACATTCTTTGAGATGTTTCAATTTAGGGAAAATTATAAAACTACAACTATTTTACTTTTAAACTATAAAAAATCTAAAAAATATAGATTTGTCGGTAAAGTAGTTCAGCCGTATCGGCGTATATCACCGCGTGGTATCGTAGATCACTTTGCAGGTTTAGTTCTCGCTCGTGTTTAAATGATCTCTTTCAACTACACCCGTGTTTGATACTAGCATTGTGTATCGTACAGATATGAAGGTCTTTTAATGAACGATTATGTTTTTGAGAATTTTTAACAACTGATGATCAAAACATATAGGTATTTATGTTAGGTTCTCGTCTTGTATTCAATTTATTTTCGATTATTTATTCAAATACACACTAGAGTATCCTTTCGGCCGAATTTCGCACTACATGAATTTTGCTGTGAAGCTTGAGCTGTGATCTTAACGAAACATTTTTTGATTAATTTGTACAATACTTAATAGACAGTTAATTATTATCTTTATGTTTGATTTGTATTCAGTGTCCTATATTAGATTTTTTTACACACTTAAAAATATGTTTTTGAGAATGTTCAAATAAGTATTGAACCAAAAGAACCGATTTAAATGTTAGGTTCTCGTTTCATTTTGACCTCATTTTAGATTACTAATTCAAATTTACCCCAGGTTACGCTTTCGGCCGAATTTCGCATTCAATGAATTTACGGTGTAGTTCGAGCCGTGATCTTAACGTAATATAATTCTATTACTTTGTACAATAATTAATAGACAGTTAATTATTATCTTTCTGTTTTATTTATATTCAGTATTTTACATTATATTTTAATACACACTTAAAATATGTTTTTGAGAATGTTTAAATGAGTATTGAACAAAAAGAACAGATTTAAATGTTAGGTTCTCGTTTCATTTTGACCTCATTTTAGATTACTAATTCAGATTCACCCCAGGTTACACTTTCGGTCGAATTTCGCATTCAATGAATTTACTGTGTAGTTCGTGCCTTGATCTTAACGTAATATACTTCTATTACTATGTACAATAATTAATAGACAGTTAATTATTATCTTTCTGTTGTAATTATATTCAGTGTTTTACATTATATTTTAATACACACTTAAAATATGTTTTTGAGAATTTTTAAATGACCTTTGATCAAAACAAACACGTTTTTATGAATAAATTATTATTTTACAAGTCTCGATTTTATATTCTTATAATTGGTAGTTTGTAGTAGTAGGGTTTTTTTGCGGATCAAACCCGTTTTTATTCTTTCCTATTATTTTGTTTTCATGTTCTTTAATTCTTGTTTTCGCTCATTGATTTGAATGTTATACGCTATTTCAGTGATTTAAACGTTTTTCTTCTATCTCCTGAAATTTACAAGTTTTTATTTGAGTTGGGTGAGGCATGGGATTATGTCAATTTTTCCATAATTGTATCTCTATTTAGTACCAGGTTAACCGAGCCCTGCTGGTTGGTTTTAATTGACTTTTGTTATAGTGTCAATGTAATCAAGCTTTTAAATCTATACCAGACTCTTCACAGCTAACAGCTGTTAAAAAACTGCTTAAAATTTATGTTCCTTTATTTTTGTTTACTTTTAGTTGTTATTTCGTTACCAAAATAGCAACCTATAAGACCAATGTTAAAAATAACGATTTTTAAACTTAAATTTAGACCAAATTCGATTTTTCCTGTGACTGAGGCTGTTTCTAAACTTAATTTTGGGCCAAAACACTCTTAAGCGCAAAGTTTAAGCAAAATCTAACAGCTACATTTCGAGATCGTGGAACACACATCCCTTCAGACATAGCTCGTATTATACTATAGGATATGATACATAAAATTTATAGAAATTTAAAACTTTATATTTAGCTACCGAATAGAGAAATATATGTTACCATAACTACTACTATTAAATATAATGATAGCAACAACAACAACTATAACTGTTTTAATTGAAATTTCTTTTCATCTAACACAACAACAATCGTCTAATCTAAAGTATATATTTTTACCAGCATAACACCTAAAATATTTACATAAATAATTAATTATAAATTCACAACTCAAAACTTTTAAACGAATTCTAATTACGAAGGGGTTTTAAAACCGATTCTTATGAGTTTTTTAAAAGCTTTGTTTACTATTGATTGTGAATTTTGTGTATTTGACGGTTTTGTTACTGTCTTGACTGTGCAGTTCTTCCGTGGAACTAACGTATTTTAAACTCGACTTTTTATTAATTTACGAATTTAGGGCAACCCCTAGCGGGAGGGGGGTCTAGCCTGATCGGTACTTGAGACTAAGAGCAATTAACAAATTTGGGGCAACCCTATAAGGGGGCATGGGGGCGGAGCCCCATCGAGCCGTAGGCGAGTCTATAATATATACAGCCCCATGTGTAACTGACTGACTCACTGATGATCTTAAAGTCCTGAAGCGACCGTTTAAGATAGAGACTTGAAATTTGGCATGGACATTCTTTGAGATGTTTCAATTTAGGGAAAATCATAAAACTACAACTTTTTTACTTTTAAACTATAAAAAAGGTTCAAAATATAGATTTGTCGGTAACGTAGTTCAGCCGTATCAGCGTATATCACCGCGTGGTATCGTAGATCACTCTGCAGGTTTAGTTCTCGCTCATGTTTAAATGATCTCTTTCAATTACACCCGTGTATGATACCATTATTGAATTACGTTAGCATGAATGTCTTGATTAGACGACGGTGTTTTACTGCATAGAGAGCGGGTTATTTCAGCAATTCTCGCTTTGTTCTAGACAGTATTAATGCCCAAAAACTAAAAATTTTCAGCTTTCAAATTATAAATAATTCTCAAAAGACGAGGTGTCGTAAGGAAGTACGTTGGTTCTTAGAGATGTCGCTTGGAGCGCTATTATAGTCGCTTAGTTCTCGCTTGTATTTAAATGATATCTTTTAACTACACCTCTTCCCGATAATTAATCTCGATTGGGCGCACAGTTGTTTGAGTATGGTTGTCCCTCTGATTGCTGTGTTATTATTGAAAATGAATTTACTGAATCGAAAGCGTATCTTTACATTCAGGTGATGTCCGCTTTAATTTCTATATTAATTGCTAAAAATATATTAGGTCTTAATACATTTTCTAGACTTTAGTTTTCTCATGCTGGAAAATTTCTTGTAGATTTTCGCACAAAAATTACCTAATACAGTAATTTTAACTTAATTTTCTACTATTTGTATGCTGTCTCTCTATATGAATCCCCAGATTGAATATAGCGCTTCAGTTGATAGTTCTGGTACAGTTTTACTTTGAAGAGTTGAACGTGTCCCAACACGTCTGACATCCGGTCTTTGACCTATTTGCTGCTGTCCAATCAGGCTTAAATTTTAGTTTAGGAATCGATTGAACATATTAAGTTATAGAACAATTGAACTTTCCATTCTTACCTTCGCTAACATTTACCTACTTCCTACGTTTTTTTAAGACCATCTACATATCTGATGACCCATCAGGCTGAGAAATATTAAACTAACCAATTGAATTAAACTCAATAGTAATTTTTCTCGCTGCCACTTTGTCCGTCAAACTTCCTCAATGCAGTGCTCTCACACAAAGTCTCGATTAACCCTATTATTGTTGTAATTGAAAACTATTCTATGCTTATCAATTATTGTAACTCTTTCAGTATATTTTAATTTAATCAATAATCCTTTTTTTGGCTATTATTTCACAATTGGTTTTTTTTTTACTACCATTGGTTGAAAATGCATAATGTACGCCGATTTTATGGTTCTTAAGTTGCAATTTTCTTCATTTTAAGACTATATAAAGACTTTAAGACTTCATGATTGTAGTACTTTATACCCTGTGAGCTATTACATACTACAAGGGCTCTATTTTTATTAATTTTCTGAAGTAATATGTATATAACATTTAAAACTGTTAAATTAATAATTGCTGATTTTGAATGATAAAATTGTTATCGTTTCTCTATATGGTACCTATATGATTCCTGCGTTTCTTGGCCACCCCTTAGCGGAACTGAAGCATCTTAGCCTAAACCATTTTTTTTTTAAATTTCAAATATCTTGATTTTGTGCCTTTTTTCTTCTAATACATACAACGATCCTCTATATAAACTTATAATTTTATTCCACTTTTATCTTTTCAGAATACAGCGATTACCTCAATCATGTGCAATCATAATCGTATCTCCTAATTTTTACACAACAACTTTTGAGCATAACTATTTACATAGTTCATTAATATTTCACAACTCCATCATATTTTTTAATGAACTAAGGGAAGCTAGGGAGAGGGATTAAACCATGAGCCGTGGGCAAATTTAAAAGCTTATTACTGTATTATTTATTGTGAGTAGTGTGTATTGGCGGCTTCTGTTACTGTCGTTGGAGTTGAGCCCTCAACTAGCCTGTTCATTGTATGAGGTTTTGACAGTAATTTACGGAATTGGGGCTACCAATTATTGGGTTGGACCCTCCATCAAGCTTAACACCTAGAATATTTACTTAAATAATATTTATTTCACAGCTCAATTTTTAAAACTATTTACTAAGGAGGGGTATTAAAACCTACTAATAGGAGATTATTAAAGCTTTTAGCGAATTTCCCTATAGGGAATACGCTATTACCGTAGTAGCCATGGTAAGACCTAAGCCCGGGACCACTTTATTTTTTCATTTTGAGGTCCCCAGAAGCCAAAAACACCATTCGTGTTTTTTTTTGTCTGTGATTACATACAGCCTACCTAAATTAAAACTTATAATTTTATTTTATTTTATTCATTTTGAACACACCAACTACCTCCATCATGTGCCCAAAATTTTAACATATCAATTTTTAAGCAGGCTATCTAGAATATTTACATTTTTTTTTTTTTTTGAGGGAGAGGCGGAAAAATGCATTACGCACACAGGTGGCCAGCCTGTAGTGTGGGGCTCCCCTAAAAACGGGTTTACCCACTAAAAAACCTCCTCTACTCTTTAGGAATCTAACCTGGAATTGTTTGTCACATTACGTCAGGCTAGGCCTAAATTTGGCTTACGCCCATGGGGCTCGCTCCTTATCCAGCCGCTCGATCAAGGGATCTGGGCCACTTCGCGGTCCAGATCGGTTTTCTTTTCCAGGAGGATGCCCCGGACGAACTGTGACAAACAATCCCAGTTGCCCTCATCCTCCATAATCTTTTGGCAGACCGTGTCCACCGAGACCGTGTCCACCGAGAATATTTACATAGTCCATTATTATTTCACAACTACATTTTATCTCACTATAACTTATATTTAAAATTCGCATTGAAGGTTTCATTTATTTTAAATGAGATTTTGCTGTACATTTTGTATTTTTTTCTTTATACAAGAACCTAGATTTACTGTCTAAGGACGCCTAAGAATAAACAATTAATTATTGTTATAGTTTTCGTAAGTCATGATTTGACAAAACCATGGTCAATACCAACATTCTTTACATAAAGTAAGTTTTTTAATTTTTTTATTGGTGGATTTTTTAGGCCGACTAATTTATTTATTACTTCAACCGTGCACCTATAGTTGTATTTTTATCCAAGCAAGGCACTTAAGTTAATGTGAACTTTTGCATCGATTTGGAAATGTTTTAGGATGTTTTGTTATTTGTTTGCTTAAGTGTGGTAAATTTTTAATGAATTAAGGGAGACTAGGGAGAGAGGCAAAAATAGCCATAAGCTTTTTATCAGTATTGACTGTGAGTAAAGTTAAATAGCTAGCCGGTTCCGTAACTGCCTTGGCAGTCCAGTACTTCGCTGGTACTAACCAGTTTAATACTTTTTACTTCATTATTGATTTACAAGTTTTTAACATTTTGTTATATTTTCTTTTTTTAGCGAAAAGTAATCAAGATGCGTGATCCCACAACTTTTTAACACATAAGTTTAGTTTTAACCGTTTCATTACCCTTCAGGTTTAAAATTGTAGCATATTTGAACATTTTAATGGGTGAGTTCTTTTCAAGTGAACAAATAATTTATCTTACAAAAATGAACCTTTAAACACATCTTATTAAAATTTAATGATAATTCTATTTTTTTTTTTACTTTTTTCATTGCACCAAGTGCTTAGGTGCGTGATGACGTACCGCCCCTCAACAATTCTTTTACCATTTTTAAAATGAAAAAAAATCTCACATATACATTATTGCTTTTTTACTTTTAATCTCCAAGGATATTTTCTTATTAGTGCTATGTATCTCCCCCAAATTAACACTAAGGTTTTATAAAATCGTTAACTTTGAGCTCTAGCATTCTAATACGTATATTTCAATTATCCTCTAAACTACTAACCACATTTTTTCCTGGCCATCGGTTCTATTTATCAAATAATAATAATTCGGCGGAACCAACTAGGGGGCATGGGGGCGGAGCCCCCATCGAGCCGTAGGCGAGTCTATAATATATACAGCCCTATGTGTAACTGACTGACTCACTGATGATAGTAATGTCCTGAAGCGACCGTTTAAGATAGAGACTTGAAATTTGGCATGGACATTCTTTGAGATGTTTCAATTTAGGGAAAATCATAAAACTACGATTTTTTTACTTTTAAACTATAAAAAAGGTAAAAAATATAGATTTGTCGGTAACGTAGTTCAGCCGTGTGAGCATATATCACCGTTTGGGTAACGTAGATCTTGCAGGTTTAGTTCTCGCTCGTGTTTAATTGATCTCTTACAACTACACCCGTGTTTGATACAAATATTGTATTTCATACGAACATGAACATCTTCATGTACACGACGGTGATTCGATGCATTGAGAGCGGGTTATTTCACCAGGGTAATACTAGCTTTGATTTTATTATGCCCAAAAACTACAAATTTTCAACTTTCAAATTATAAAAATACCGAGGTGTCGGTAAGGAAGTAGGTTGGTTCTTAAAGATATCGCTTGGAGCGCTATTATGGTCGCTTAGTTCTCGCTTGTATTTAAATGATGTCTTTTAACTACACCTCTTCCTGATAATTACTCTCAATTGGGTGCATAGTTGTTTGCGTATGGTTTTCCTTCTGATTGTTGTGTTATTATTGAAAATGAAGTTTACTGAATCGAAAGCGTATATTTACATTTAGGTGATGTCCGCTATGATTTCTATAGTAACTTTAAATTAAGGTCGCTTAATTCTCGGTTGTATTTAAATTATGTCTTTTAACCACACCTGTTCCTGATGAAGTTTTCGTGACAGTTTTGCTGAGCAGTGATCTTAAGCGTTGTATAAACTACGTTAGTGTAAATTTCAGTTTACAGTATATTGTAATATAGCTGTAACTGTAATATAGCATTTGTTTTAAGGATGGTGAAATAAATTTAATGCACGTACTCTAAAGTAATACGAAAATGTTGATTGAAATGTGAGGTTCTCGTTTCGTTTTATTTAAATTCATTTGTTCATATTGGCTATTGCTATTACTCTTGTCTTTTGAGAGACGATTGAGCGTAGTGCTGGAATACTTTGTTACAATATTATATTATTAATTTTATCATTACTATGGTGAGCTCCACGAAGCTTGTGCGAATACTTTAAACATATTATTCTAGTACTGCATATTTTTTGCCGCAGTAACGCCCGTAAAGTAAATGATTAATTGCTAAAAATATTGTAGGTCTTACTACATTTTCTAGACTTTAGTCTTCTCATGCTGGAAAATTTCTTGTAGGTTTTCGCACAAAAAAAAACCCTAATACAGTAATTATTCTTAATTTTCTACTATTTGTATGCTGTCTCTCTATATGAATCCCCAGATTGAATATAGCGCTTCAGTTGATAGTTCTGGTGCAGTTTTACTTTGAAGGTTGAACGTGTCCCAACACGTTTGACATCCGGTCTTTGACCTATTTGCTGCCGTCCAATCAGGCTTAGATTTTAGTTTAGGAAACGATTGAACATATCAAGTTATAGAACGATTGAACTTTCCATTCTTACCTTGGCTAATGTTTACCTACTTCCGACGTTTTTTTAAACCATCTACATATCTGATGACCCATCGGGCTGAGAAATATTATAATAACCAATTGAATTAAACTCAATAGTAATTTTTCTCGCTGCCACTTTGTCCGTCAAACTTCCTCAATGCAGTGCTCTCACCTAAAGTCTCGATTAACCCTATTATTGTTGTAATTTAAAACTATTCTATACTTATCAATTATTGTAACTCTTTCAGTATATTTTAATTTAACCGATAATCCTTTTTTGGCTATTATTTCACAATTGGTTTTTTTTACTACCATTGGTTGAAAATGCATAATGTACGCCGATTTTATGGTTCTTAAGTTGCAACTTTCTTTATTTTAAGACTATATAAAGACTTAAAGACTTCATGATTATAGTACCTAATACCCTGTGATCTATTACATACTACTAGGGCTCTATTTTTATTAATTTTCTGAACTAATATATATATATATATAACATTTAAAATTGTTAAACTAATAATTTCTGATTTTGAATGATAAAATTGTTATCGTTTCTCTATATGGTACATATATGATTCCTGCGTTTCTTGGCCACCCCGTGGCGGAACTGAAGCATCTTAGCCTATACCATTTTTTTTTTTTTATAATTTCATATATCTTGATTTTGTCCCGTTTTTCTTCTATTACATACAACGATCCTCTATATAAACTTATAATTTTATTCCACTTTTATCTTTTCAGAATACAGCTATTATTACCTCAATCATGTGCAATCATAATCGTATCTCCAAATTTTTACACAACTTTTGAGCATGACTATTTACATAGTTCATTAATATTTCACAACTCCATTATATTTTTTACGAATTAAGGGGGGAGTGGGATTATACCATGAGCCGTGAGCAAATTTCAAAGCTTATTATTATTTATTGTGAGTAGTGTGTATTGGCGGCTTCTGTTACTGCCGTTGGAGTTGAGCCCTCAACTAGCCTGTTCATTGTATGAGGTTTTGACAGTAATTTAAGGAATTGGGGCAACCAATTATTGGGTTGGACCCTCCATCAAGCATAACACCTAGAATATTTACATAAATAATATTTATCTCACAGCTCAATTTTTTTTAAAACTATTTACTAAGGAGGAGTATTAAAACCTACTAATAGGAGATTATTAAAGCTTTTTTTACTATCGATTGTGAATTTAGAGTATTAGATAGTTTTGTTACTGTCTCGGCTGACCCATTCTTCGGTTGGAACTAACCTGTTTAACAACTTGACTTCTTATTAATTTACCAATTTAGGGAAACCCCTAAGGGGCATGGGGCTAAGCCCCATCGAGCCGTAGGCGAGACTATTCTTTTTTTCATGATACACCAACTAATTCAGTCATATTCGCATCAAAAACTTTTCAACAGTACCGATATTGAGCATAATACTTAGATTATTTACATAGTTATTTATTATTTCACGACTATCAATTATATTTGTTTACAAATTAAGATGAATTAGGAAGGGGGTTTAAAAAAAAACCGTAGACGATTTTCAAAGCGTGTTTTTATTATTATTGATTGTGAGTAGTGTGTATAAGACACTTAAGTTACTGTCTTGGCTGACCCGTTCTTCGGTTGGAACTAACCTGTTTAACGACTTGACTTCTTATTAATTTACGAATTTAGGGCAACCCCTAAGGGGGCATGGGGCGGAGCCCCATCGAGCCGTAGGCGAGTCTAAATTATATACTCCCGAATGTGTAACTGACTCATCGGGGTATCAGAAAATGTCGGTAAAGTAGATTAAGCCAAGTTTAGTTATATCACCCATATATCACTTACTACACAGTAATTCCCAAGCGAGAACTAAATCTACTTTACCGACATTTGATGAATTTCTGATACCCTGATGAGTGAGTGGGGAAGTACATACCAAACAAAAAAATAAGTGTTATGAATGCCTTTTATTCTACCTGTTAGGCCATACTGTTGTTTTACAATTAATTGTTAGGTAACTGATTGTTTTGAATTGTTTGTTGTTACTTAGCGATTTTTTACATTGTTTGTTACTTACTGACCTAAAACTTTGGTTTCCAACGAATCGAGGTAAATTTCTAATTTTTAACTAATGTTTGAATTATCCCTGTAACTCCAACAGGATTTATGAGTAGTATTTATAATAATTATTCTTTAATTATAACATACATTTTTATTTTGCATCGAATAGTATTTTTGTGATCAGCCTGTAGCGGGTTCATAACAGTTTGTTCATGTTGTCCTATTTTTTTCTGACGGTATTTATTTTTTCATTTAAATAATAGTTTATATAATAATTAGTTTATGCAAAATAGTTTATTTAGCTTAGCCATCCTACATTTTCATCCATTTTATCCAGATATTTTTTTCATACTTTTTGCGCTAGGAGGGTGAGGCAAGGCATGGCGTCACATCCCCTGACGACTAGTTTACTACAGTATAGTTTCTTTTAAAATCTATTCTAGTACTCAGGTATAGTAGGTACGTAGAAACTACACATACACCCACACTCATAACCTAATCAGTACAGTTAGAGTATCAAACAAAATTAACAAGTTTAACTTAAAATCTGTACTAGTACTCAGGTATAATAGGTACATAGAAAATACACATAAACCCACACTCATAACCCTAATCAGTACAGTTAGAGTATCAAACAAAATTACAACGAGGGTTATGGGGTGGAGGCCTCAACTACCATGTTCAGTGCTTGAGATTTTTACGGCAATTAAAGAATAGGGGCAACTAATTTCTGGGAAAGGGGGTGGAGCCTCCATATACCATAATATCTAGAATATTTCCATAATCGATAATGATTTCACAATTCTCAATTTTTTTACGAACTAAGGAGAACTAGGATGTGGTTTTAAAAAACGAGCTACAGGCGATTTTCGTATTAGCCGGTTTTCTTACTGTCTTAGCGGGCAGTTCTTCGGTGGGCCTCACCTGCAACTCATTATCGGTGGATTTTTAAATTTTCTAATATCTTTCTTAAGTATTTTTTGTCTTTCATTATATACAGCGTACCTCAATTAAAACTTATAATTTTATTCCACTTTTTTTCATTTTGAATACACCAACTACTTACATCATGTGGCCAAAATTTTAACACATATCAATTTTTAAGCATGATATCTAGAATATTTACATAGTCCATTATTATTTCACAACTCCATTCTATCCCTACAATTACTTATATTTAAAATAATCCCATTGAAGGTTTTGATTATTTTAGGTGAGATATTGCTGTACATTACATATATAAATATTTGTTCATTTCCCCAAATGTTTTTTTTCTTTATACAAGAACCTAGATCTACTGTCTAAGGAGGCCTAAGAATAAACAATTATTTTATAAGTTTTCGTAAGTCATGATTTGACAAAACCATTGTCAATATCAACACTCTTTATCTAAAATAAGTTTTTCCATTTTTATTGGTGAATTTTACAGGCCGATTATTTTTATTATTATTACCACCATGCACCTATAGTTTTATTTTATCCAAGCAAGGCATTTTTGTTTACAGTTATTAATGTGAACTTTTGCATCGATTTGGAAATGTTTAGAATTTTTTTATTTATTTTCCTAAGTGGGGACAGTTTTTTTATGAATTAAGAAACTAGGGAAAAAAGAAAAAAGCCATAAGCAATTTTCAAACTTTTTATTAGTATTAATTGTGAGTAAAGTTAAATTGGCAGTCCACTACTTCGGTGGTACTAACCAGTTTAATAATTTAGACTTAATTATTGATTAACAAGATTTTCTTAATTTTTATACGTTATTTCCTTTATTTGCGCTAAGTAACCAAGATGCGTGATCCCACAACTTTTTAACACATAAGTTTTGTTTTAACCGTTTCTCTACCTTTCAGGTTTAAATTTGTAGCATATTTGAACATTTGTAATGGCTAAGTTCTTTTCAAGTGAACAAATAATTTTTTTTACAAAAATAGATCTTTAAACACATTTAATTCAAATTTAATGATAATTCGATATTTTTGTACTTTTTTCATTGCACCAAGTTCTTAGTTGCGCGATGACGTAATGTCCCTCAACGATTCTTTTACCATTCTTTAAATATCAAAAAATTCTCACATATAAATTGAAGATAGTCTCGTAGCCTGTAAAAAGCTAAGATAATAATTATTTTATAATTGCTTTTTACTTTTAATCTCCAAGTAACACTATGTATCCCCCCAAATTAACACTAAGCTTTTATGAAATCTTGAACTTTGAGCTCTGGCATTCAAATTATAACTATGAAAGATATATCTATGACGTAACGACGACTCTAATTTGGGCTTTAACTACTCAGGGGCAACCCCTGAGGGGGCATGGGGGCGGAGCCCCCATCGAGCCGTAGGCGAGTTATAAATATTCACCCAATAGAGTGGCAGCAAGAATATTATAATTACAATGAATTATAATATGGGTATGTTTTGACGTGTAAAAATAATATATAAAAACAACAGAAAAACAAAATCATATTGCGAATTAGCATAGATATCCAAACTGCGATACACACTCATAATAAAACTGTAAATGATATCGTATAATTTGTCAAATATAGAAATCAAACGTTACAGTTAATTTGAAATAAACTAGATAAATCAAACAACGTAGATGGCAAGAAAATTCTACATGGACAAATGGGATTCTGTGTATAAGATTAAATGCCTTAACTTTAAGAATGTAATGTCATAATACGTATCCACGAACTGGAATTAAAATGGATGGATTTTTTGGAAGTTATTGCATTTTAAATTTTGAAAACGTTTTGTTAAGAAAAAAATTGAACAGTTGCTAATTACTTTTAACCCTAAATAATTGATACTGGGTGTAAGGGATTTGTATCAAACTAATTAATAGCATTAATTTGATAATTAATGCCTTTTAGAATATATTTTAATATATTATACTTAATACTTAGTTTGAAATGTTATTTTAACTACTTTTTAGTCTTCCCCATTTTAGGGTATAAACGCCTTTAAGAAATTATGGCCACTTTCCGCTGTAGGATCAGGGGCTATAGGGTCAGAACACATTCATAAAGGTTGGCTGTTAAAAATAACACTTTTTAATTTTTCAACTAAACTTCTATACTAAATCATATATCTACCAAAGAAAAGTCACAAATAATAATACCTTAATAATTGAACGTGTATTTAAAAAATGACTAAGTCAGACAATATAAATGAGAGCGTTTGCCTCAGGCAGACTAAAGTTTGGGGACATACATCAAGTTATTGTTAGATGGGGATGGAACTCCACTTTACCGCGGCAAGGTCCTTGGACCCTTGCTAGAAATGCCGACGGCTATTCTTCATTTTTCTATTATTTCAGTATATTTTACGAAAAGTATAAACTTTTGAAAAATGTACAAACTAAGATTATTTTCGTATTTAATAACTGATCTTTTTCAAAATGGATTTAGTATAATTGATAATTAAGTAATATTCTCCAAAGACAATATCGACCCAATTGTATTTATTTTGGACGTCAACTTAATATTTAATAAAAAATAACGATTCAATTATTTTTTAGTATGATACCTAAATTTAGCAGATCACGCAACGTTAAATCATTTAATGAACAATTAAAGGATAACAAACTACACAAAATTAGGGATAATGCAAGGTAAAAATTGTTCTTTGACATAAATTTATATTTCAAGTTGAAAATTTAATGACTGATTTTAAAATGAGACTGATGATTTAATATTGAAATTTCTATAGTCTACCTCTCCCATACATTATCTCTATAGTTTTATGAAGGGTATTAATTTTTCATTGCAAATTACATAGTTAAAATTAATCATAAAGTACAAAGGGAATAATGATTTACTATTATTTCAGTATTAGGCTACATGATAGGCGAGAGTGACGGTTATCAGTCGTATTCTAAATGAACCTCACTTTACACTACTTCAAATAGCCCTCTGTAAAACTTCAATTTGCTTTATTTAGAGGTGATAATTTCATACTTGTTCTTTTTCGCATAAAAAGTAGGCAAATCGTAATCGGTTCTGTAATGCTATCGAAAATTGTTTTATCCAGTTAACATTTAGACTGTGAGAATGTTATTTAATTGATAAAAATGTTAGGTATCAATATTAAAGCCGTGTTAAACTAATATAGAGATATACAGACTAATATAGAGACAAAAAAGTGTAAATGTAATTCAAAGGGTTGAACTCGTATACTCCTTGTGTTAACCTGGATTCTCTTTTCTCTGATTCAATAATTGTGTCTTTTATCCTCACTGCGTATAGTCACCCACGTTCACTCTTTTACTATTTAACGCTCTGTTTAGCTCCAGTTAAGAACAAAAAGCTTTGTTCAGGTTAACTTTGAATGCCCTCTTTACAACAACAATATAGTGCCCTTAAAAAGTTACTTTTATTTCAAAGTAGGTTGCAACTACGAGTGAGAAATATTGCAAAAAAACTCTTTATGATTTATAATCCATTACGATAAACATTTGAATAAATATTTGTTTTATCTAAAGACAACCTACTTTCTTTTAAATTTTAATTTAAAGTTAAGATAACCTAGTTTCCACAACTATTTAATATTTAGGTTATGCTTTATTTGAAAAAAAAGAATATAAAACAGTTTAGATGTGAATGAGGTGGTAAATTGCAGGAGAGATTTGCAGAGATGGGTGTGGAAGCCACCCTTTTTTTCATTTTGAATACACCAACTACTTACATCATGTGGCCAAAATTTTAACACATATCAATTTTTAAGCATGATATCTAGAATATTTACATAGTCCATTATTATTTCACAACTCCATTCTATCCCTACAATTACTTATATTTAAAATAATCCCATTGAAGGTTTTGATTATTTTAGGTGAGATATTGCTGTACATTACATATATAAATATTTGTTCATTTCCCCAAATGTTTTTTTTCTTTATACAAGAACCTAGATCTACTGTCTAAGGAGGCCTAAGAATAAACAATTATTTTATAAGTTTTCGTAAGTCATGATTTGACAAAACCATTGTCAATATCAACACTCTTTATCTAAAATAAGTTTTTCCATTTTTATTGGTGAATTTTACAGGCCGATTATTTTTATTATTATTACCACCATGCACCTATAGTTTTATTTTATCCAAGCAAGGCATTTTTGTTTACAGTTATTAATGTGAACTTTTGCATCGATTTGGAAATGTTTAGAATTTTTTTATTTATTTTCCTAAGTGGGGACAGTTTTTTTATGAATTAAGAAACTAGGGAAAAAAGAAAAAAGCCATAAGCAATTTTCAAACTTTTTATTAGTATTAATTGTGAGTAAAGTTAAATTGGCAGTCCACTACTTCGGTGGTACTAACCAGTTTAATAATTTAGACTTAATTATTGATTAACAAGATTTTCTTAATTTTTATACGTTATTTCCTTTATTTGCGCTAAGTAACCAAGATGCGTGATCCCACAACTTTTTAACACATAAGTTTTGTTTTAACCGTTTCTCTACCTTTCAGGTTTAAATTTGTAGCATATTTGAACATTTGTAATGGCTAAGTTCTTTTCAAGTGAACAAATAATTTTTTTTACAAAAATAGATCTTTAAACACATTTAATTCAAATTTAATGATAATTCGATATTTTTGTACTTTTTTCATTGCACCAAGTTCTTAGTTGCGCGATGACGTAATGTCCCTCAACGATTCTTTTACCATTCTTTAAATATCAAAAAATTCTCACATATAAATTGAAGATAGTCTCGTAGCCTGTAAAAAGCTAAGATAATAATTATTTTATAATTGCTTTTTACTTTTAATCTCCAAGTAACACTATGTATCCCCCCAAATTAACACTAAGCTTTTATGAAATCTTGAACTTTGAGCTCTGGCATTCAAATTATAACTATGAAAGATATATCTATGACGTAACGACGACTCTAATTTGGGCTTTAACTACTCAGGGGCAACCCCTGAGGGGGCATGGGGGCGGAGCCCCCATCGAGCCGTAGGCGAGTTATAAATATTCACCCAATAGAGTGGCAGCAAGAATATTATAATTACAATGAATTATAATATGGGTATGTTTTGACGTGTAAAAATGATATATATTATAGCATTTCTATAATATATACAGCCCCATGTGTAACTGACTCACTGATGATAGTAAAGTCCTGAAGCGACCGTTTAAGATAGAGACTTGAAATTTGGCATGGACATTCTTTGAGATGTTTCAATTTAGGGAAAATCATAAAACTACAACTTTTTTACTCTTAAACTATAAAAAAGGTAAAAAATATAGATTTGTCGGTAACGTAGTTCAGCCGTATCAGCGTAAATCACCACGTGGTCGTGGTATCGTAGATCATAATGCAGGTTTAGTTCTCGCTCGTGTTTAAATGATCTCTTTCAACTACACCCGTGTTTGATACAAATTTGAATTGTATATAAACATGAACGTCTTTGATCAAACCTCGCTTTGATTTATACAGTATCAATGCCCAATAACTTCAAATTTTCAACTTTCAATTATAAAAAAAATTCTAAAAAGACGAGGTGTCAGTAAGGAAGTACGTTGGTTTTTTAGATGTCGCTTGGAGAGTTATTACAGTCGCTTAGTTCTCGCTTGTATTTAAATGATGTCTTTTAACTACACCTCTTCCCGATTAATATCCTTAATTGGGCGCTAAGTTGTTTGCGTATGGTATTCCTTCTGATTGCTGTGTTATTATTGAAAATGAAGTTTACTGAAGCTTTTCTATACTTTCGGGTGATGTCCGCTTAGATTTCCATAGTAACTTAAAGTTAATGTCGCTTAGTTCTCGGTTGTATTTAAATTATGTCATTTAACCACACCTGTTCCTGATGATTTTTTCGCGACAGTTCGCAGAGCAGTGATCTTAAACGTTGTATATAAACTACGTTAGTGCAAATTTCAGTTTACAGTATATTGTAATATAGCTGTAACTGTAATATTACATTTAACAGATGGTGGATTTTGTTTTCAGGATGGTGAAATAAATTTAATGCAAGTACAATAAAGTAATACGAAAATGTTGATTGAAATGTGAGGTTCTCGTTTCGTTTTATTTAAATTCATTTGTTCATATTGGATATTGCTATTACTCTAGCCTTTTGAGAGACGATTGAGCGTAGTGCTGGAATACTTTGTTATAATTTTATATTATTAATTTTATCATTACTATGGTGAGCTCTACGAAGCTTGTGCGAATACTTTAAACATTATTTTAGTACTGCATATTTTTTGCTGCAGTAACGCCCGTAAAGTAAATGATTAATTGCTAAAAATATTTTAGGTCTTATTACATTTATAGACTTTAGTTTTCTCATGCTGGATAATTTCTTGTAGGTTTTCGCACAAAAAATTACCTAATACAGTAATTATAACTTAATTTTCTACTATTTGTATGCTGTCTCTCTATATGAATCCCCTGATTGAATATAGCACTTCAGTTGATAGTTCTGGTACAGTTTTACTTTGAAGAGTTGAACGTGTCCCAACACATTTGACATCCGGTCTTTGACCTATTTGCTGCTGTCCAATCAGGCTTAGATTTTAGTTTGGGAAACGATTGAACATATTAAGTTATAGAACGATTGAACTTTCCATTCTTACCTTCGCTAACGTTTACCTACTTCCGACGTTTTTTAAGACCATCTACATATCTGATGACCCATCAGGCTGAGAAATATTATAATAACCAATTGAATTAAACTCAATAGTAATTTTTCTCGCTGCCACTTAGTCCGTCAAACTTCCTCAATGCAGTGCTCTCACCTAAAGTCTTGATTAACCCTATTATTGTTGTAATTTAAAACTATTCTATGCTTGTCAATTATTGTAACTCTTTCAGTATATTTTAATTTAACCAATAATCCTTTTTTAGCTATTATTTCACAATTGGTTTTTTTTTACTTTCATTGGTTGAAAATGCATAATGTACGCCGATTTTATGGTTCTTAAGTTGCAATTTTTTTCATTTTAACACTATATAAAAACTTTAAGACTTCATGATTATTGTACCTAATGCCCTGTGATCTATAACATACTACTAGGGCTCTATATTTATTAATTTTCTGAACTAATATATATAAAACATTTAAAATTGTTAAATTAATAATTGCTGATTTTGAATGATAAAATTGTTATCGTTTCTCTATATGGTATATATATGATTCCTGCGTTTCTTGGCCACTCCGTGGCGGAACTGAAGCATCTTAGCCTATACCATTTTTTTTTAATTTCAAATATCTTTATTTTGTCCCTTTTTTCTTCTATTACATACAACGATCCTCTATATAAACTTATAATTTTATTCCACTTTTATCTTTTCAGAATACAGCTATTACCTCAATCATGTGCAATCATAATCGTATCTCCTAATTTTTACACAACACTTTTGAGCATGACTATTTACATAGTACATTAATTTTTAACAACTCCATTATATTTTTTAACGAATTAAGGGAAGCTAGGGAGTGGGATTAAACCATGAGCCGTGGGCAAATTCAAAAGCTTATTACTGTATTATTTATTGTGAGTAGTGTGTATTGGCGGATTCTGTTACTGTCGTTGGAGTTGAGCCCTCAACTAGCCTGTTCATTGTATAAGGTTTCGACAGTAATTTACGGAATTGGGGCAACCAATTATTGGGTTGGACCCTCCATCAAGCATAACGCCTAGAATATTTACATAAATAATATTTATTTCACAGCTCAATTTTTTATACCATTTACTAAGGAGGGGTATTAAAACCTACTAATAGGAGATTATTAAAGCTTTTTTACTATTGATTGTGAATTTAGAGTATTAGATGGTTTTGTTACTGTCTTGGCTGTCCAGATCTTATGTGGAACTAAACTATTTCAAACTTGACTTTTTATTAATTCAAACTTTGGCCGACTAATTTTTTTATTATTGTTTTTTTACTTTCAATCTCCAAGGAATTTTTTCTTATTAGTACTATGTATCCCCCCAGATTAACACTAAGGTGTTATTAAATCTTGAACTTTGAGCTCTGTCATTCAAATTATAACGTCATTTGATATATCTATGACTAAACCACAACTCTAATTTGGGCTATAACTACTCAGGGAATTAGTTGTATGTATCCCCCCAAATTAACACTAAGGTGTTATGAAATCGTGAACTTTGAGCTCTGGCATTCAAATTATAACGTCATTAGATATATGACGTTACGACTATGACTAAACGACAACTCCAGTTTGGGCTTTAACTTCTCAGGGGCAACCCCTAAGGGGGCATGGGGGCGAAGCCCCCATCGAGCCGTAGGCGAGTTATAATATATACAGCCCTATGTGTAACTGACTGACTCACTGATGATAGTAATGTCCTGAAGCGACCGTTTAAGATAGAGACTTGAAATTTGGCATGGACATTCTTTGAGATGTTTCAATTTAGGGAAAATCATAAAACTACGATTTTTTTACTTTTAAACTATAAAAAAGGTAAAAAATATAGATTTGTCAGTAACGTAGTTCAGCCGTGTGAGCATATATCACCGTTTGGGTAACGTAGATCTTGCAGGTTTAGTTCTCGCTCGTGTTTAATTGATCTCTTACAACTACACCCGTGTTTGATACAAATATTGTATTTCATACGAACATGAACATCTTCATGTACACGACGGTGATTCGATGCATTGAGAGCGGGTTATTTCACCAGGGTAATACTAGCTTTGATTTTATTATGCCCAAAAACTACAAATTTTCAACTTTCAAATTATAAAAATACCGAGGTGTCGGTAAGGAAGTAGGTTGGTTCTTAAAGATATCGCTTGGAGCGCTATTATGGTCGCTTAGTTCTCGCTTGTATTTAAATGATGTCTTTTAACTACACCTCTTCCTGATAATTACTCTCAATTGGGTGCATAGTTGTTTGCGTATGGTTTTCCTTCTGATTGTTGTGTTATTATTGAAAATGAAGTTTACTGAATCGAAAGCGTATATTTACATTTAGGTGATGTCCGCTATGATTTCTATAGTAACTTTAAATTAAGGTCGCTTAATTCTCGGTTGTATTTAAATTATGTCTTTTAACCACACCTGTTCCTGATGAAGTTTTCGTGACAGTTTTGCTGAGCAGTGATCTTAAGCGTTGTATAAACTACGTTAGTGTAAATTTCAGTTTACAGTATATTGTAATATAGCTGTAACTGTAATATAGCATTTGTTTTAAGGATGGTGAAATAAATTTAATGCACGTACTCTAAAGTAATACGAAAATGTTGATTGAAATGTGAGGTTCTCGTTTCGTTTTATTTAAATTCATTTGTTCATATTGGCTATTGCTATTACTCTTGTCTTTTGAGAGACGATTGAGCGTAGTGCTGGAATACTTTGTTACAATATTATATTATTAATTTTATCATTACTATGGTGAGCTCCACGAAGCTTGTGCGAATACTTTAAACATATTATTCTAGTACTGCATATTTTTTGCCGCAGTAACGCCCGTAAAGTAAATGATTAATTGCTAAAAATATTGTAGGTCTTACTACATTTTCTAGACTTTAGTCTTCTCATGCTGGAAAATTTCTTGTAGGTTTTCGCACAAAAAAAAAACCCTAATACAGTAATTATTCTTAATTTTCTACTATTTGTATGCTGTCTCTCTATATGAATCCCCAGATTGAATATAGCGCTTCAGTTGATAGTTCTGGTGCAGTTTTACTTTGAAGGTTGAACGTGTCCCAACACGTTTGACATCCGGTCTTTGACCTATTTGCTGCCGTCCAATCAGGCTTAGATTTTAGTTTAGGAAACGATTGAACATATCAAGTTATAGAACGATTGAACTTTCCATTCTTACCTTGGCTAATGTTTACCTACTTCCGACGTTTTTTTAAACCATCTACATATCTGATGACCCATCGGGCTGAGAAATATTATAATAACCAATTGAATTAAACTCAATAGTAATTTTTCTCGCTGCCACTTTGTCCGTCAAACTTCCTCAATGCAGTGCTCTCACCTAAAGTCTCGATTAACCCTATTATTGTTGTAATTTAAAACTATTCTATACTTATCAATTATTGTAACTCTTTCAGTATATTTTAATTTAACCGATAATCCTTTTTTGGCTATTATTTCACAATTGGTTTTTTTTACTACCATTGGTTGAAAATGCATAATGTACGCCGATTTTATGGTTCTTAAGTTGCAACTTTCTTTATTTTAAGACTATATAAAGACTTAAAGACTTCATGATTATAGTACCTAATACCCTGTGATCTATTACATACTACTAGGGCTCTATTTTTATTAATTTTCTGAACTAATATATATATATATATAACATTTAAAATTGTTAAACTAATAATTTCTGATTTTGAATGATAAAATTGTTATCGTTTCTCTATATGGTACATATATGATTCCTGCGTTTCTTGGCCACCCCGTGGCGGAACTGAAGCATCTTAGCCTATACCATTTTTTTTTTTTTTATAATTTCATATATCTTGATTTTGTCCCGTTTTTCTTCTATTACATACAACGATCCTCTATATAAACTTATAATTTTATTCCACTTTTATCTTTTCAGAATACAGCTATTATTACCTCAATCATGTGCAATCATAATCGTATCTCCAAATTTTTACACAACTTTTGAGCATGACTATTTACATAGTTCATTAATATTTCACAACTCCATTATATTTTTTACGAATTAAGGGGGGAGTGGGATTATACCATGAGCCGTGAGCAAATTTCAAAGCTTATTATTATTTATTGTGAGTAGTGTGTATTGGCGGCTTCTGTTACTGCCGTTGGAGTTGAGCCCTCAACTAGCCTGTTCATTGTATGAGGTTTTGACAGTAATTTAAGGAATTGGGGCAACCAATTATTGGGTTGGACCCTCCATCAAGCATAACACCTAGAATATTTACATAAATAATATTTATCTCACAGCTCAATTTTTGTTAAAACTATTTACTAAGGAGGAGTATTAAAACCTACTAATAGGAGATTATTAAAGCTTTTTTTACTATCGATTGTGAATTTAGAGTATTAGATAGTTTTGTTACTGTCTCGGCTGACCCATTCTTCGGTTGGAACTAACCTGTTTAACAACTTGACTTCTTATTAATTTACCAATTTAGGGAAACCCCTAAGGGGCATGGGGCTAAGCCCCATCGAGATGTAGGCGAGACTATTCTTTTTTTCATGATACACCAACTAATTCAGTCATATTCGCATCAAAAACTTTTCAACAGTACCGATATTGAGCATAATACTTAGATTATTTACATAGTTATTTATTATTTCACGACTATCAATTATATTTGTTTACAAATTAAGATGAATTAGGAAGGGGGTTTAAAAAAAAACCGTAGACGATTTTCAAAGCGTGTTTTTATTATTATTGATTGTGAGTAGTGTGTATAAGACACTTAAGTTACTGTCTTGGCTGACCCGTTCTTCGGTTGGAACTAACCTGTTTAACGACTTGACTTCTTATTAATTTACGAATTTAGGGCAACCCCTAAGGGGGCATGGGGCGGAGCCCCATCGAGCCGTAGGCGAGTCTAAATTATATACTCCCGAATGTGTAACTGACTCATCGGGGTATCAGAAAATGTCGGTAAAGTAGATTAAGCCAAGTTTAGTTATATCACCCATATATCACTTACTACACAGTAATTCCCAAGCGAGAACTAAATCTACTTTACCGACATTTGATGAATTTCTGATACCCTGATGAGTGAGTGGGGAAGTACATACCAAACAAAAAAATAAGTGTTATGAATGCCTTTTATTCTACCTGTTAGGCCATACTGTTGTTTTACAATTAATTGTTAGGTAACTGATTGTTTTGAATTGTTTGTTGTTACTTAGCGATTTTTTACATTGTTTGTTACTTACTGACCTAAAACTTTGGTTTCCAACGAATCGAGGTAAATTTCTAATTTTTAACTAATGTTTGAATTATCCCTGTAACTCCAACAGGATTTATGAGTAGTATTTATAATAATTATTCTTTAATTATAACATACATTTTTATTTTGCATCGAATAGTATTTTTGTGATCAGCCTGTAGCGGGTTCATAACAGTTTGTTCATGTTGTCCTATTTTTTTCTGATGGTATTTATTTTTTCATTTAAATAATAGTTTATATAATAATTAGTTTATGCAAAATAGTTTATTTAGCTTAGCCATCCTACATTTTCATCCATTTTATCCAGATATTTTTTTCATACTTTTTGCGCTAGGAGGGTGAGGCAAGGCATGGCGTCACATCCCCTGACGACTAGTTTACTACAGTATAGTTTCTTTTAAAATCTATTCTAGTACTCAGGTATAGTAGGTACGTAGAAACTACACATACACCCACACTCATAACCTAATCAGTACAGTTAGAGTATCAAACAAAATTAACAAGTTTAACTTAAAATCTGTACTAGTACTCAGGTATAATAGGTACATAGAAACTACACATAAACCCACACTCATAACCCTAATCAGTACAGTTAGAGTATCAAACAAAATTACAACGAGGGTTATGGGGTGGAGGCCTCAACTACCATGTTCAGTGCTTGAGATTTTTACGGCAATTAAAGAATAGGGGCAACTAATTTCTGGGAAAGGGGGTGGAGCCTCCATATACCATAATATCTAGAATATTTCCATAATCGATAATGATTTCACAATTCTCAATTTTTTACGAACTAAGGAGAACTAGGATGTGGTTTTAAAAAACGAGCTACAGGCGATTTTCGTATTAGCCGGTTTTCTTACTGTCTTAGCGGGCAGTTCTTCGGTGGGCCTCACCTGCAACTCATTATCGGTGGATTTTTAAATTTTCTAATATCTTTCTTAAGTATTTTTTGTCTTTCATTATATACAGCGTACCTCAATTAAAACTTATAATTTTATTCCACTTTTTTTCATTTTGAATACACCAACTACTTACATCATGTGGCCAAAATTTTAACACATATCAATTTTTAAGCATGATATCTAGAATATTTACATAGTCCATTATTATTTCACAACTCCATTCTATCCCTACAATTACTTATATTTAAAATAATCCCATTGAAGGTTTTGATTATTTTAGGTGAGATATTGCTGTACATTACATATATAAATATTTGTTCATTTCCCCAAATGTTTTTTTTTCTTTATACAAGAACCTAGATCTACTGTCTAAGGAGGCCTAAGAATAAACAATTATTTTATAAGTTTTCGTAAGTCATGATTTGACAAAACCATTGTCAATATCAACACTCTTTATCTAAAATAAGTTTTTCCATTTTTATTGGTGAATTTTACAGGCCGATTATTTTTATTATTATTACCACCATGCACCTATAGTTTTATTTTATCCAAGCAAGGCATTTTTGTTTACAGTTATTAATGTGAACTTTTGCATCGATTTGGAAATGTTTAGAATTTTTTTATTTATTTTCCTAAGTGGGGACAGTTTTTTTATGAATTAAGAAACTAGGGAAAAAAGAAAAAAGCCATAAGCAATTTTCAAACTTTTTATTAGTATTAATTGTGAGTAAAGTTAAATTGGCAGTCCACTACTTCGGTGGTACTAACCAGTTTAATAATTTAGACTTAATTATTGATTAACAAGATTTTCTTAATTTTTATACGTTATTTCCTTTATTTGCGCTAAGTAACCAAGATGCGTGATCCCACAACTTTTTAACACATAAGTTTTGTTTTAACCGTTTCTCTACCTTTCAGGTTTAAATTTGTAGCATATTTGAACATTTGTAATGGCTAAGTTCTTTTCAAGTGAACAAATAATTTTTTTTTGCATTTTAAATTTTGAAAACGTTTTGTTAAGAAGAAAATTGAACAGTTGCTAATTACTTTTAACCCTAAATAATTGATACTGGGTGTAAGGGATTTGTATCAAACTAATTAATAGCATTAATTTGATAATTAATGCCTTTTAGAATATATTTTAATATATTATACTTAATACTTAGTTTGAAATGTTATTTTAACTACTTTTTAGTCTTCCCCATTTTAGGGTATAAACGCCTTTAAGAAATTATGGCCACTTTCCGCTGTAGGATCAGGGGCTATAGGGTCAGAACACATTCATAAAGGTTGGCTGTTAAAAATAACACTTTTTAATTTTTCAACTAAACTTCTATACTAAATCATATATCTACCAAAGAAAAGTCACAAATAATAATACCTTAATAATTGAACGTGTATTTAAAAAATGACTAAGTCAGACAATATAAATGAGAGCGTTTGCCTCAGGCAGACTAAAGTTTGGGGACATACATCAAGTTATTGTTAGATGGGGATGGAACTCCACTTTACCGCGGCAAGGTCCTTGGACCCTTGTTAGAAATGCCGACGGCTATTCTTCATTTTTCTATTATTTCAGTATATTTTACGAAAAGTATAAACTTTTGAAAAATGTACAAACTAAGATTATTTTCGTATTTAATAACTGATCTTTTTCAAAATGGATTTAGTATAATTGATAATTAAGTAATATTCTCCAAAGACAATATCGACCCAATTGTATTTATTTTGGACGTCAACTTAATATTTAATAAAAAATAACGATTCAATTATTTTTTAGTATGATACCTAAATTTAGCAGATCACGCAACGTTAAATCATTTAATGAACAATTAAAGGATAACAAACTACACAAAATTAGGGATAATGCAAGGTAAAAATTGTTCTTTGACATAAATTTATATTTCAAGTTGAAAATTTAATGACTGATTTTAAAATGAGACTGATGATTTAATATTGAAATTTCTATAGTCTACCTCTCCCATACATTATCTCTATAGTTTTATGAAGGGTATTAATTTTTCATTGCAAATTACATAGTTAAAATTAATCATAAAGTACAAAGGGAATAATGATTTACTATTATTTCAGTATTAGGCTACATGATAGGCGAGAGTGACGGTTATCAGTCGTATTCTAAATGAACCTCACTTTACACTACTTCAAATAGCCCTCTGTAAAACTTCAATTTGCTTTATTTAGAGGTGATAATTTCATACTTGTTCTTTTTCGCATAAAAAGTAGGCAAATCGTAATCGGTTCTGTAATGCTATCGAAAATTGTTTTATCCAGTTAACATTTAGACTGTGAGAATGTTATTTAATTGATAAAAATGTTAGGTATCAATATTAAAGCCGTGTTAAACTAATATAGAGATATACAGACTAATATAGAGACAAAAAAGTGTAAATGTAATTCAAAGGGTTGAACTCGTATACTCCTTGTGTTAACCTGGATTCTCTTTTCTCTGATTCAATAATTGTGTCTTTTATCCTCACTGCGTATAGTCACCCACGTTCACTCTTTTACTATTTAACGCTCTGTTTAGCTCCAGTTAAGAACAAAAAGCTTTGTTCAGGTTAACTTTGAATGCCCTCTTTACAACAACAATATAGTGCCCTTAAAAAGTTACTTTTATTTCAAAGTAGGTTGCAACTACGAGTGAGAAATATTGCAAAAAAACTCTTTATGATTTATAATCCATTACGATAAACATTTGAATAAATATTTGTTTTATCTAAAGACAACCTACTTTCTTTTAAATTTTAATTTAAAGTTAAGATAACCTAGTTTCCACAACTATTTAATATTTAGGTTATGCTTTATTTGAAAAAAAAAAGAATATAAAACAGTTTAGATGTGACTGAGGTGGTAAATTGCAGGAGAGATTTGCAGAGATGGGTGTGGAAGCCACCCGGGTCTGTTGGGTGCCAATCCATCTCACGGCCTCGCTGTCACGTACTGTCGTGTAGTGTCGGCAACCACCTGCCGCTCGGTAAATGTTTACTCCAATATTTTATCAATAAACACAAGGATTCTTATACAAATCCTCTATAATTTTTCTACCAACGATTTAAATATTGTACATTTAAAAGACAGGTAATCCAAGAAATGTTTAATTTTAACTCAATACTGTGCACGGTTTGAAACTAATTTATACATTACACATAAAATCAGATGTATCAATATAAATACTATATTATTCTGCAGTAAAATCGTCAAATCTATCTACCTGTCAGTGACATGAAGAATTGTGATTATTTCCTAGTGAATCTGGAAAGGTATAAGGTACGTATTATTTTTACATGCCTGTTACATTTAAACTTAACATAAACACATATTTGAGTTTTTAGTGTTCCATAAGGCCATAGAACATATAACCTAAATGATTCAGCCAGTTATTTAAATCTTCTGAGGGAGATTATCTATTTAGAGACAAACTTCATCTTATGACTCACAATATTTAATAATTGTTTGTAACTTACTTAATATTTAAAATTAATCAATGGAATAATATTATAATTCATAAATGAGATTAAAAATGCATACTGGTTGGTGGATAAGATCTTAATTATGAAACTAAGAATAAATTGGGATATCTTATTGAACACTTTGTCAATCTGATAAAAGCTGCCGTGGGGTGAATCACATAAAGATGTGGAATCATAAAACTGTCGGCAACAAATAAATTATTTAAGGTAGAGAAAAATTTAAACGAAAAGAGGTCGAAACAAATGCTTAAAATTATCTTCATCAAATTTATCCCAGGTACATCTATTAGTCAGGAGATGTAACTCGACACGGCACCGCTTGTACATCTCTGCAGCATCTCGTCCCTCGTGTGTTGTGTGTGCCGGCACGCAAACCTCACACACGCCGTTTATCTTTGTGAGTAAATGTTGCCCAACGTTGTGGGAGTAATTGTTAAGAACCACACAACCCAAAACCTCTCATCATTTATCAAAACCATCACTTGTGTTTTTTAGATATGGTTTTTAACAATTATCCTCTAGAATAAGTAATAAACGAAATAATAAGATATTCATAACCCTAAAGTCTATAAGGAAATACAAAGAAGAGATCGTAAATTTGATGAATAATAGTTGTAGTATAACTTACTATTGATCTGTTTGACTGCTATTAATTATTTGTAAACGTTTTTCTGTTCAGCAGGACTGTGGATGCGGGTCCCTGTCTGCGGATCTGAGACTGCTTTCTTTTTATAGAAACATTACCACAGTATGTACTTTATATTACGAACTTTATGTTTCTTTTATAAAGCACAATAAATTACATCCAACCAAAACAAATCAATAATATTTTATATAAGTTAAGTTTTAGACATTAATTATTTTTAGTGCAAAGCAATAAATCATTATTACTAATCTCTTACAACTACAAGCTTTCTCACAAGTATTTTTCCGTAAAATATTAAATCAAATTGCACGAATCACTGATGATTAGAATAATAGTGCTTGAATGAATATGATTCTCAATATATTATCTCAGCCTGGGAAACAATCCATTTCTGAGACAGAGATCAATGAACCGGACGTAATTGTTATAAGCTCGTGAACTCATAAAACTTAATTTAGTAGCCTTCAGCTCCGTTAGAATATTCAATAACAAGTTTGTCAGACTCTTTGAACTACGTAAGAAGTCTTTTACTTCCCAATTCCATTATTATATAGGTGTAACAGTTTATTTTTCCTAAACACGCATGTATAATGTATGAAATTACTTAGTATTCATACTCCTTTCCACATTTAATAAAACTAACGTTTTAAATAGACTGGTGTTCATGTCGTAAAAAATGTCAATTATTTAATGTACTTAAACTATTTTGCAGAGCAATCAAGAAAAAGAAACGTTTATTGATTTGTTTGTATTGTGGATACATCAGCAAGACAAATTACATTTAATAGATTAATGTCCATAACTTGATATTCAAATAATATTGTAACAGGTTGGATGCCTTTCACTTTTTCTATCGCTATAATAAATAGTACATTCAAATTAAATACTTATAAATATATTACATACATAAATATCATGTATTCTTAATCTAAAAGAAAAACAAAGTATGTATATACATTTTCTTAAATTACAAAAATAAAATTACAGAACCACTGTGGTTCTATGGAAAAATAAAGATAAAGAGAAGCTAACGAAGGGAACTGCAGTATTGGTTGCATAGAAGCACCTGCAAAGGCCGTGAGGTGCACTTGCCTTTTGAGAAAAGGTTATACAGATATCCGTGAAGTGCACTTGCTGTAATTAGCGAGAGTGCTTAGTGTTCATTACTTAAGTTCAAACGTGGCCTCCGACCTTTAGAGGATAATAGCAAAATAAAATTTAGTAATCGAAGTAATCAAGGAATCACCTCGACGGGAAGGCGCGTTATAAAAAACACTCGCCTTCGGCTCAATAGAGCCTCCGCCAACATGCCCCCCTTGGGGATAGCCTTGAAATCGATAAAATTATGAAATTATAGTTTCCATATGCTCAAAGGTATAACGAATAAAGTTTTAATTCCAAATGCTATATCTCAACGTACACCATTTCATAAAACCTAGTGTTAATGGGCGATAAAGTGTAATAGTGTATAAAGTTATAAAGTGTAATAAATGCCCGTGACGTGAAGTTAAACATTCTATAACTTTTGGATTACAACAAGTAGGCCTTCTTACATTATCCTAGTGTATGTATTGCCTAAGATATTATAAAAAAAATTTTCTTGAGACATCATAAAGTACTGACTTTTGAAAATTAACATTTCTCACACTTAAACCAATGTACGGACTAAAACGCTGATGAATTGCCCAAAATGTTGTTATTTTATTAAAATAATTTTAAAAATACTAATGTTTGATTCATACATTCATTACCCTTAGTAGGCTTTTAATTATTTTTTAAAATACTTTACACGATAAAAAACCCGAATTGCGAATTGGATTTTTCTAATTTTGAGAATTCGCCCCCTTAGTCATCGTCAAGTAGTTATCCATCCTTTTGAACTCAATCATTGTTTATTTATTTATAGAAAATTTTGAGGAGAATATAAAAATGTATTTACATTCCTAAATTAAATTATTAAGGTTGATAAAATTGTGTTTTATTAATAAAGGTAACAAATTACTCAAAATTTGGATGAAACCTGTTTTAATTAGTACTGTATAAGTTTGATCATTTCACCTACATTATGATCAAACCTTAATGTGTGATACATCATTTTGAAGCTTATAAAAACCGAAGTTTCTAACAATATTAGACACCTCCTATGACAAAATCGATACAGTTTATTGAATGTTTTAGAAGATTAAGAATTTTATAAAAATTATTTTGCTATCTTCCAACGAAAATTACAAATTAATAAGTGATATTTAAACTCATGATTCATCTTGTTATTCTTATCGAAAATTTTTTGCAGAATCGAAAAATGTTATTAGATTTCCAACACAAGGTCCTGTTTTCTAGGAAAATTTAGAATTTCCAATAAAAGTATGGAATTAAAAAAAAATATATGAAAAATACCTCCAATGTTCAGGTATGATAGGACACAAAGTTAATATGTGTGGGTACAGAAGGTGTAAATGAATATTCTACAAGATTTTAATTTTCTTTTAAATTCTAAAATGTTAACTTATTATTTGTTCTACTGTGTGATCAGATGCAGGCACCGAGCAAATAACCGGCCGAAACATGTTACCACACAATCTGTCTCGCCAGCTTGGGCTGCAAAGCCTCAGCCTCCATCCCCATACCCCGCCCACAATTTTGTGCATTTCCTGCAATATTTTCATATCATAATATCCACACGTCAAATCTTTACCAAGAAATACGTGAGCTTCGTAGAAATATTCATAGAATAGTAATGGCTAATACTTCATTTTTTCATCATTTCTCAAGCTCAAGCTGCCTGTCAATGATGCAGCCACTAAGCCTTAATATATACAATTGAAAAACATGACCATACATACACCATTTGAAATAAAAATTTTAAAATGTCCTTTAGATGTTATTAATTTCTAAAGGTATAATAATTTGTGTGTTTTTTTTTTTTTGTTTTGATTCAATTATTTGTTTTGTTTTGATTGACGGTTTGTTTTGATTCGTATCAGTCGGTAAAATAAATTACCATGCATTTTTCTTTTCTTTGCATGTAAGTTATCACAACACTTTATGTATTAGGGCATACATTTTAGAGTCGTCTTGTTATTTATATGTAAAGTTCGTTTGCAATAAATATAGCTAAACATAAAATAGTGTAGGTATCGTCAAAGATCTTTCCCCTGATCCACCACAGCTGTTGGGTACTATCTATGAAAAAATACGTTTTTAATGTTTTGTCACTAAGAAAATATATGAACAGCTATTATATAGAATACAAATTGTTTTTAAGTATGATTTTATCTTTTTAAGAGATCTCCGGAGGCAGTATCAATAAACACTGAGGGACAGACATCTTTAACCTATAGAAAAAATGAATAACTGTTAGATTACCACTAAGAAAAAATAAAGAAACAGGTTGATTGTATATTTTATCAGTACTTGAATTAGGTCATACAATTAAGAAAATGGTAATTAAAATGCAGCTGGATATTTATTTTCAGCTATCATTGTAACGAATGTCAACAATCAGGCCTCTATTTTCTGGAGGCTTTAGATCCGTCTGGGGCAGAGCTTTACTGATAATTGAATACATCTGGGTACTTTCCTCAAAACACCCTTCTCAAAGAGAAAGTATCAACTATTGAAAAATCGGTTGATTTAACCACTTAATTACAGTAGTTTTCTTTGGCAAACAGAACTTATAAACAATGGCGTTATTTATTAATGTTTCTTCCTAGATAATTAATTTCTAACTTCACCAATTACTGCGAGGAATGTTTCTTGCACATTTTGTTAACTATTTTGTCGATAATTACTGCAATTTGCAATTAAGTGCATACCAATTAAAAATTAATATGGAAAACTTTAGTCAAATATTGAAAATAGCTATTGATGTAAATGGCACTGATGTATTTAAATTTACATTAAACATTTTAGTGTAATGTTATACAGACCTTCATCAACCAAAAATATAATTGTTCAAATGACATGTCAAAACTTGATAATATATAATAAGTAAAGGCTGGTTGGTTTGAACATTACCAGGTTATTAATTGGCCCTAATGCACATCCAAACCAAACCCGACACTCCGTTGCCACACAATCTGTCTCACTGTCTCAACTGGAACTCCCACAAAATCAGTGTCAACTTGTCATAAACTTTAAAAACTGTTTTATAGGTCGAAATACGCACAAAAAAAAGTTGTAACAAAACTTTGTTTTTTAAAATGGGAAAAGAAAAAACATGTTTAAGGAATTATACAGGGTGTCCAGCTTCAACCCTTACAAACTTTACCAGGTTTTTCAGAAAACCAAAATTAAACAAAAAAAGTACATATAAACATGAGTTCTAAAATGCTTCGTTAAGCCGCCAGCCGCCATTTTCTCTTTTACACTTATTTATTTTTATTTCCATAACGGGTCGTTGTATTGTATTCTTATTTAATATGTACATTTATCACACCAATGCTCATTTTTAAGAAAAATATTATTTTTCCGATGAGTATATTCAAAATGACTGTTATTTAAAATCATTAAACTCAAATATTTCAAAAACGGTAAATTTTATCAAAATTTTATAGTTGAAAAAAGTTGACAAATTTATTTATCTAACCATGACACCAAGTTTGTGAGGATTTAACAACAAATAACAGAGTTACTGCGATTTTTCTGCATTAAAACATTGATTTTTCATAATAATTAACTCAAATTAGGTTATTTTAATATACAAATCTTAATAACTCCATCATTTGTTGTCAGATCTTTACAAGCTTGCTATCATTGTTCAGATAATTTAATTTGTCAACTTGTTTTTGCTGTGTGCTGTCTTGTTAAATTTTAATACAATTTACCGTGTTTGAGATATTTGAGACTAAAAGTTAAAATGGCCGCCATTTATAAAATAAACACAGGAAAAGAATAGTTTTTGTCCTAAAAATGAGTGTTGGTGTGATATGATACATGGCAAATATGAACTCAATACAACTACCCGTTAGGAAAAATAAAAATTATCTAGTGTAAAAAACAAAATGTCTGCTGGAGGCTTAAGGAAGCATTTTAGGACATATTATGTTGTATAATAAAAGAGTGCATATAAGGGTATATATATATATACCCTTATATGCATATATATATATACATATATATATATATATATATATATATATATATATATATATATATATATATATATATATATATATATAGAGAGAGAGAGAGAGAGAGAGAGAGAGAGAGAGAGAGAGAGAGAGAGAGAGAGAGAACTGCTGAACCGACCGAGGCTGTTTTGGTGTCAATGGATTCACAAAAACCTATTTTATTAACTTTGGTTTTTGTTAATTTCTCTTATGAATTCTCTATTGTAAAACAAAATTGGCTGTAAGAATTATAAACCATTTATAAACTTATAAAACATATTTATATTTTGATCACGTTGCTAAAAAATGGAAAGATTTGAGTTTTAATATTATGTCATCAAGGGTTTCCTAAATTTTGTGACCATTCAAACTTAAAAAAGATCTCGTTCTTTAATAATCATCATAAAAAATACCCGTCCTTTTTGACGGACTGTTAGCTAGTGTTTACGTAAACTTTTTTGTTTATTTTGGCTTGCTGAATAACCTGAAGAAGTGCGTAAAGGTTGAAGCTTGACACCTTGTACTGATGACTTCATTTTAATTAAGCACGGTGTCAAAGGGCTAATAAAAACGTAGGCATGTAATTTAAGAATTGCATTTATTTGAGGAAATTATTTATATTATTGAATTTTTAAATGATTTAATAAGATGTAGTACAGAGTGGAGACCTTGAACTGACACATTTCAAATGACCTCAAAGACATATGAGAGTATCGACATGCGGCCTCCCAGGACCCAATGAGGCTACAATCCACTGAGCAACTGGACCGGGGTCCCTCCTGTTCAACCCCCCCCCCCCACACACACACACACACACACACACACACACACACACACACACTACAATCTCTGAACAATAGCAAGAGGTGAAACATCAGATAATACCATATTTAAAACTATTGAGTTCTTTAAAATAGTCTACTTTAGGCCAAAATTCTTCAATATGAGTAATTTGATTTACTCTGCTATTAAAATTAATTCTTATAAGTACTAAGGGAATTTATATACAAACAATTTTCTTTAAAACATATTTTACACGAATGAACTGGTGTATTTAGGACCAAATTTCATACTTGTATTACAGTAACAGCCTTAACTCTCTCTCTCTCTCTCTCTCTCTCTCTCTCTCTCTCTCTTTATTAGATTATTCAAAGTTATTTCAAACGATTTCCTTTCGGTGTCAAAATAACTATCCATCACAGTTGGTTGCGGCACGTTTTTCGTTAGCTTAACCATTCGTATTCAGTGGCAATCTCAAATCAATATTTCAGAGGTTGCCAAAAATCACAAAAGCAGATGGGACACACAAGTTCAAATTTTACTTGATAGTGTAACGGGGACCGAGCATTTGTTTGGTAGACTTGTAAACTAGAAGACTTGTAAGACAAGCTCATTCAATCCACTCACTCGTCCCCAAGGAGAGCTCGTTCAGTCTGCTCACTCGACAAACCCAGAGACTGCTGAACTCCGGCGTTTAAAATTAATGAACCACAGAATGAAAGTGTAACACATTAGTTCATTTATACAGTTATCAGCTAATTTTTGGTATATTTTGTAACCTTAAAAATATTTATATGGATAACATGGCTACTTTGAAACCTGTAGGACGGAAACTGGATTTTCCAATTCATGGGATCAGTTAGGGGAACCAATCCTAGGATAGAAAAAGTTTTCCAGTACAAGCAGTGCTTGTTTTAGAGTCTAAGATCACACACGCCGTTGTATGTCACACTTTTTAAATGTATGAAATGTTGAATTCAATAAGCTTGAAAAATCTTGATGTTATTTATATACAGGAGACATAACATATGTTAATTTTAGTTTTTAATTTGGTAATGAAGTTAATATTGCTTTAGCAATAAATATATTTTGTGCACATGATGAAGGTGTAATTGTTTAACTCGTCAGTTTCGAAAATGCAGATGTAAAATGTAATACCAGTGGGATAAAATAAATTCACTGCGTTCAGTGTTCGTATTAGACAGAACCGACAGTTGTGGAGGCTTTATTACAATTCAGTTCTGTCCACTCTGATCCTTCCTTTCCTTTTTCTCTCGTTGAATTTAATATTGCCGTTTTCATGAAACCAGTTTCGTTGTTATTTATTTAGTTTTGTGTGGAAACTCTCACATATAAAGGCATTTCAGGGCAAACAATCCGCTTTATTTTGCATGTAAATCACCTTCAATCCAACCAATAATTTATATATCATGGTATAAAAACAAAATTTATCCAAGGAGTTTTGTACGATAACAAGATAGAAAAACAACTCATTAGCGGGTCAGATATCATAAAATAAACCAATGCTGGATTTATGTATAAATCCAGCATTTATGTACAAATCCTTGATCTGTCTTATTAAGAAAACCCCATAGAAAACGTTTTCTCCAATAACAAGCTTTCCCTGGGAGTTTAAAAGTTTTCGATCACAAAAATATAAAAACATCATATGACTTTTAAAAAAGCGCAGGGTATAATAGATTGAAATTTTTTATTTGATGTATAAGGTTAGTTTGAGACATAGATGATAATATTTAGGTATCCCTTCGAAATTATTCATACTGACAAAATTCTCTCTTCATCCTAAAACACCTTATAAATCTACAAAGTATGAATTTGAGATATGAGATTCACAAATGTTTGGGTTATATTCGTAGTACAAATGGCTTGAGTAAAACTGCATGCATTGCCTCCGTCATATAATTTAAAAACAATTATTTTCAAATAAGTTTTGCATAGCATATTCATCAAGTTGGTAATCAACATTGGTTAACCGTGCATGGTCCGAGTGGGGACCATGCACGGTTGTGGTGTCACACACAGGGACGAGGGTCACTGACGCCACTCACTCGAGCTCTGCATGCTTAATGTGGCTCTATATGCCAGTTTACAAATCATTTTACTACGAAATTTTTAATTTATTTTTAATTTTGTGTTATCTAAGCCAGTTGCAATTTTAATTTTTTGACTGGGAACGGTCCAAACCCCGATCTTGTTATTATCTAACATCGACCAGTTGTTAGAAAGCATTATTAATTAATAGCCCAATGACAAATGATAACTGGGTACGGAATCGAACCTCTAAAATCTGTTAGCTTTTTCAGGGACGAACCGTCAACCTTTGAATTCATAGGCGAGCACTATAACCACTCAGTTACCCAGCCAGTTGTATAGCCTAATATGAAATAATTTGAATTTAAATTCATTTTCAGAATCGAATTTTCAAGTAGTTTGGATTAAAACCAAATGTATAACAAGTATTATATATTTTAATAATTATGTTTTTTACTACCTAGTGTAATATGATTGTTGTCGCATTAAAATACAGTATTTAAAGATTAAACAAGCTACTAACTTTATTTTGCCAAAGTTTGTGATTTACCTGCATGAGTAAGCAGTACTCAGTTGGAGTGGTTTGTCACAGCATTGGTCCAAGACACGGCATCCCCCGAGGGTTTCCCCCTCGCCGAACAAGCGGGCCACGGTCACGGGCCATAACAGTCTCGTCTGCGACACTGTAGCCTACACTGACCACGGCCAATCCCGAGCCAAATTGACAACGACAAACATTTATTTCGTTAATAAACTGTTTACAAAATACATTGTTCTAAGTTTATAAAAAATCATCACATGCTACTATTTATAATTTTGTATATCCCGGCGTAGGGTACAGCCCTTCAAAGTGCGCATATCCCTATGAAAATTTTTTACAGATTAAATTGAACAAAATCTGCTGCTAACTGTAGAAATAAACCAATTTTTTTACATTTTCGACCTTGATACACTAATTTCAGCACCCTTTGGGCTGGCTAGTGAGCAAAGTGTAGGGTGCTTGTCGGGGTGTAAGAAAGCGAACGAGCTCGTCTTACAAACTTTACACGTTTACCAAGTAAATCCTCGATCCCATATTGTAATAAAAATCGACTTCTAAAACTAAAATCACATGACCCATTAACAGAACTAATGAACAGCTACGTTAGTATGAACATAACAGATATGAAATTTTACAAGAATAATTACAGTACAGCCCTATCTGTGACCTTATATTTTGGACGCATGACTTATTATTTATTCCATTAAAAGTTTTTAACTTTATAGTCTTCATTTTTAAGTTTGAGGTATTTCATAAAAACACCACATTACAAATGGATGCAAAACAAGCGTGGGGTAACGCTTAAAACTCTTTAAATTTTGGTCTCTTGAAGCTTTGTGAAAAATGCGTTAAGACTCTAATTGTAGTAATAAGAGTCAATAAAGGAGAATTGGGCAGTCTACACATAATTGGGCATACTTATCTTTAGTTTTGGTAAGTCTCCGTTTAATCCCTTTAAGTATGAAGAAACTTATATGTTACTTATGTTACCATAGAACTTTAAACTAAAAATTTTTACCGTCTTCCAGGAAATTCTGTTAAAGCATATTAAATTATTATATTTAAAATGCCACAAATTCCCAAACATCCCCTTTCTGCCCTTTTTGTATACCATGGTAGTCCAGTCAGTAACACTAAATACTTATAACAAATACAAGAAAAAACTACGTTTCAACTGACTTTTTATTTTATTTTTTTTAATATCTCATAACATAAAGTGAGTAACTCTTATGATTTAAATCAGAATAGCTTACTAATTTCCTTAGCTATTTAATATTTCAACTAAATAATTGTGAGTTTCAGATTACATACATAAAGTCTTATTATTATTATGAATATCGTGAGAAAAAGCAGGCAATGTAATCTTTTCCTTCGACGCAAGTTGATGACGCAGGAAAATCCAATAATAAATACTTTCCAGGTCAAAAATTATCAACTTTGTATCTCACTATACAGTCTTTATAATCCTTTTTCACTCTTTCACTCCCATTATTGCAGCAATTGCGTCAATACCTTGAACCCCATCCACCCTGTCACTCTCGCCACCGACCAGGGACCGCCGGCATGTCCAATTGTCCACAGCGAGAATGACTCCTTCTGCACTAAATCACTCTATTTTATGGAGGAGTTTCGAATTTCCCGGGCCGGCCGCCCCCCGCAGGCTCTAACGTGTAGTGACAGCCGCTTATATATGTACACGTAACTGAATACCTCGGTTGCTACTGCAGCGCCGCCGCCGCCGCCGCCGCCGCGCCGTCCTGGCCGGCACCCGCATACCGGGGCACCGCCGCACCGAGCCGTCTACTTGAGTGGAAGTTTTTTTTGCAAAATTTTGTCAATTTTGCGGTTAAATTACACTAGAAATTATTGAGCGGAGGTCAAATCTTTGACAAATGTAGGGTAAAAAAAAACTCTTCGCGTAGAATAATGAGAAGTTTTTCTCTTGACGTACAGCAGAAACTATACCGGGTGTCCCAGACCACCCGTAAATCCCTTTTTTAATTTACAGAATTAATTTTGCCTAAAAAATTATGATGTAATAGGTAAAATGGTTACGCTCTATCAGTAGATAAAAACTGGGAAGGCTGAAACAGCTAGCAGAGACACTGGGAAGGCTGGAACAGTTAGCATAGGTTTGCATGGGGTGGGCATTCTGGAACAGCGAGGCTGGTATTTTGACGGAGATGGTTGGGTGGTTATAATTAACTTAATAAAATAAAAGTTTGTTTATTAAATATATTAAATACATAAATTTATTAATATAATTTAATTATATTGTTTGTCCAAAAGTGGAAATTGATCAATTGAAGTAATTATAGCCACAGTGTCAAATCTAAACCAATTTAATTGTAAAACATTAAATAGTGTAAGTTAAACAATTGAATATATACATTCATATTAATAAGTGATTTATATTTTTGACAACACTGTTATTAGCTGCGTTGTGTAATTTTATTCGGTGAACATTTCTTACTAGCGACTTTATGACCCTTTGTGATATAAGCCCATTATCGCAAATGACTTTTGCACAGTAATTATATCACTTGCGTCAGCTATGTGTTTGTATTTTCGCGAACTTTTAACTTTTCTTGATGACCTTATGACCTCGCGTGATAATTCGCGAATATCATACTTGTGTTTTGGCACATCCGTCCACCTCATGTGTCAGTCACATGTTTATAATCTCACTGACCTCTAGACCTATTCACGTGAGTGTAAGTACTCCGCTCTTAGGTGGATCGGATCATATATAAACTCCGACCGCTAGTCGTCTCTAGTCATGGCTTCCTCTTCGGCGCTCACCACACCTTCCAGCTGGGACATCAGCTACCTGGAGGGCTGCGGCCTAGACTCGCTCGACGACCTGCTCATCGTGATAAGGAGCGTGTTCCCGCAAGCAAACGTAGAGGTAAAACAATTTATATGTTAAATTTTTAATAAGGCTTATAAAGTAATTATTAACAACTTTTATTTTCACTCTAATAATTACTAAAATGTTTAAATAACTATTTACGATACAACGCTGTAGATGCAAACCAAATAATATAAATAATAAATTTAAAATAAATGTAAATTACTTGTTTAATTAAATTAATTATAACCAAGTAATTTTTTTGTTGTTTTTTTCTTTGTTTTAGATATAAATCGCCTTTATTTTAATGGAAATCCCAACTTTATACAAATTGGCTAAAGCTGTATTTACTGAATATATTTTAGAGAAATATCAAACAAAACAAACATTAGAATCAGCCATAAATTTTCTTCCACAAAACATTAGGCGTGAAATCATAACAAGCCACTACACATCTTGCAGAACAAGTTTAATTTGTTTTTATGTGTTTGAAAATGAAAAGATATGTCACGACTGTTATGAAAGTGAAAAAGTTAAGTTTTCAAAATTCACACAAGTGGTCGAGTTTAAGACTGGACACAGACAAAACAATATAAATTATATAAATAAAATTTGTATGAAATGTGGCTCGTGCTGTGTTGAGGAAACTAGTTGGGAGTGTGGATGCGCATAGGTAATTATAATGATTTTAGTTTAATAAACATAAAGCCAAATGATTAAAAGTAAATAAAAAACATCAGGAAAAGCTTGCTTAATTTGGTTCTTATAGTTAATTATCTAATTGTTATTTTATTTTTATGAGTGATGAGGCTTAGTTGTTTAAAACAAATGTTTAAAAGTTGCATTTCTGTATTTTATGTGTGTACTATTTTATAGTTGTTTTACCTTCCCGATGGTAACCGAAACCAATGAGAAAAAATTAGAATTTTTAAACTTAGTATCTGACAAAGTTTTTACACCTTCACAGACACTCCTAATATGTCAGTGTTTTAGACCTAGGACTAGCGTGGAATGTTAAAATTTTTATTTATTTCACGCTTAAAACATGTTCTCACTAACGAAAGCTTTTTGAATTAAAAATAAATAATAAGTTTGAAGGATTTTAAACAGTAGCAGCTTTTATTCAGATATTCTTAATATATTAGTGTTTCAAGTCTAGGAAAGATGTGTTTTATACTTGGGAGTAAATGCTTTTTAAATTGCACAGGTAATTTTTATTTTGTTTTTATAAAAATATATTTTTAGATTATTATAAATTGTTTTACAAAGACATAATGTCTTTATATATTTTTTAAATATTTTTAGATCACGAAGCGGGATGCGATCACCTACCGCATAAAACTACCTTACTGCACTAAGCTGACCAAGATGCAGTCCAAATTTGAAGAGTACAGCGGAGCCGTGTCCATCGTCAGCGCCGGGGCGGATCTCAGCGTCGAACAGACGCGGAGGTTGGCGGAGCTCAAGAAGAGGATCGCGGCTAAGAATGATGGTCAGTAAAGGACAGTAGGTGGTGGACAGTAGTAAAGTGAATTACTTTATTAGTGTATGTAGTGAATGTAGACAGTGAAATACACCTTTAACATTTATTATTAAAATAGTACACAAAATTAATACTTTAAAAATTTAACTTTTCTTGAGACAATGCAGAATTATTTAGCAACCATAAAGTTAAAGTTTTGCAGGACATGTAATTTATGGTACAAAGAAAGCGATAAACATGAAAAAACCTCAAATCATTTAACAAATGTTTATGGCTATAATCCTATTACATTAACAGAAAGTGTCGCTAAATGTCGTCTTCAAACATACTACATGAAAAATGGACTTAACCACTTGGACTACTCTAGTTTTTTTGAATTTTGTAAACCATTAATTATAGATAAAATACATGATAAAATTTCTGAGTGTAAGTCTCTGAAATGTAATTTACTTGTGAAAGCTATCTATGTGAAAGAAGGTGTATTGAAGGATAAAAAAGAGTTAGTTTTTAAAACAAAAAATGAACCTATTTTCACTTCTACAAATTTAAATTCATTTTGTGATGAAGCTTTTCAAAAATTAATTAAAGAGGAATTAGATTTTCAAGGGAAGGGGTCTGGATGGTCTTTAAGCAAAATAATAGGACTCGAAGTGCGTATAAATAAATACGATGCATTACGTGGTCGGAAATATATCGCTTTACCAGAAGACATAGCTGCTAAAAAAGCTGTAATAAATGTTCAAAATAATGATGAGATGTGTTTTAAGTATGCTGTATATTCCAAGTTCATTACAGATGGAAATGCTCATAGAATAAGTAAATACTTGAACAATATACAGATGGAAAATAAATATAAGTGGGATGTAGTCACTTATCCAGTAACATTAAAGAGTATTCCAAAATTTGAAAAACACAATAATATTTCAATAAATGTGTTCGGTCTAGAAAAAGAGGCTAATAGTAATCACCACTATGTTTTTCCAATAAAAGTGTGCAAAAATGAAAATCCTAGAGATCATAGAGATCTGTTACTCCTTAAAGACGAGAAAACAACTCACTTTGCTTATATTAAAGATTTTGAAAAATTAGTACGTTCCCAAGTTACTAGTCATCATGGCCGCGTATTTATTTGTAAAAGTTGTCTCATACATTTTACCACAAAGACTGGTTATGATAGGCATAAGTTAATCTGTAACTCTCATACTCCAGTAAAGGTAGAAATGCCTGAAGAATCTGAGAAATTTATTAAGTTTTCCAATTTTAAACATAAACAAAATATACCTTTTATCGTATACGCTGATTTTGAGGCAATTTTGGAAAAAAATGCTCCATGTGTTAACTGTAATGAGACAACTTGTAGTAATCCTCAAAAATGTAATGAAGAAGTAAAGAAAGAAAGAAAAAATAAACCATTCACCATTATAAAAAGTAAACACAAACCCTATAGCTTCGCATATCATATAGTTAACAATTTAGGACTACAAAGCGAGCCGGTAGTATATAGAGGTGAAAATGCTGGTAGGGTCTTTGTGGAAATGTTGAAAAAAGAAGCAATCAAAATATTAGGAATATATCAAAACAAGCTTCCTATGAATGAACTTACTCAAGAGCAAATAAATGAGTTTAATTCTGCTACTAAGTGTCATATTTGTGAACTTGATTTTGAATCTGATGATATTAAAGTTAAAGATCATAATCACCTTACTGGTGAATTTAGAGGAGCATCCCATAACACATGTAATCTAGAGTATCAATTACCATGTTTTCTTCCGGTAATTATGCATAACCTTTCTAACTATGATTTGCACTTTATTTGTCAAAATTTAAATATTGACAATTTTGACATTAAAGTAATTCCAAGTACTGAAGAAAAATACATTTCACTAAGCAAGAAGGTTGCAGCAAAGTTTGAGATAAGATTTATTGATTCATTTAGATTTATGAGTACTAGCTTGGATTCTCTAGCAAAGACTTTAGATAGAAATAAATTTGTACAAACCACTTCTCACTTTGGTCCAGATGTTCTAGATTTAGTCACCAAAAAGGGTATATTCCCCTATGAATAGATAAGCTAGATAAGCTTAGATAAGCTAAACGAAACTTCATTGCCACCTATTAAAGACTTTTTCAGTTCATTAAATGACTCTAACATTACAGAACATGATTATGTACATGCACAAACAATTTGGGATACTTTTAATATAAGAGATTTAGGAGAGTACTCTGATTTATATGTAAAGATTGATGTGTTACTGTTAAGTGATATTTTTGAAAATTTTAGATCTGTTTGTAAAAAACATTATGGCCTAGATGCGGCATGGTATTATACAGCACCGGGTCTTTCGTGGGACGCTTGTCTAAAAATGACAAATATTACTCTTGAGCTTGTTACTGATTATGAAATGTTTTTACTAATCGAACGAGGTATAAGGGGTGGAATTTCTCAATGCGTAAAGAGATTTAGCGAAGCTAAAAATGTACTTGTGGATTCAAATGATTTTATGAGCGAAGCTGCTCATTCGATTAATAATGAATATGAATCAAGTAAATTAAGTAAATCTAATTACTTACTTTATCTAGATGTACACAACTTATATGGTTATGCAATGTCGAAATACATTCCATATAGTGATTTTCGATGGTTAAATAATGAAGAAATAAAAAGTTTAGAATTAAATATTTTAAACACTAAAGATGATGACGACTTCGGATATATTTGCGAAGTAGATTTAATGTACCCGTCTAGGTTACATAAAAAACATCAAGATTTTCCTTTCTGTGCTGAAAGAAAGAAACCGCCAAAAGGTAAATTTGAAAAACTTTTATTGACATTGGAAGATAAAAGTCACTATGTAGTACACATACAGAACCTTAAACAGGCTATGGAAAACGGTCTAGTGTTAAGTAAAATCCATAGAGCTATTCAATTTAAACAATCAAATTGGTTGGAAAAATACATTTCAAAGAATACTGAGCTTAGGACATCATCCCAAAGTAAATTTGAGAAAGATTTTTTCAAACTTATGAATAATTCTTACTTTGGGAAGACAATGGAAAACGTTAGGAATAGATTGAACATGCAATTAGTTTCTAACAATAATAAAAAGTTAGAAAAATTAATATCCAAACCTAATTTTATTGATAGAACAATTTTCTCAAATGATCTTGTGGCTGTACACTTGAGTAAAACTAAAGTAAAGTTTAATAAGCCTGTGTATGTAGGGCTAACTGTATTGGAACTCAGTAAGAAACTTATGTACGACTATCATTATGATAAATTTTCTAAGATATTTGGAGCTGAAAATATGGAACTTAACTATATGGATACGGATTCTTTTATTTATGATATAAAGTGTGATAATGTCTATCTGAAAATAAAAGAAAATCTTCATTTATTTGATACTAGTAACTATCCTAAAACACATGAGTGTTTTTCAGAAGAAAGAAAAACCCAAATTGGTTATATGAAGGATGAATTTGCTTCAATACCTTTAAAAAAATTTGTAGGTCTTAGAAGTAAACTTTATTCTTTAATGACGCCCAATTCTGATTGTGTTAAACGGGCCAAAGGGGTGAAAAAATGTGTTGTTACTAAGGAAATTTCATTCCAAGATTATGAGACCGCATTATTTGCTAACTTGTCTCAATATCGTAGTATGAATCTTATAAGGAGTCAGAAACATATATTGTATACTTTCAGTTTGAATAAACTAGCTTTATCATCATTGGATGATAAACGTGTAGTTCTTAGCGATAATGTACATACCTTACCATATGGTCACATCGACCTTGTTGAAAATAGGAAAAGAAAAAAACAGATCCACAATGAACTAAAAATTAAGAGACCGAAAATAAATTAATTCAGTTAATCAACAAAGTTGATAGATACAAAGCTTGCTTCAATGTACTTGTTTCTTTTTCAGATGAGGGCAGCGTTGGAAAATTACCCCTTCTATATATTGATACTGACTGTTCAGTTTTCAGTTCTACTGCAATAAAAGAAAAATTATGATTTTATTTTAGAATGATTTTTTAGCTATGATAGGGAAATTGGGATTATTATACAAAATATTCTACATTAGATAAACTTTTAATTTTCAGATTTTCGACAACGAGGCTTCATTCGGGTAAAAATTAGGAAATCGCCCTCACATGAAGTTTACGAACACTTAGTTACGATACCTAGATATGCGACTTTGGGAAGTGCCGGAGTGGATTTACATGCACACCTACCCGGTCCGTGTAACAAAGTTATGCTCTATCCCAACCAGAGGTACTCGGTGCCCACTGGCTTAGAAATTGAAATCCCTAAGGGGTTTGAGGGTCAAATTAGGCCTCGCTCAGGCCTCGCGCAATTGCACGGGATAACAGTACTTAACTCTCCCGGAACTATTGATGAGGATTTCAGAGGTAAAATTTACATTATACTTGTGAACTTTGGAGACAGGGTCTTTGAAATACAAGATAATATGAGAATTGCCCAGCTTGTACTTTGCAGGGTTGAGAAGATTAAATGGAAAATTGTAAACAAATTATCAAAAACTAAGCGTCATTGTGGTGGGTTCGGATCAACCGGTATGGGATTACTCCAAAGAACTGATTCAGACTCGTATTCTGATACAATATCAGACACTGATGAGACAGACGCATAAAACTAAAGAGAAGCATTCTTTTGTACTGTCAATTGTTTGAATTTTAATGAAGTATAAAATTATAAGTCCACTTTTAAAAAACTTTTATATTTTTATCCGTTCATATTTATTGTATATGGATCTAAATGAAATGTACGAATGTTTGTATATTAATTGTTTTATAAATGTTATTTAATATGATGACAACATGTTATTATGTTATTGTGTTCCTATTTGACCACCATGTACAAGAATGATTTGTAAATAAAATTTAATCTAACACTGACAACTTGTTTATTTTATTGTTTTCCTGCATTTAGCTATGTACGCAATTAAAGTAAATGGTAACTACAAAACTAAGGAGATATATTAGATAATTTAGTTTATATAGCACGAGCAGTTTCATTTTCAATTAGTTGATCATTTATAACGATGAAGTTAAGTATTGATAAATTTGGAGGTTATTTAGGGTTCTCAAATAAAGATCAAAATATACCTAGACCACCAGGTAAAGGTTTTAAGTTAACTATAGATGATAACTATGATATTGATGGTAAAAGACTGACTAATATTGGATTTCCAAAAGATGCAAATGATGCAGTTTCTTTAAATTACATATCCCTTAACTGTACGATATTTGAAGAAAAAAGTTTAAATATTAAGAAAAGAAAATTATCAAATGTAAGTGAACCAGAAAACCCTATGGATGTTGTGACAAAGCTATATTTTGAAAACAATTTAAAAAAAGATTTAGCTCGTTGTGTACGATTTAGTACCAGACGAAATATTATAGATTGTAAAAAACGTATAATAACAAATATTAAAGATCCTGTAGATTTAAATGATGCTACTTCAAAAAATTATGTTGAAAGTTATGTCTTGAAACAAATTACAGACAAGTGTGTGGTTATTGGTGGGGATAATGTTATTAATTTAAAACAATATAAATTGAACGTGAGTGAGCCAATCGAAAATTCTAATGCCTCCAGTAAATATTATGTTGATAACAAAATGCTTGAGATGGTACACAATTTTGATGCAAAAACTAAATATTTCATAAAAAATGAAAATGGGAAAGTTGATTTAAAAACTAAAGTTATTTTTATTGACGAGGCAATAGATAACCATTCACCAATTAATCTCAAACAATTGAACGATTTATTAAAGAAATATATTAATGTTACTACAATACCAAGTGGTAAGGAAATTAACATGTACAATTCAATTTTAAAAAATGTCAATAAACCAATAGAAAGACATGATGGGGTAAATAAAGATTATGTAGATACAAGTATTACAAATATGTTTTTAACAATTAAAAATAATTTAATTCCAGAATTTTTACAAAATTTTGTAGCCTTTGATAAAAATGGTAACATAGATTTTCAAAATATTAAAGTAAAGTTGTCAAAAAATATTGAAGATAATGCACCTGTAATAAATGAACAACTAAATACATTAAGAAAACATGTAGAAATCGAAATATCAAAGTTAAAAAGTCAGGTAGAGGTGTACTACCCCCTGCCTGCATCCGAAATTGGTGCGAGAACTAGCACTTCTCAATTAAAAACAATATCTGAAGTCTTTACTATAATAAATAATGAAATTGCATCTTTAAAGTCAGAATTGAAACCTATGCATACTAATATTACATCCCTTTAAACTGAAATTGTATCTCTTCAAGATGGAATATCATCCCTTAAAACTGATATAACAACCCTCAAAACTAATATAGAAAGTCTTAAAACTATAATAGAGAGTCTTAAATCTGATGACCCTGATGAACGGGACGATTTCTGGTCTAGAGTTGATAAATTAAACAGCAAGTGAAATATTTTATCATTATGGTTCTGCACTTCAAACAAGGTGGTAGTCTCTTAAATAGTATAGTTAATAAATTACCTTTTGAAGCTCATATACCTGGATACAGGTTCTGCGGTCCTGGGACGAAGCTTGAAAAACGCTTGGCGAGAAAAGAAGAGGGGATTAACCCTCTTGATAATTACTGTAAAGAACACGACATCGCATATTCTCAAAACAAAGATTTAAAAGCCAGACACGAAGCAGATAGAGTATTAGCAGACAAAGCTTGGACTAGAGTGACAGCTCCTGACGCTAAATTAGGTGAAAAAATTTCAGCTTTTGCAGTATCAAACGCTATGAAAGCTAAACTTAAACTCGGAGCTGGACTTCAAACACCAAAAAATAATAAACAAAACAAAATTATAAAGAAAAATAAAACAAAAACTAAAAAAAATAAACAGAAACATTTAAGAGATGCTATCCATGCGGCAAAAAGTGTACTTAAAAACACTACAAATACTGATATAAAAACATTAGTACCCTTAGCTCTTAAAGCTGCTAGGAAAGTTATTAAAGGTAGCAAGAAAAAAACCATCAAAACACCTAGAATTATTCCAATACCTAAAACAGGAGGAGCTTTACCATTTTTAATACCATTATTTGCAGGTTTATCTGCTATTGGAAGTTTGGCAGGAGGTGCTGCATCTGTGTACAAGGCTATAAATGAAGTTAAAAGAGCTAACAAAGAAAATATTAATGATATTAAATTTCAAAAAGGTAAAGGACTGTTTTTACGACCTTATAAAAAAGGTATGGGTATTTTTTAGACCGAAAGCTCTAACAGATTTTGAGATAGTTAAATACGCTAAAATATTAAAAATTCCTCATTTTAGAGGGGTTTTTTCAAAGGACAACTTACCAAAAAACCCATGGGGAAAGGAAAGGATGATTGTCAACCTTGATAATGACTTGGGACCGGGGACTCATTGGGTGGCAGTCAAAAAAGATAATTTACACGTTAGATATTATGATAGTTTTGGAAACCTTAAACCCCCCTTAGAAATAATTAAATATCTGAAAAATTGTGTTATATTATATAACTACGCTCAAGATCAAAATTATAATACTGAAATTTGTGGTCATTTATGTTTCAAATTTTTATGTGAATAAATACAAATATTTTATGTTTAATTATTAGTATTTATTTATCCTTTGATCAGGTAACATGTCGCATTTATTTGTGTTCACTGGAACCAGTTCTTTTTTGAGCTCTGAAATATTTCCAAAAATTGAATTAGAAAATGAGGAAGAATATGTATTAGGTTTGATAAATTTTGAAAGCTTTAATTCTATTCCCAATGTTGAAGAAGGTTGTAATAAATTTTATTACATTAATGATGACAGTTCGAAAGTTCATATTGAAATACCTACTGGATCTTATGAAATATCTGATTTACAAAAATATTTGAGGTATGTTTTAGGTGATAAAAGGAATGAGAATGAGGATGAGGATATAGATAACAAAAGTAGACAAACTTACAAGTCTGCTAATAGAATTGCACATGATGTATTAATTTCAATAAAGCCTAATAATAATACTTTAAAAAGTGAAATTAAATGTTCTAAAGATATAGATTTCACACCTTCAGATTCTATTGGACCCTTATTAGGTTTCAAAAATAGAAAGTTGATGAAATTCCAAAATCATATTTCAGATTATACAGTTAATATTTTAAAGGTGAACACTATAAAGATCGAATGTAATATTGTTACATCATCATATATAAATGGTAAACCGAGTCATGTTATTCACACATTTTTTCCTACTGTATCACCAGGATTTAAAATTGTTGAGACCCCTGCTAATATAATATACCTACCAATTAATACAAGATCAATAGATAACATAACCCTTAAAATAGTCGATCAAAATGGAAAACCCATCAATTTCAGGGAGGAAACTATCACGATAACATTACACTTAAAACGTCTATAATCATGCCATTTATCTATATACCAGTTAAAAGTTCTCCGTACTTAAAAGCGGATGTCATTCCGAAACTAACTGTCAAGAAGAGAGGATCTCTTACAAAGATCAATAAAGATTTTTTGCTATCAATCGGGTTAAAAGTAAAACATGGCTGGTAATATATTACAAGTAAAAGAACAAATATATTTTGATGAGTCGATTAATAAAATTGAAATTCATTCTCATCAGCCTTATTCTAATACTTCTTTTAAAAATAATGATGAAATAAGAATACCAATTCAACATCAAGATATATACACATATCCTTGTAATAGTTCGATATACATGGAAGGTGAAATCGAAGCTGTTAATACACAATTTGTTAATAATGGGTTTGCATTTCTCTTTGACGAGATAAGGTATGAAATTGGAGGGGTTGAGGTGGATAGAATAAAAAATGTTGGTATCACAAGCACACTAAAAGGTTATATTTCATTTACTGATGGAAATGTGAAAACTCTCACTAATGCTGGTTGGTCATTTGTTAAAGGAAATCTTCTTACACTTAAACAGGACTCTTCAAAAACTGATAAATATTATTTTAGTGTTTGTATACCTCTTAAAACAGTCCTAGGCTTTGCTGAAGATTATAATAAGATAATACTAAATATAAAACAGGAACTTATACTCATAAGATCTAGGTCTGATTTAAATGCCGTGTTTGGAGAAGTAAAAACAACAGGATCTGGTACTGCAGCAGTAACGGTTGAACCTAAAGCTGAGATTTCCATTAAGAAAATCCTATGGAGAGTTCCCTATGTGTATCCGTCAGACGAGGAAAAACTATCTTTACTTAAAATTATTGAAAAAAATCAATCTGTTTATATTAACTTTAGATCTTGGGAACTTTATGAATATCCCGTCCTACCTAAAACAACTAGACACAACTGGAATGTGAAAACAACAACTCAAATGGAGAAGCCAAGATATGTGATATTAGCATTTCATACAGATCGTTTAAATAATATAAAGAAGAAAACTAACGAGTTTGATATTTGCGATATTACAAATGTAAAACTATTTCTGAATTCCGAATGTTATCCGTATGATGATATGAATTTAAACGCCTCTAAAAACCAACTAGCAATTCTTTACGACATGTATGTAAAATTTCAAGAAACATATTATTTTAAAAAAAGTGAACCTATGTTTGCTTTTGACGAATTTATTAAAATTGCACCATTAATTGTAATTGATTGTACAAGGCAAAATGAATCCATTAAATCTGGCCCCGTTGATATAAGGCTGGAAATTGAAACCAAGACGGATTTCCCTGATAAAACCACAGCATACTGTCTGATATTACATGATCGCATTGTTGAATACAACCCGATGACTAGCGTAGTTAAACGGATTGTGTAAGAGTGAAAAAAAAGAGGAAAAGGTCAAAGTATAATTTAAGCATTTTATTGATTAATATGAAAACAATATTTTAGTCGATCGCAAGATGTCATCCAGGAAGGTTGTTTGTGATATTCAAGGCTTCAGAGGTCTTAAAAATGATTTCATCGTTAAGGAAGTTGCGTTTATCTCTTTGTCAGGAACCAAAGTGCAATCATTCGTGCTTAAATCTCCTTATCCGTTTTCATTTTTACCCGAAGCACAACGTAAGACGGCAACATGGGTGAAAAAATTTATTCATGGAATGGATTGGAATGATGGATATATTCAATATGATGAGTTAAAAAATATTTTTGATAAAATTTTAATTAACTATGACACTGTCTTAGTGAAAGGGAGCGAGAAAGTGGAGGTGATTGAAAATATTATCAACAATAGAAACGTGACTGTCATAGATTTGGAGATGCTTTGCTGTCCAACTATTCGAGAACTAAGAAAAGCGATAAATTTCAGAAAATGTTTTTATCACTCCCGTATAACAGATCAGTGCGCTAGTGAAAATGTCAGACTATTGTTAAATTGGTATCAATGTAAATTTCTTTCTCACTCTGACATAAACAAAACTGAGGAAAAAGTTATTAAAAAAATTGGTTATATTTTGGATAAATTCAATAAACTAAATGATTATGGTAATCCATCATTAAAAAATTTAAAAATATCAGAATTATCGTATTTACCTAAGGAATATTACTTACATCATGTTCCACAAAAAGATCTTCAGTTTATGTGGGAACTTCTACCGGATCACATGCAAGAAAAATTGAAAGACATCGTGCTTTTTAAAAAAGACCACCTGTCTGGATCAAATAGTTTTGATATCCAACCTACAACCTAAAATAAGAAAGAATATTTAGGATGTATGCAGTCGAGCTAGAATTATACATTAATAGTGATCCGCATATTATTCAACACTTCAACGGAATATTCAATATTAATGAAAGATTGCCTACGTATATCAAGTTTCCATCTTCATATATCTTCAACATTGGAGAACACTGGGTATCAATATTTATTGATAAATTCCAACATGGGGAATACTTCGATAGCTGCGGACTCCCTCCTCCATATACAGTATTTAAATTTTTGGAAGCAAATTGTGTGAAGTGGAAATACAACAATCAACAGATACAAGGCAGGTCATCAACCTTATGCGGCTACTACGCTCTACTATTTCTAAGACATCGATCCATCGGTCAGGAGTTTGAAGACTTCATATTCAAGTTTAAAGACTGTAATAATGACTATTCGAAAGATTCACGTGTTCGTGATTTATTTTTAAGAGCTTATGGTTTGTCTAAAGTTAATTCTGTTGAGTGTGCGATAAAAAGAATGAAATTGTTACATAATAGAATGGAGAGTAGAATTTTATGGAAATAAATTAGTTAGTTTTCTTAAATTGCCTACTTAATTACCCTATTCATCACAATTATTGCATACGTACTAAATTTTCTCCTAAGACAGCATAAATACTATTTAAGTTTTATTCCTTATAATATTTTAATCATTACAAAACCAGACGTTGAAAGAAAAGGTTACTAAGAGTAACAAAGAATGAAAATACTCGATCAAAAACAGAAAATTAAAATTAATTGTTTAGAATTTGATCAATTCCAAAATAAGCGAAAACATAGTAAACTTCTTCCAAACTCAATAAGGTGTATAATATCAGGCCCATCATCATGTGGTAAAACTGCTGTAATATTAAGTCTTATTAATGACCCTAACGGCTTAAAATTTGAAAATATATATATTTATTCAAAATCTTTATATCAACCGAAATATCAATTTTTAGAAAATGTTTTAAAAAGAGTTAAGGGGATAACACTTTACAAGTACTCTGAAAATGATGAAGTTATAAAACCAATTGATGCTAAAAAGAATTCAATTTTTATTTTTGATGATATAATATGTGATAAACAGAATAATGTGTGCGCCTATTTTAGTATGGGTAGACACAGAGAAGTGGATTGTTTTTATCTATGTCAGTCTTACACCAAGATACCTAAACAGTTAATCAGAGATAATGCTAATATGTTAGTTGTATTTAAACAAGACACTAATAATCTTAAGCATATTTTTAATAATCATGTTAATCCCGACATGACATTCTCAGAGTTTGAAGAGATTTGTAGACTGTGCTGGAGTGATAAATATGGATTTTTAGTTATAGATAAAGAAAGTGATATGAAAAATGGTAGATATCGTAAAGGATTTGATAAATTTATTATAAACGAATAGTTGGAGATATTATATCACCAGTTCACTTTAACCATTCAGCTAGTATGGATATAAAGAGAGAGATAGGCCTAATTAAAACAAGTAACATAGTGAGAAAAAAATATTTAGCATTAAAAAGAGGAACTGTAGATGAAGAGGAAATAATTAAAAAAAGGTTTAAGCCTATTGTTGAACCCATTACTGAAATAGTTAAAAATATTAGAGAGAAAAATAAAAACCCTTCTTTAAAATATGAAAGTGATGATAAAAAATATATGTTACCATTAAAATTAGATAAGGATAAAATAGAAACAAAGGAGGATTTTGCAGATCAACGTATTAAAGAAGCCTCAAATGTGTCAGATTCAGAAGAGGAAGAGGAGGAGGAGAAACAAGATGAAGATGAGCGGGATACATCTTTTGAAAATTATATTGAAAAATCTGTAAATGATGTAAAAAATGAAATGGATCATACTTATGGGGTTTATTTTGGAAAAAATGGACAGTGGATGATTGGTAATAGTAGTATTTCCTATTCACCATCTGAGAATGAGATTATGATTAAAAATAAAACCTTTAAACCAACAAGGGGTTTGTTGGAGTTAATTTTTAAAAAGAAACCAATTAAATCATTAATTACGGATAAAGATTTAAATTCTTATAAAGAGATACTTTTACTTACAAATGCACATTTATCTAAATACTCTGAAGGAGAAAAGATTCAAGGTACAAATACAGTCAAATATAAAACTTTTATTAAAAAGTTGTTTAAAAAGGGAAGTGGGTTAAAAACTGAATTTCTACAACTTGATACCTATCCATGTGCTCCAGATTATGTTTACTATGATGATATAAATAAAATAGTTGATAGGTTAAGAAAACTTAAAGCTTCTGAAGCTTCAGGTAATAATAGCCATACTAACGAAATATCCAAGATAATTTTTGAGCTCAGAGAAAAGGGGGTTATTTATTAGTGAACATGAATATTAGAGAAGATATTGCTAATGAATTACATAAACCTGCTAGGAAAAACTTTAAAAGACGGAAGGTAGTTGTAAAAGGGTTTGATAACCATTGGCAGTGCGACCTAGTTGATATGATTAACTACTCACAGTTCAACCAAGGTTTTAAGTATATACTAACAGTTATAGATGTATTTTCCAAATTTGCTTGGGTTAAGCCTTTAAAAACTAAAACAGGAAAAGAAATCACTAAAGCTATGGAGGAAATTTTTCAAGAAGGGAGAACTCCTAAACATTTACAATCAGATTTAGGTACTGAGTTTTATAATGAAGACTTTAAGAAATTAATGAAGAAATATAACATAAATCATTATTCGACATATAGTAATTTAAAAGCTTCCGTTGTCGAACGATTCAATCGCACATTAAAATCTATATTGTGGAAAAAATTTACAATATATGGCTCATACAATTGGATTAAAATACTAAAAGAAGCATTACATTTATACAACACAAGGAAACATTCCACAACTAAAATGAAACCTTGCATTGTTTCACAAAAACATGAAAATAAACTGCTTACAACAGTTTATGCATATAATAATAACAGAAATATCAAAAAAGCAAAATTTAAAATAGACGATCACGTGCGAATCAGTAAATATAAAGGGGAATTTCAAAAGGGTTATACTCCAAATTTTTCTACCGAAATATTCCACATTGTACAAGTTATGCCAACAGAACCAGTCACCTACAAAATAGCAGATGCGGAAAACAAACCAATAGCTGGAGGATTCTATGAAGAAGAACTAACCAAAGTAAAACACAAAGACATTTACTTAGTTGAAAAGGTGTTACGTAAAAAGGGTGATAAAGTATATGTTAAATGGCTCGGATTTCCTACTTCACAAAACTCATGGATAAAAAAAACTGATGTTATTTAATTTTATGTTTATTAATAAATAAATATTTCTTATAAACATTGTTTTATTTTTTAAATTTACCAATCAAAAAACTTACCTTAGAAATTTGGAGAATCGAACCCGAACCTTTGCGATGCTGGCCTGAGAGCGATGACCACTACACCACCTGAAACATACCTTAAAACCCTAACAGCCTAATTATTGATTAAAAATCTACTAGCAAACCGGCATTTTCTATATCAATTGATTAATTAACAAAAAGGTTTGCTAATTAGATACTGTTTTCATTGCGTTCTGATAGTGAGTTATCAAAGAGGAAAGGTTATCTTTTATCAAGTTCATTGACGCAGTCAGTTATAAACTGTATAAGTTATAGTCAAATTATAAAGTAAAATAAGATTTATATTTTTAATGTTTTATGATTTAGTATGTTTAGTTATGAAATATAAACATAATTTTATTAAAAGTAATTATAACCAATCAACCATCTCCATCAAATACCAGCCTCGCTGTTCCAGAATGCCCACCCCATGCAAACCTATGCTAACTGTTCCAGCCTTCCCAGTGTCTCTGCTAGCTGTTTCAGCCTTCCCAGTTTTTATCTACTTCTATCTATAAGCACTAGTTTCATGTACAGGCTGTACCAGAAGTAACCTATCCAGACCGGACGTCGCTAATTTTAAATACAAACCCCTTCTTGGTTTTATTGTTACTTTAGACTAGACTCAATAAACAAATTACTATATTTCATCTTAGAGTTATTTTGAAATATGTTTTAAAACACTTTGATACCCACCAAATTCAGAGAATGAGTTTTTTTCTCTTTTAAAATACTCATTTTTTAGTTAGCTCTAATACTCGTAAAACATGTTTACTAACACATTTTTTTCTGTTTTTGAGAGTTTTTACACGTTAATTATCTTGCGAATGCACACGATTCTTATTTTGATCCATCATCTCAAAGAGAAGTTAAGAGCTATTCCCCAAAAATACAAGATAAACATGAAAATCCTGATCCTTAACTGCGTTTGTTGCCTTTGCGTTAACTTTAAAGAGGAACCAAATCACAGCTTAACAATATATTTTAACTTTAACGTTGGCTCTATGTCGCTTACTAAAGGGAATAAAATTCTAACCTTGATTTATTTCATAAGTTCTCAAGGTTGATTATTATTTTTGAGTTATTAAATCTCAATAATTAAATAAATTCAAATTATTATAACTTTAATTTTTTGTTTTGTACAGAAATGAAATAGACTGAATAGACAGGAATATATGTATTACTTAAACATGTAAATCATATTTTAATATAGCGATCAGTTAAATTACACCGAACAAAATTTGTTATATACTAAAGGATATGGCAGCTAGGAGCTTTATAAGCTAATATCCTTTGTTTGCGTGACATTTAACGCAATATACGTGTAGTGCACTTGAGCAATATATCTCAAGGTAGATTAAGCCTATGGTTGCGGCAGGAAGTAAACACCCCAGCCTGTTAGAAAACAATCTGTCTTGTCTTCTGTAAGCACCTTACTCAGCTCCCACTTTATTGATGGTGTCTTGGGTTCTGTAATACAGATTTGATATACTTTATATCATTATATGAGACACCGAAGACCAAAATGAGGATTTGAAGTCAAAAATGAATGAATTATGAGTGATGATTGAGTGTGGTGTACCGTGAAGGGTGCGTAGTTACAAACTCATCTGCTGATTCTTTAGTCAGAATCACTAGTTAAGTAATTTCCCTAAAACCACTGACAACTGGGATCAGTTAAAAAAGTTAGCAATCTAGTTCAGAATATAACTGTTGAAAATCTGATTATGAGGAAAAACCTTTAACTCTACTGTTCGTAATCATAGACTGAATCAAATTTCGCCTTAGAAAAAAATATGCTTTTGAACGAACCTATCTCATAAAACGCTAAAAATATATATCATTGGTTTTGCTGATGAAAGAATGAACGTCATAAATTTTCTGCTGCAAATAGAGACAAACAACCAAGCTGATTTATGTAATATGACATATGAAGCTCAGTACTTTCATCCAATAGTGTTACTTTCATAGCTTGTAAAAATAAAAATAAGTAAAGTGACAAAAATAACAGAGAATTATATCCTCATTAAATGTTAACAAGAAACAGTAGGATAAAAATTATAAAAAAGTAATATGTAATTATTGTTCCAAAAGTAATAATAAAAAATTGAATTAAATGTATATATGACACTTTAACATTGGAACTTTATATTTAGCATAACAATAATAATAATAATATTATTATTATTATTATTGATAAAAATACAGAATAGTTCTATTATTTAAAAAAATTATGAGTTAAAAATATATCGAAAGTAAAAAATGTGAGATAAATATGTTTAAGTTTCATACTATACAAAATCACTGGATATTTTCATATCCATCCGCTTGACCTACCTATTGCCTCTTAAAGAAAATGTTTTACTAAAAAAGTTATAATTCTACAAAATTATTCACTTTTATACAAAATACTATTTTCAATGCAAGAAAAGTTCAGTAATTTTTATCACATGCTGCTCCGTGCCCCTGGTTTGTTATTGCACTTGGATATGCAGGTGATATTGCAACGGCTCTGTGGAATATAAAATTACGTGCAACAAATACGGTAAGGGAATTTGTAGTTTTCTACGTCGTAAAATTACTCCATATTGTGAGGGAGTTTGAAAATAAATTTTGTATGAATTAAAATAGTCTTAAAAATTAAGTTGAAGGCTTTAAAATGTTAATAACAATTTTAACAACTGTTTAAAGATTGAATTTATTTGTTCGGTTAGTTATTTTTATTTAAAAGTTGAAACTCAATTGCGTGAAATCAGTTCAGTGCTTTTAATTACTCGAAACGACATTCACATCAGTAAAACATTACATTCTGTGATAATTAAATAGTTTGGGTAATATAACTGCATGTATTTAACAATAGGCTAACTTAGATCTTTATTTACAAGTTTTGCAATTTTCTTTTCAATTAACAATTTTTAATTGTTGATCTCCCTGCACTAAAAACTTATTTTATTCACTATCTTCTTGTATGAAACTAATTTTGAATGAATGTTAATTGATCCCCTGGAACATATCATAATAAAGGTTTTTTTAAATAGGGCAAACTTGAAACATATCGAAAATATATATCTTACCTTATTCATTATTATGACAATCTTTAATTATAGTGACCTTACAGGCTAAGCCTTTTGTGTGGCACAATAAATCACATTAAAAACTGTTTTAATTAGCAGACTTAAAATACGTATATATTACTTATTTTCTCCTACGACTTAAAAAATCTGTAATTTACAATAAAATTCATTATATATATTGTTTTTAATTTTTTTGTGTATATAGAGTACAAATATAAAATAAACCTATTTAAAACCAGTAGTTTTGTCATTAGGTTTGTATAACAGTACAAATACGATCAAAACTGTGAAAATTTACCAACTTAACCGAAAATTTAACCATGTAAAACCGATCATTATTGTCTTAAAAATATGGAGGTTGTTGAAAAATTTACACTAACAAATCCAGTAATATTCGAGAATAAATTAAATTTTATTTAATGATTTAATTGTATAGTATTTTTTTTTAAGTTATAACCTGACTGAACGAATAAAAGATTGATCCCAAGTACGTTTACCGAGTAAGTTTATTTTTAGTGTTCCTCAATAAACTGAAATTTTGGTTCCCAAGCATTGATGAAGATAAAGTTGATGAAGAAAATACCTTTAAAAGAGTTCGACGAACCAATATCTATTCCGCAAGCTGTTTGGAGAGCTACATATTTGCGTAAGATTTTATGAACGTGAGTAATTGTCAAAAGCAGCGCTAATCAATTAAGAGTGGCTTGATAAGAGGACGGACGTGTACAAGGAAGACGATAAGTCCAAGAAAGTGGGCACGCCTTATCATTGCAATTGGAACATTTAACGCTGATAACGCTTCCGCTTAGTCAAGTTGACATACAACACAACACTTCCTGCGGTCCCCGTGACACAAATGGCCTTACGCAACAGTGGGACGGGTCCGATGGATCTGATACTGTAGACGGTCTAATCGGGGTACTAGGCTGAACACTTTCAAGGACTTGAGTGGCACACTTTATATATCTAAATATTAATAATTATAAAAAAAAGTTTGATCGTTTAAAGGGCAGTTAGACCCACATACAAAGAACATTTGAAAATTTACAGTTTCGGTGGCATCTTTGGCCACCTTCATCAGAGACATTATTTTTAAAAATAATGTCTCTGATGAAGGTGGCCAAAGATGCCACCGAAACTGTAAGGATTAAAATAAATTAAATAAGCTGAAAATTCCCAAAAGAGTTTTAATTTTAATTGAATATGGCTTATTCAAGTTTAAGAACAGAGACATTTTAAAAGTTGAATCAAGAGCTTGTTGTTATGAAAGTTAATGCAATCCAAACAGAATACTCAGTTAGTCAAGAGAAGGCAGTAATGTGTTATACAGAGAACTCTTTGATCGTTTAGTGTTAAAACTTAAACACAAGTGAGTGTACATTTGAGGACAATTTTTCTTTAAAAGTTGTTTTAATAAGAAATGTTTTTAATCTTTATCAAAATTAACTCACAGGTTAAGTCTGAAGTCTAAATTTGAACATGTTTCTATTCATCGGTGTTTACGCTCTTCTAATTTATTCTAATATATGTACATAGATCTATGTACATACAACTACTGTTAATAAATAAAATCTGTTAAGCATTAAATGGATATTGTATGAAAAAAGTAAAAAAAGTCAGAAATGACAAACCTACACTCGGAACAGAAAGTGATTGATAGCCAATTTAAATAATCCCACTTCTATCACCGACTTGCAAATTAAATAGTATAGTTGAATAGGCTCCTTTGAAATCCTGGTTAACCGGGTACGGGTAATAATATGTACCTGAGCTGCCTTAACAAAGCCTTTGTCACGCCCACGGCTGTCGAGCGGGGACCCTAAATCGTTATTCAATTTGGTTTCAAATCATGCTACACTGTGGTACACCTCAACACTTTATTCTGTTGGGTACGACCACTATGCGAACCACATGTGACATGAGCCCAAATCATATATCTTGTACTTTAACCCAAAAAGATTTCTAACTTCTAATGGTAACTTAAGTATATTCAGGAATAGGCTTAATATTCTTTTCATAATTTAACATATGTAAATTTATGTATTTTCTTAATTTTCCAAATATTGAAAAAAAACATGTGGACTAAGTTTAACGTTTCCTATAGAAAATATATAGATAGGTTTTGTAAACTAAAATAGTCAAAACGTTCATTTCTCAATCACAGATATGTTTCAATTTATGACTTGGTGGGATTTTAGGCCTAAGCACTCATGTGTTGATGTTTCAAGGTAAAGTTACAAATCAACATTAGCTTGAGGGTTTCTGAAAATGTGATTATGCAAGTAAACACGAAAGAAACTTAAAAATCTTTATATTTAAGTGAATACATATAAATGTTCTACTATATTTAATATATTGCAGTTCCAAATAATAATTTATATAAATTCTAGACAAAGTTTTAGGCTTGTTTTGCAAAGTAAGAATTAATTGAATTCAGTCTTTTTTAATATCTAACTTGGAGATTAAAAATTAAATTCATTCTTTACTAAATAAAGGTCACAGCGAATAATTTGTGGGTTTTTATTTTAATTAAATTTTCTGTGATTTACACTTACCTAAAAAATGTAAGTAAATAAAACGAAACAAAAAACTGAGCATTTTAAATATCATTTTAAATACAAACTTATAACTGTGGGGCTACTGTTGTGAAGAGCAAAAGTGTTATAGTCAAGAGTACATGCGTTTTATCTGCCTCAATTTATTATTTTATTGTACTTTAGTACAAGAACTTTTAAACCGTAGGTAGCGCGCCTTGTTGTCGGCTGTTATCCCGTCGGTCCCTCGGGAGCTGTTGACAGGCCGCTGTTTACGCCACGTGGACCTCCCCCTCCCACCCATCTCGGGCCATCGTGCAGGATAAGGGGTAAATAGGTATTGGTTGTCGGGGAGACGAGGAATCGACTGGATAATTGGCAGGACAAGCCAGGTACGCAACAAACTACTCTCGCGCCAGGCCCCACATTTGGTGTGTCTTGCTATTTTTGTCACATGTCAAAACAGTTTGATAAAGGAACAGGTTAAGAAAAGTGTACGAATAAATTTTTATCCATTCTGATATAATTTACTTTAGGATTTTTTCTGAGTTGAAAATAAAAGTTAACCTAAGAGTGCAATTATGCTGTAAAATAGGCATAAAAATTCCAATTGAATCTACGTATTTGATTTCAAACATTGTTTTGCTTTTAAAAAATGTAGTTAAGGATTAAGATTTTGAACCTTCAAGATGAAATTTTGAACTGCTGTTATTTATATTTCATTCTATTATATGACCTACCCTCAATTTTGTAGTTTTAGGTACCGTACTAAAAGTGTTGGATTGGTTTTCATCCACATGTTGCTGGTTTGTGAAAAATATTTTGTTGAGGGAAAGCAGCAATATTTGCAGAGAAAGCAATTCTATTATAATCTGAAGTTAATTAAATTTCTTAGCCTCAAAATAATTCGGTTGAAATTACAGTTTTAAATTGTTTTTGACAATATGATACGATCTGTAAAATCTTGAAGACCATTGAAATCCGAATGCAAAAAAGTGCCAACCTATTGACAATCTGAATACCCTATTACAAAAATATCGAATCTTTCAAGTCATAAACACATTGGGAAAGAACAAATACCCATCATAAGTTAGTTTAACTGTGTCTTGAGAAAAATCACAATGATTTAAACATCGTAAAGGCAGCGGAAAGGGTGAAAGACCAGTACGCGACAAAGACAAGTGAAGCAAAGAGGATAACAAAGCGGACAATAGACAATAAAATAGAGGAATGTCTCACTTCAAACCGGGACTGTCACTTATAGAGAGTCACAACCGCTCTATTCGCGCGTTTCATGACTGCAAAATACCGGTCACACGTGTAGCTTTGAAGAGCATCTGAGAGAGATGGAGGTGGGAGGGGAGGACTAAACTGCGTCAAACACATCTCGAAATAGGTGTTTACTTCTTTGTAATGTTGGAAAAAAGTTTTACATAAAAATATGAGTTAAAATTATTTTAGTAATGAATTTTAAAAACTTGTATAGTTTATTTAGTTTTGAAATTGTTGAGAGAACTTGGTTTATTACCAAATAAAAACGGAAAAATTAAAAAGATCCTTGTCCGTAAAGTTGAAAGGTTAATTTACCATTACATTTCAATGGCGTTGATTAATTGTTTGTGGTTGGATTTATTTGTACAAAATTATTAGATACGTCTTTGTGGATGATTAATAATAATAAATTGTTTGGTATCATTCATCCTGACTTTATTAATACTTATGATAAATATTTGTGTAGCCACTATTGACTTATTGTTTTGACTTATTTTGGTTTTTTTTTGACACATGTGCGATTTTGTACATGTAATGTAATACAGTAAGTTAATTGTATGAATAAAGAGTTACTGTCTATCTATTATGTGTTCTTAGAAACTATCAACTGTTCATGGAAATTTTCAAGCATTTCTGTTTTAAAGTTTTTACTGGTTAAAATTACTCTGTCTGCTTAACAAAAGATACATAAATCAGCATTTCCCAGTAAATCTTTTCCTTTTTTAATAAATTTTACCATTTTTCACTTTTACGTGTTTTCTTTAGCCTAAGTGCCAGAAGTCAGAGGTCAATATTACAATAAACAATTTAACATCACATCGTTCGTGCATAAGCAAGCTACCCCACAACCTGTTTGGAATTAGTTATTAAACACGGATGCCCTAAAACTATGTTGTTTATCTGTTATAGTTTCTTTTTAAACTTTTTTTAAAATTTCTGACTGACCATATGTTAGCAGGTACTGTACTCACGATAGCTTTTCAATCTTGGTTAGTATAGGAGTCAAAGTCGAACATCTTCAACTCTGCAATCACGTTGCAACTTTGTAAGATTCCCACAACCCGGAGGATGTAAATCTGACCTTGGCATGTGGCTCGGTCGAGTGTCCCAGACCGCTGGAACCGTACCGACGTCTCCTGGCCTGCCTACAAACCGCAGGGGAATGCAAATATACGTGAAACTGTTATCCGTCCAAGTCTTATATTGTGGAAAGTAGTCAAATACCGTTGTATATTATTTAATGGAAAATTGTTACATTTTCATTTTTAAAGTGAAACTTACAAATCACAAAATTTTATATTCAGGCTTGGATTAAATGGTAGTGCACATCGATGCATGGAAGGGTCAAGGTTGATATTTGTTGGAGGTACATAGATAAAGTTTCAAGAGTATAAAAGATCCTTGAGCCAACCTCAGCCGTGCATTAGCCCCAGACCCCCGCCGCTCCGAAATGGGATCGTTTCCACCCCCTGTCCTCTCGTCACGCCGCCAACACTCGTCCTGCTCGCCTCGGAAACTGACTTTACAACAGAATCATTGTGAGGAGATACTATACTAAACCATACAAAGAACTCTTCAACCACATGTGAAAAGTTCGTGAATTGAATAATAACGCTGTAGTATTTTTTGTATTTGATGATATTTCTATTTGGTTTATTAAATGTTTAAAGCTCCTCATAATATCCAAATAAATGATCTCCTTTCAATTAGTAATGTCATTTCCGTGTTAAATCCTAACTTCCTCATGATTGTTAATGATAAGTGGGAAAAATATTATTCAAGGAAAAGCTTGATGTAATACATTAGATTATTAAATTACTTACATCCACAGTTACTTTAATTTTTATCGTCTATTACCTTTATAAAATATCTTAAAAATTTACCGATACAATTCAAGGGTACAAGTATTTTCTTCAAACCCAGAATACATTCTTTCTGTGAAAAAGTTCACCTAACAAAATATTTCTTGGCAAGTTTTTGATACATCTTATCGTAAATACACAGCACAGCTCAAACAAGAAATTATTGCAAGAAGTGGGAACAAACGCAGGTCGCTGACTGGATGGAATGCAATACGGCAGACACAAGACACTGCCTAGCTCACCGTGGTGTTTGGCGTTTACTGCAATGCTATAAATAACATGTTCTTACTTTGTGACTTTCAAAGTTATATTTATTCAGTTCTCTACAGTAAAAGTCTGATAAACGTCATGAATCTGTGTTTGGTCATCTGAACTTGGAATCTGTGTATCTGAGTTCAAAAACATGTCTCATAGCTTTTGAAGTGAAGTTTACTTTTTTCTGCACGATGGGCTCTGCCATACATTGTAGTGCACTATTATACTAGGAGTTGTTGATTCTTGGACCTTAAAATGAAATTTACTGTACATTAATCTCTACAATAAACAATGACACATGCAAAACTGGTTCTGTGTGGCGTTTTCTGGCTCATTGATGATGATATATTTTCACTTTAAGGTATTTTCACTCAAACTGACGTTTATGATAAACATTGCAATAACGATATGTCAAACTAGTTCTTTGTGGCGTCTATTACACTTACAAGAAATGAGTTATTGTTACTCCCTTTTTCTTAAAACGATATTCACACAAATATACGAATTTTTGCTTATGCAAAGAACATTTTGCTGGTAGTGTAAAAAGTGTAGCGTTAAAATTAATCTCAGATTGCTACTTGACATTCATTATTTTATTGATTCATCACATTTGTTTGCTCATGCAGATAAAGATTTTTTTTTTCGAAATGTTACAAAGTTTATTATGTACACTGTTCAAAGAGTCTGATTGTTTTCCTTAATGTTGTAGTCCCCTGTAGTGTAAATAAATCAAATTGAATTTTGTCTTAGATCTTTAATAAATGCTAAAAATAAACAGCAGGACTTTTAATAGTGAAATCAAAGTAAGTAGGATTAAGCTTTTAAATAAATAAATACACCGTAATAACAACGTAATAAAACTATGGTAGACGATTAAGATGTTGTTAAAAGGAGGAAAGAAGAAGCCTGGACCAAACTGGGTTAATCGGAATCAGTTTGAATAATTGAGCGAGCAATACAAGCAGCATCGGCACGTGGATCGTGGAGCGTACCGCACTGTTAAAGGGGCTGTTGAGGGGCTGTGCGACTAATATACCGTATTTCACCGGTCAAAAAAACTTAATATATATATTAATATATATTATATATTAAACTTAATATATAACTTAATATATATAGGTTTACTGTATATATATATTACACCAAATAGAAAAATATTTTATACAAAATTAAAAATGAAAAAAGACGAAGACCCAAGGCGTTAACAGATTTAAGAGAGTAATTTCATTTTTAATACATTTTTTATGTTTACCCCTTTATAATGAATAAAAAACAATCTACAGTGTATTAAATTTCAAAATAATTTGCTAGATACATTTTTTAATATTTGTACATTTTCTAATTTATGATTTTTTCAAAAAGATATTTTCTCTTGAACTTATACTGTACTTTTTATTTCCAACTCTTAGTGGGCAGTGGTCCAATTATTCTGATCACGTAACCACCAAAATTTCTCAACCACCAGCACTACTCCTTGTCTCAAGAGCAGAGTCGGAATGGATACTAATGTGTAGGGGCCATTGATTTATCGCTAGAAGGTAAGGTTTATTGGAAACCTAAATAACGTTTGACATGCAATTTAGGCAATTTATGAAATATGTCGACTTGTAAAATATACAATTCAATTAATACATCCAGACATGGTTGATGAAAATGAGAACTATTTCCTGTTATATTTTAATACAAAAAGTATTTATTTTATACTTACTGTAGATATTTGAATTCTAGATTTAAAAATCCCCCTAATTTTAAGATGACCTTCTAATCCAAAGTTGTATTAAAAATCGTAGTGTTTGGTGTATACATTTTGTGTTATTATATTTACCATTATGAAAAGTTTACGGCAAGTTTACTATTTAAAGAAAGTTGTTTAAGCCAATCATGAATATTGAATCATTAAATTACTTTTAGGACATTGAATTTTGTGTTTAATGTCTCTCTACACAAGCAACTTAAAGGAGTGGATGTTAAAAAATTGGTTTACAAATAAATATCCATTACCAATCTAAAACAATTATTGATCACAATCAATGTTTATATCACTTTGATGTCAAATTAATGAGAAACTTTTATTGCATGTAGATAATCTTAATGTGTACTAAGAAACCTTACAGTTGCAGGATTAACACACATTTCCAAGTCTACTGATTACCCCGCACAAATCACAGGATTGCTCGATATTTCAGCCGCAAGTGGAGCACATGAGGAATGTGAGGAGTTTGGTCAACGGCCCAAATATTCAGGTGCGTATTTCTCTCGCCGGCCGGGACAATATTGGCGCTATATCCAGCTCGAGCGAGCTACTCACTGTTTGTTTACAACTCGCCAGCCAATTTTTGTTCAGCTTCCTTTCATTCGACTTCCTCCCACGAAAAATAGTTTTAGAATGTACATTTTATATTGTGTTTGGGAAACTAATTTGGTTGAAGATGAAAAGTTTTAGTTACCGTACTTTTTGTAACTTCTGTAAATATTAATGATTAAAAATTACATATATTTAATTAGCATATAATAATGATTTATTCTCAAAAATAAATACAGGAAAACAGAGAAATACAATGAGATACAATTGAGGGCCCTTGCATAGGCTAAAATCCTGAGCGCGGGGACCGAGTTCGGAGTTCAGTCTCCCTCGGTAAAAGCACGAATCACTTTTCTTACGTGAAACTTATGAATAACAATTAAAGTGAAAATAAGTACAAAACCATCTTAACAAAAAAAACTTTATATTTATCAAATTATTAATATAATATTCTTATTTTATTTTTAGGGGTTTTAAAACTTGGTTATCGACACAATGTTAATAAAATAAATTAATATTTAATATCAGTGCTGCGTGAAATGAAAATTTCAACTCGCAAATATACTTTCTATTCGTACATTCCCGTTAACACCACTGAAAGTATGAAATCAAATCTTGACTTAACAAGACATCTAAAATCTTCCTGAGTGAGATTTTGATGAAGAATATTTGAATTTGATACATAATTAAGTAAACACGAGGTTCAAACTTTGTTGGAAAAAGACGAGGCAACCTTTGTTTATAATCCACAGATATTAAGTATTGCAATAACGAGAACACTTCCCATCTTATGTAACCTTTTTGTCTTCCTAGTTTTAGACTTTTCCCGGTTGGTACTGAACAGTTTCACATTTTCAGCATTGCTTCTAGAACTTTCACCACTTATTAAATTTTCTCTAACATAGCAATACTCGTATCTGAGAAGAAAAAGCATGAAGTCCGGGAGAAGGAATGCTCCTCTAGTAGCGACTACGTACTTGCTGGTTTTTACCCGAGGTTCGCAGAAATTATCTGAGCAACCAGTCAGCCGACTGAGGGATAGCAGCTACACAGCCGTCTGCGATATATGGGGCTGTGGGAATATAGATTCTCGACCGATTTGCATAGAAATGTGGCTTCGGCTGTCAAATGCTCTGCCAAGTGTTCTTAGAAGTAATAACGAGAGCCATGCGTCATCTCGCGGTGACTGATACACTTCGCATGGCACATATGGGTCGTTACAAATCTTGCACCGCGCGACAAACAGGTTTGGAACACCGAAACTCTCTAGAGTTATGTCTCATTGTCGCGTTAAGCATTAAATAAGAATTTATTAATTTTATGGCTGAGATTATTTGAATTATAAACATGAATGAAAATATCCCTGTGATTAGTCAATATTCTTGCTTCAGCTGTGTGCATAAAGTAATGTTATATATTTTTTAAATTTAATAAATACTTATATAATGCGCTAAGACATTTTTTTATTGGAATTTCCCCTAAAAATGATTTTCAAGATTTAAGGTGCGGCTACACATAGCAGGAAAGGACACGGAAAGGACACGGACAGGACAGTTTCTGATGAATGCTCCCTGTGCTATCAAATGGGAGCGGCTACACATAGCAGGAAAGGACACGGAAAGGACACGGACAGGACATTTGTCGTGTCGGATGGATCGCCAAACGAGCATTCATCCGCCACTGTCGTGTCCTGTCCGTGTCCCGTCCTGGTATGTGTAGCCACCCCTTCCGACACTATCAGAAAATGATAACGGTAGCTCAGTGTAGTGAGTGTGGCGGCCGGCGGGATGAGCCGTGTCGGACGGCTGCGCGCGCAACCTTCCGACGTCTGACGGCTGCGCGCGCAGCCTTCCGACTCAGAAATGTCCTGTCCGTGTCCCGATATGTGTAGCCACCCCATCAGAATTTTGTCCGTGTCCCGTCCGTGTCCTTTCCGTGTCCTTTCCTGCTATGTGTAGCCGCACCTTTACTGTCATTAGATAGGGCTTGGTCTGCAATTGCTGAAAAAAACTGATAAGACGCGGACTTACAATAAATGCGCAGTCCATCATTGAAATTTGACAATTCCCCATTAGAATAACATTGCTGTAACATTGTGTTGATAATTTTTAACAACTGTGAATACAACTGTAAATAAGTGTAGTTTTGGGTGATTACTAATACTCACAATATTGGGTTGATCGTGTATAATTGATTTAGATCCAACCATAACAGTTTTAGCTGAGGTATTACTAATTAAATTTGCTCGATTTCGACCAACAAGTACACTAGTCTCCTTTAATAAAAGTAAATCAAATGCACAAAAAATGAATTCACTTTAAAAGTAGAATACGATTTACTGTAGAAGTAGTGGAGAAGTAGATAATTTTTTTTTAGGATTGCTATTTATATGCAAAACTGTGCAATAACTGTGGAACGATAAGTTGTCTATGGATTTAAAAGCACAATTTTTCATTTCACCTGTCGATTTTGCAACAAAATATACAACAGTTTTAAGAATCTTTGGGATTGAGATGGCTTGTGTGATTTTTTTAGAGTTGCTTCATAAGACACTCGATTACTTACTATAATACAGATTCCCTGCAGAATATCTCACTCCACACATAAAAAATCTAGGCCTTGGTAATGCATGGTATAGGACACAGCTAGTACAATGAAAAAAAATGTTTGTACTCACACATCTCTTCGCCGAGCACCCAGGTCTCCGGCTTGGAGTTGACCTCCACTAGGACGGTGGGTGTGCAGACCAGGAGGACCATCAGGTCGGCGATGCTGAGGTTCATGAGGAAGATGTTGGTGGAGTTGCGCATGTCCTTGGACTTGAGGATGACCAGAGGCACCATGACGTTGCCAATGACGCCGATGCCGAGAATGATGACGCAGAAGATGATGGAGGTGGTGCGGATGTACGCGGGGAACACCGGAGGGTCGAAGTCGGAGCCATTGGTGGCGTTGGGGGAGGAGGTCACAGGGAGCGCGCTGCTGTTGATGAACAGATACGGATATGTCGAGTTGCTTTCCGGACCCGGTGCCAATGAAGAAATCATAAGTGAGGTTGTTCAATCTGTTATTGGCCTCTGGACCAAAACTCGTGGAGCGGAAGGTTAACGCTTTATAAATATCGGTACTAAAATACTTTATTATATCACAGCAATGAATTTGTCACAGTAATGTAAAAAGCTGATTCTGACTATTTCAAAATATTTCAGAAAAGCGCACTGATTTAGGAATGTAACAACTACAAAAGACTCGGTAATACTTGAAAATACTCAAAAATATTTGTTTTCTAGCACCAATTTTACACAGCGAACGTAACAGCGCCACTAAAACGAAGTCTAACAAGAGACTAACAGAGAACAGAAACGTATCAAATGACTAGTAGGATCGATCGAGTGATCTGCGGTCGTGAGTTCGCATTAATTGGCGGGAACGTCACTTGCGACATGACCTAGCAGAGTAGATGTGAAGCCGTGGATCTGGATGTGGGGCCCACGCAGCGGGGCTGTGCGGCGCCGCGGCCGGGGTCGCATCTCGGCGCCTACCCCAGCACCTCCTCGCCGTCCATCTGTAACATGAAATGAACGTCACTTGCGACATGACCTGGCAGAGTGGATGTGCAGCCGTGGATCTGGATGTGGGGCCCTCGCAGCGGGGCTGTGCGGCGCCGCGGCCGGGGTCGCATCTCGGCGCCTACCCCAGCACCTCCTCGCCGTCCATCTGTAACATGACATGAGCGTCACTAGCGACATGACCTAGCAGAGAGGGATTAAATATGTTAGATTTTAGTATTCAATTTGGCCATGACCACTCTAATCCATTTGCTTGCTATGGCTCCTAGAAATCTTCAGTAGAAAGTTTAGCCGATACAAGGAAAATCCAGGGAGTCACATACGAGTATCGTAGTTGTTCTGTGTCGTAGCTGTGTCACTTACCTAACCGCAGACGGGTGGACATTACAATGCCGCGACTGTGAATCATGAGCGCCGCGGTTCAACAAATTGACCGCAGTAACCACCACCACTGGTGACTAGTGTCTGTCTCTCTCTATAGACCGGCGCGGCGCTCAGTGTTTTGTTATCAACCGGGTTAGGTGGTCATCATTGTATTAAATCTACTAGAGGTGTCACAAGCTTTATGCAATTTTGTATAAATAACAATTAATAAACACAATCTTTGTCTTTGACCGTAATCAGTTCTAAAATCTCTTTAAACATTTTCAATATCCAACATGCAACAAGTATTACACGATTCAACCCTAATTTATAACATCAAATATAAATCCTCTATACAAGTTTTCTAGTATACTAAGTTATCGTGAAAATGCACATTGGAATATTTCCCCCCAAAATACATTTTGCTAGATATTTATGTATTTAATTATCTTGTAAATTAGTTTTAATTTGGGTATTACATTTATAGCGAATTAATCGTATAATTTTACAATGTCTCCAGATTGGTTGGAGAAATCTTTCTATTCATTTTATTAGTCAATAGCAATTTTCCAATTCAAGTGTTCAAAACCATTGAGCTTATTACAGAGAGTGATAAAACACTCCCGAAAGGTTGAAGCCATTTTATATTTTTCCATAATAACCTATTTGCCTTAGGTAATCAGAAACTAGGAACTAAAACTTGACTTAAAAATGTAGAAATGTAGAAATTTAATAAATTGTTTTCAATCGGAAATGGTAATCTTGTTTGTAATGATAAACAAGGATGAAGAGAGGGCAAAATCAGTAATCTATATGGGAGTCATTAAAAACAATTTCTAAAGGAAAACTAAGTAGCTATTCAATTATGTTTGTGGTTAAGTTAGGTGGATTTTAATTTAATGGAGTTAGAGTGAGAAGTTAAATCTGACATTTAATTCACACATTTTAAGATGTGTGGCTGACAACACCGCTTTGCATCTAAAATATGGACCATCTTAGTATAAATAAATTTAACTCTATCATGACTCGAACCAGCAGACCGGAAGGGATCAACAGCAGACTACAAACGCAAACAGCTGACACGTTATAAATAAACTCAGCTTAGTTGGCTCAAAAGTAACACAATTAGGGATGATTTAGAGCGACATTGTGGACAATACTGGCCGACCGCCACGGACCTAATGGTCAGTACCGGGCCGCAATACGCTTATAAGAAGTGATAAAGAGCCACTCTTAATAACTATCGCTTTTGTACTCTCTATTGCCTACGTTTTAAAGTGACAGCAATGTCTCAATCAAGTATAGAGACGGGTTATAGAGAATCTTGGGTGCTCAATTGAAAACTAAAAACAACGAACAACATATGATTGAGATGGAATGTGGCATTGAAATAAAACATAGAGTAAGATGAAATAGAATATTAAACACTATTGTTTCAAAAATTTTCATTTTTACTATCCCTTTATACCAGAATCATTTAAACCAATACAAACATTCTCATTTCAACTGTCAAACGTATTGTAGACGAGACACATGGTGTTTAACATTCCATATTCACAAAAGAAGAATTTATTTTGATAACTTTTTTACTTTACGTTATACAAATGCATCTGACAAGCATATTATAAAAAAAATACTATGACTATTTCGAGGTCTCCAAAGTAACGTATAAAAGTGATCTACCGATATCATTAATAGAACTGGCCGTTTCGAATTTTTCAATGAATCACAACAACCATCGAATTAGCCGAGAAACCATTAGACCGGCGCGGCGGCTAGAGCGGAGTGTCAACAGATGCCAGACTGCGTGGTTTCCTGTCGAACGCAATATTTACATAAGTAATAGGAGTGATGAGGAAAAGGCCGGTATGTGAAGCCAAAGTAAATAAACACGAGGCGAGGTGCTATTGTCAGAGATCTGGGCTACAATAACAGAGACCGCATCACGACCAGCGCTCGGCGGGAGACGGCACACACTGCACACCTCGAGCAGTTGCATCACACGACACGGCTCTGCTCGAGCACTTCACTCCGCGGAGAGCACGGATCGCTAACATTACTAGCACATGTCATGCTCCTGAACTTGGGAAATTACTCAAGGATCTCATGTCTAGGTGTCACACCTCACAGTGCACAGTGTAGCGCTCAATAGTTACGTGGTAACTTCAAACTACTAATTAGATAAATGCGTTATTTATTAGACAGTGCTCAACTCTTATGCACATCAGTGCAGTTATACAGCGTCCACTACGTATTACACACAACAAAAGACAACTTTTAGTCAATGGTGATCATTTGGAAAGACGACACACTGACTAATTATTACACACTGAAACCGTTGTATCCAAAGTGTTTATAAATCAGCTCGTTCGCATCATCCACCTAAAACTGATTTTGTTTTGTTTTTGTCTATCACGTAAAAAATTCCAGAAACGTTATTTTTGGAATTTTTCACGTGATAGGAAAAAAGAAAACCAAACCAATTTGCTGTAGATGATCGCGAACGAGCCCATTGATCATCAGGTTTTACCATTTTTTTGAGTAGGTCCTACCATTACAGCATCTAAATTATTCAAGAAAATCAATTTATATTTTTCATTATGACTCAAGTTTATCTTTGAATACCGTCCATCGTGAGTTTCGGAGGCATTTTAGGAAGCATCCTCCAACACACCGAAGCATTTTCAGGTCGTATCGCCAGTTTCAGAACTGTGAAAGTGCATTGCCATAGAATCAGTCAACTTCCCGATGGTAGCCGGAGTACGGGTCAATTTACAGCATCGATTGGAAACTTGTTTCATGGCTAATGGGCGGCACATTAAGCTCTTTTAGCGGTATCTACAAACAATTTAAGAATTTTTATTTCTGTTGATGTAGTTTATTTCATTATTTGTTCAGCATTAAGGTCATTAAAACGCTCCAAAACCTGATGAATCACTTATATGTAAACACCCTGTATATATTTAAATGGGATATACATCGCTTGTAGTGTATTGACGTCGCTGTCATATCGCTTCGCTCGTACCCTCGCTGCATCACTCCCGTACCCACCCCACCCACCACCGCCGCTGTAGCACGGTGATCCTATCCCTGAACGGCGAGCCCCCGGCCCAACCGGTCCCCGTCTTATTGATGGCCTCTTCCAAACTTCTCCTCGATATTTACACGCATCGTTTGTTTTAATTCCGCCCCGGTCTCTATAAACCCTGTCACTGCCTCAGACCCCGCCGCCGCGCCGCGTCCACTCCGTATCTCTCCGCTCGTATGCTAATATGCATTGTATTTACTGATTTGTTCCCCGAATCCAATCGAAATTGAGATTCTTACTCTATTGCTACTGTTGGATAATATGAATTGAAATGCCAGCCACGTATCTCTTTCAAGTCATTTAGTCAAAATTCTTTCAACTGGAGTTAGTCAACCCATTCTATAAATTGTACATGATTCTACTGTATTTTACAGTTAAATTATTTAAAATCGCGACAATTTTGGAGAAAATTTATTTTGATTGTGGTGAGTGAGTAAAAATTCAGCGGTTTAAGAGTACAGCAGTAGTGGGTTTGTGGTTTATTATATCATTTAGATTTTCAAATAAACTAGGTTGTGGAGGACATAACTGTGCATGGTAACTTTATTTACACTTGGAAATAACATGACATGACATAATATTCGAAAAACTATATAATTAGCTGTTTAGGGGAAGCAACAAAAATCCATAATGTAATAAATAAACTTTTTTTTGAATTCTTTATACTTCTGAATTCATGATCAAGTTGCCTATATAAAAATATAGATGAACAGGTTTTATTCGGTTAAGTTATATCAATGTCCAGTACTATATACATTTGGTCTGATTCATAAGCACATATCGCTCATTTTATATCACTTCACTGCGTTGTGGTTAGTACTATTTGTATTAATTTTAACATGCACTCCTCAGTCTAACAATTTTATTTTTTCCAACCCAACCAAGTAGCATTTCAGCATCGAGACGCGTCATTACATGTGGCAGTGATATTGAAGCGGCTCGTTATCAGGTGTCGGTTCCCGGGGGGCTCGTTACACATGTGGGTCACCGGACTGCTGATATCGCTCGGCACGTGGCCACCGATACCGACACCACTACCGATATACCGGTACCGATATCGGTACGTGATGCTGCGGCGCGCTCTTCATGCGCCCAATAAACTGATGTGTATACGGTCCAGGCTCACGCGTGACGTTCAATATAAGTTGGGTAAAGATATTAGTAGCTGAATAACTTTTGGACAACTCTTAATCGCACTAAAAATTAGGAAGGTTAATTTTAATAAAAATAAATGGTTGATTTTAAGTAAATTTTAGGGTTTATTAGCTGTGGCAAACTTGATTAGTTGTCTTACAACTAAGTGAAATTACAAATCAATCTTGTTTGGTATTGATTGATTGTTATAGATCAAACATAGTGGGTAAAACTCAATCTAGTGTATACAGTATTTACCCACTGATTTGGTAAAAATTACAATCTCCGGCTGTTGAAAGTAATTAACGTAGGTTAGAAGGTGACAACTAAATTTTTCAGGAGGGAAATACAAACATACATAGTGATATATATCTAGGTTAATAAATTGGCAATACTCAATAAGAAAGATAAAGGGGTGTTGCATTGATTTAGCCATATTTTCAACTTGAAAATGGCAGAGCTTATTCACGTTCGTAATATATTTTTAAGTGGAGATGATCAGATGCATGGTTTCATTCCGCAATGAAAGAACTGCAATTTACGGCAAATTCTGTCCCTTTTTTTATTTTCGCAAACTTATCATACCCAACGAAAAGTCTATTCCATAACCGTTTGAAGGTTTATCTACTTCCCCACCCGCATTACACTTGTGTGCCGATACCCACTGTCCACTGACACCCAAGACCCTGGGAGATGTCGGTCGTGGCGCCACAATTAGCCCAGAGTGCAACTGCAAATAGTTGACAGGTCTGGCACTTCCCACGCTGCTGCCGCTGTCGACGAGTCACTCCGTCAAACTAACGTCTTCACACCGCACCGGCCGCCGCGTGGGTGTTTCGAAGAAATCTTTTAGGAGATACAGCGGCATGTTTACCCTTGCTATTATCTTCAACCTGCAGAATGTGAAATGGTTGGTAGATTTCTGCTTCGTATGTAACAGGGGTAACAGTAACAAGGATTTGAACACTTCTAATCATACTCATCCATATCACATCAAGTTGCTATTTTACGCAACTTCGGAGAAAATTAGTTCTGAAATTGCTTTTTTACTAAGTTTCCAAAATCCTTTTTTTTTACAGTTTGTCAATTTATATTGGGGTCCTCGTAAGAAGATATAATTATTCACAGTAGTTTTCATTCAGAAAAAATTAGCATCAAATCACTCAAGATATTCAGTGCAATGGTCGATGAAGTACATTAAAAAATATTATTATTTTTATTTTTAACTTTTCCAGCTCGTTTCCAAGATCCTAATCACCTTTTATTCAATGAAAAACAAACTTAGCCCATATGTGCCATCAGTTAAACGATAACTGTAACACTCTAATGTGCTTTTGTGAATTGGACAGGAAACTAATTGATTCTGCTCCTTCAATAGGTTTTAAGAGGTATAAAAAGCGAAGAGAGTGATGAAAGTCATTAAGTGCATTCTGGCAGTGACGGCTGGCGCGGCGGCATTCGGGGGTCGCGGGAGCGGCGTTGACGGCGTTGACGGGCGACACGGCGCGGCGGCGGCATCAAAGCGGCGGACCGCCGTGTGTACAGTCGGACCGGGGGACACGTGTAGGGAGGCGGGAATCAAACCTGGGGGGGGACACATGCTAATGGGGGGGATTTTTGTTCATTGACTAACAAGCCACAAATAATAGTAGTTTATTTTTGTAACCTGTTTATTTATAATTCTTACATATTATATCAGTTATTGGACTATGAATAAAGAAGATACGAATTACTCTTGATACGAAATTATGAAAGGGACAAACAGGAAGATAACATCATATGGAAGCATTACAAATTATTGGTCTATTTAGGGAGAGGTCTTGTAGAATCCATAGCTAAAAATGAATCAGTGAGGATTAAAGATTTGAAAAAGCTTGGACAGTCCGAGAAAGTCATAGTGCCAAAGGGTGTTAGTAGAAAATAAATGTACTTATTTCATGAGAAAAGTAAGTGACAATAGGGTCTTTATTTTAGACACAGTGAGACCTAAGAACAGGTCGTTAAGGCAGTGGCTCACTCGACGACCTGTGTACCGGCGGCGACGAGGACCACAACATACAAGATCCGAGGGGAACCAGTCGGTAATCCGAGACTCCGACAAGCGTCGTCAGTCACTGCCGGAACACTCCGTGATTTTATTTCTACTACTAAATTACGCGTAGGCGAATCCCAAATACAAGCCATAACCGCTGACAAGCAATAAAACACTTTTATGTAATTTGTTTCTAATTTTATGTTATAAATCAATAATAATTAGCTATAGATGGTTATATAGATAGTGTGGTATAGAAGTCCAGGACGTTCTTAGTAATTATAACTGATTTAGACTAAGTAATGAAACTTTTAACATCTCTTTAGACGATCTAAATCTACTCATGCACGTATGTAATTTTACCTCTCCAGGGAAATGGACTACAGGGAGTAGCAAGAATAACTTTAACGTTGGCAAACGTCGATGTATAACAAATTAAATATTTATGTTAGAAGAGAACAACTCCGCAAACCCGACTTTTAAAAGAATGACCGAATGGAATGAATAGTTAGGGCCAACTCAAACTTTGCATTAAATAATATTATTGAAAAATGCAATAATACCCGATATATTCAGTATTTCGTCTCGACCCAACCTCGAAAGGTTGAACATATCGGTTATTATTGCATTTTTCGGCAGTATTATTTAATGCAAAGTTTGAGTTGGCCCCACCTATTCATTCTATTCGGTCATTGCTCGGAATGCAACGGACTTTAAAATGAAGTAAAGTCTAACATAGGACAGTTGTATACTACATCAGTTAGAGCATTCCCCTGAAAAAATAACAAGTTTCAATGGTATTTTTTTTTCATTCCTTAAAAAAGCAAACATATCAACTAAAGAACTATACATTGTTCCTAACCCTCTACAATTTTGAAAGTAAACCACCCACTATACCTGAAAGGCATATGCCAATAATAAAAAATCAAATAATATAAACAGTAATTACAAAAAAATTAATAAATATTTTAAAAACAATTTTCATTATAAATTGACTTAAAGTGATTCAATGGATATATAAATAATGTAACTTCAGTATTTATTATTATTTTTTATTGTGTGGTCAAACATTTGAAGACCATGAAGTGTTTTGTCCTAAAAATAAAACTCTATTTCAACAGTGCATTTCCTAGGAGAAAACAAACATTATCATAGTAACAACAATCGATAAGAGAAAGAAACAAACGTCAGTTGCGTTTCACTCGGATAAAATTTACGGCTAAACATTTACTTTATGGCCGATTCGTCAAGTGTTGACGTAAGCGGTTGCAAATTGCTTGGAGATCGACTTTTATGTCATGAAGCAGCTTCTTTTTGATAGGTTTTAATAGCAAAAGTCATAAAAGCCTGTTTTATCCCATGCTTTAATCTTTAGCTTTGAATAACACATTTATTTTATGGGTTGCGTTTGTGTTTAACCGAAATGGTTTTCTAATATAAAATTCCTCTTCAAGTACGAGCTCACTATTCTAAGATATAAAGAGCAATTAATAAAAAAAAATTGTAAATTTTAAATGAACATATATAAACCACTAACTGATAAGCACGTGAAAATTTCTTATGGCAATTTAATAATTCTACTTGAATAGTAATTATGGAATAAATTTCTTGATTTATTAAATTTCGTGTTTTTTTTATTGAGTATAACATGTGTCTAAGTGTTTGTGAACTATTTGGCATTTAATCACTGACCGCGGCACCAGAACACAATTTGGAGGACAAGGTAGGTGAGTCCGATAGAAAATTATAGTAATTGACAAAATTACTCTGCTCAAGAAAAACTATACCATCCATAGAAAATGAATCCTAATAACATATTAACAAATTGAAAGTTTGTAGATTACAGAGCCGAGTGAGGTAAACTATTAGAGGCCAAGACGGCTCTCGCAGCTGTTCTTTATTATTATCAACACTTGGAACTCTTAATTAGTTCTCTCTATTTAATTAAACCTCTCTTTTGGTCATAGTTTAGTTCCTAAATCACAATTACAATGATTTACAATTATTATTACATGTAATGAAATAGAATATAATCGTTCTTAATCCCGTTTCGTCATTATTCTGATTATCAGAATATTTTTTGTCGTCAATTAACTGAAGCCTGAACTTGAGGCATTGATTGATTTATACTGCAGAATAATTCATATAAGTACAATGTACATTTATCCTTAAAAATATTGGAAAAAAAATTGTTGACTTGAAAAATGAACGAAAGGGAAATGATTTTTCATTTATGAAAAGGATGAAGCAATCAATTATAAAACAATTATTTATATTGTTGTGTGTTTCACTTACATTCCCGAACAGGCAGTGCAAAATTATGCGAAAAATTATTACTTACATAGTTTTAAGGTTATTTGTGCTGCGTTTACACATAGATAATATTGTTTAAAGTCGATGAATGTATATGAACAACATTAAATTAGTTACAACCTATTTTAATTATTTGAACATTAATATTAAAATCCTAAGCATCAACTGAGGTAGCGTCTGGGTTATCAGTCACGGATTCATTAGCAGTTGTAGGCCCACCATGCACCGTTTGATCCCAAGCGACTGATTCTGTTCCCGCTCCGCCCACGTTGGACAGATTGGTAACGTTCGAACGTCCACCTCTTTAATCATCATCAGCGCTCAATTCTTCTTCCCCCTTCTTCATTGAGGAAGCGTTGAGTGGAAACAGTGAACGAAAGTACTTCACGATTATCATGAAATAAATGGTTTTAAGGAATAGTTGTCATATAAATCTGCGATTAGCTCAGTATTAATAAAGGGCCTGCTTCTACATCTATCAAATAGGTTATATCTAGATAAAGTTGCTCTTGATCTTGTGATTTGTTACAGATATGAGCATAATACATGATTACCATAATATTAGGAATGATGAATAAAACGTTTTGGTAAAAAGACTTCATTAGCCCATACCAAAACTCGATGTTAAAAGGTATAATGTCATGTTGAATATACTATTATAAATATTAAGTTATGTGATTTTAATGCTAAGTTTATTTGCCTTCCATTTCCGTTTCGGTCATTTTATCTCAATTTTCAGGTTAAAATGTACTCTGATAAGTGAAAACTTTATTTGATGTACACATCAAAAAGTCACATTTTTTGACTGATGTTTCTCCTGATGTAAAAGAAGACTCATAGTTCGCAAATAGTAGATTTTTGTGGTTTAATGTTGTATATAGTAACTAGCGTAGCGAGGTATTTTTTATACTTCTGTATAAAATCAATAATATATTTATATAGTAGTTACAAGAGGATGAGCAAATACTATTGATAAATTACTTTTTTGTTTGAAATAATTTTTAAACCGAATAGTTAATGCTTGATAGCAGAGTGAGGGGAGAGAGATGGGGATGGGTACTTGTTGGATGATTGAAAGTCAATTCCATGAAGATGGGAAGTCGGCAATTACATACGAGCTAAAGAACCTTTTGTTCTTAAATAAATTCTTAATTCATTGCAGTAATGTACATATGAGTACAAAATAGTCTGTTTGTATTTTACAAGAGATGGTTGCAGAAAACTCTATGATTAGCTTTACTAACAAGTCAATTTGCATTTATTTAAGAAAATGTACAGCCAAATTTCATTGTGTGTTTTTACGCCATTGGTATTTATTATAGTTTTGGTGGATAATGGTCCGAACCCTGGTCTTATTGCTGTTAAATTTATACCTGCAACAACAGGAAATTTAACAAAGAAAAGAACATTTATTAATAGCCCAATGACGAATTTCAACTAGGACAAGAATTGACACCGTCGGGATTTTTATTCTGTGTGCGTGAACCAGATAAATAAAGGCTGTGAAGTGAGCCCAGCAACTCGGCCTCCCTATGGCTATGTATAATTATTCCTCGCTTTAATTATTTACAATGCGTGGTTTTTATTCCTATGAAATACACCTGAAATTATGTTATGTGTTAATCAATAAGTGGCTAGAGTGACTGAATAAGTAATTTAAAATCAAATAGCTTTTTATAGATCCTTTAGTTTTATTAAGGAACTATTTAGTTAAATTGGATACATGAATAATACATTACAAAAATAATAATTTGATGTCAGAATGCACGTGATTTAAAAGCGCAAAAGTAACACTGTGTGAATATTAAATATCTCATCAGTGGCGCAGCTTTCTACGGAGCTTATCGGTTTATGATGTCATCGAAGCATTCGGTTTACTCAAGTATGCCCTTAACATCATAGCTGAGATGAGCTCACTTTAATCTATCACCTTAAATTTAATTAACTTTCTCTGCAGCTAATTACATTCTAACGTGTAAAATGTATATACAACGAACGAGAGTGATAACTACCAATCTGTTATTATAAAATTGTATATTTATATTTTTTGTATATCATAACAATTGTATTTATACGTTATACAAAGTAAATGTATAAAAAATATATACACTGTATGAAATATTTTTTTTAATTTATAGAAAATGTTCTACTTTTAAAATAATGACGTATTTTAAAACTAAATTTTCGAACTAAGGATGTATTTCAATGAACGATGGTGATATAAAGGACATATAAAGATGTATAAAAGATATGTCTTTGTGAATATCTTCAATGACAAACACTATGAATTTGAAAATATGTCGCCCAAAGATATTGGTGCAGGGCATTGCAGTAGCGAGTGAGATGTCAAAGGCACAATGCAGGGCAGGGTCCAGTGTCGTGGACAGCTCTCACTCTATTTGCACCCGACTGCCGGTAACAACCCTGTCTGTGTTGTCCTCTGTTGGCCGGCACCTCACTCGTGCCACGTCTTGTTATTTATTTCTAAGATCTGATGCAATGTTTTAAGACAAATGCATTCAATTTTATATTATAACACCTTTTCATAGATTTGTGTTGTATGATTTTAGAAAGTAAAATCTCAAACCAATGGGCATACTTTGCTGTCGGTTAAAATATATTTACCCATCTAATATTACATTATCTTTGTAATAATGTTTAATTTTTTTTTATTTTTGTACTATTGTAGGGTATAAATGTGCCTTTGTAATGAAAATGCGAGAATTGCAATTTTCAAGCTTTCTCAGTGATAGAAGATAAATGTTTATGAAATGCCATCTATAAAGTTCTTAAAAAAATTAATTAACACATTTTATGCGAGTTAAAACACTGTAACTGTAAAGCTAGTTTCAATTTACGAACAGTTTTATTATAATAGACCTAATAGACCTAACATATGTTTTTATTGCATTTTTATAATTCATTGTCGGAACACTTTCTGACTATTTCAGTATTAAAGGTATACGTAAATTGAAAAAAGTCAAGTTTACATGAACTGAACTTAGAATAAGATGTAGTCATTAACAAAGGTACTATTCGAATAAATTTCCTTTAATGCAATATTAATGTTATTGGAGTCTTTACTAACGTACTGATTAATATGTCCTTTATGGTAATTTTACGGGTTTACATCCACCATTTCGTCACAGCTAAACCCTGAGTAAAAATGCCCTCGTCGCAGTAGTTGTATTCGGCTTACTTTGAGGGATTTATGATGTACTTTTCTCATTCGCTAACTAGTCAAACATTGACTAGCCGCACCTCTATGAGTATTAGTAGTTAAGTTTTATAGATATACCTACCCTAACATCCTAACAAATATAGAGTCATGAATTTTCCTAAATATCAATTAATCACAAATATATATAATACAAATAATATTGTCTGATTTATTTCAAATAGACCAGCTACTTTTTATTTTAATTACTATTTTCATTGCTGAATTCCCCAACACTCTTAAGAGTTGCAGACGTCACAGTTGAGGTAGGCCCGGCCGCGCCGTCCGGCAGTTAACGTCAGCAACTGAGCAAACTGATGCGAGAGAGAGAGGGCCCTAAACCCGTCCACTAACTCTTCACCCCCTCCCCCCTCCCATCCACCAACACCCTGCACACTCAACACTTCTTACGTTGCTTTATATCCTTCTGCTTTATTATTATTTCACCAGCCAATACTTTAAGTAAAATAAAAAACGATAACTTTCTTCAGGTTTTATTTTTAAAATGAGGATTTAACAATTATTACAATAATTTACAATTATTTTGTCGATATACAATTATTTAAATTATTTCTTGTTGAGTGGCACTCGTTACTAAGGAGTTTTAGAGATAATTTTTTTTTTTGAAACCTAATCATTAGGTCATTAATCGTTTGGTAATTTATCATGTTAAAAACTTCGTGATTGAAGGCTTTGGACACTAGCACTGATTGACACTTCAAAGAAAAAATAAATTTTATATAGCTTTGACATTTCGAATACATTGGTAACAATAACATGAGGCCATTAGATGGACAGCTCATAAGAACAATAACAATTTGATATAGTTTAATTTTATCATAGTCAATAGTATTATCGTACAGTAAGTGTGAACGTGAACACCTTCCAGCCCATTGTTTAAGAGGCCTATAATAGTTCTTCCCCGTTGTATATTGCAAGTCTCTAATTCTAGCACTAATTGATTGTAGCTTAAGTGTTAAAGTATACTTTGGGAACTAAAATATTATTAAATTTTAACGGTTTTAATAAAAGAATAGCTATTATGAGAACCAAATTGAAAATACGTATAGTAAAGACTACAGAAATTTTATGTTGGTTTAAAGTTAAATTTGTCGACTTTTTTATTTAAAACAACGAAAATATATAATTAACAGAATATGACAAGTTTTGTTTGGCTGTAACATAGGATTTTCTAAACATATTTTCAAAGCAAGACTTTGAGCGGTACACGAAGTGAGTATTCCTAAATTACACAGCCAGCCAGAGTTTATCGCTTCATTTACTGCGTGTCTTGTAAATCAGACTGACAAGGTGCACGAGGAATGTTTCTGAAAATATTCCGCTGAATTCTTCCGACCAGTTTCACTACATCATTTATGCATCTATCTTAATCAGGACTAAATATAACAGGAATTGTCTAGAGGTTGTCAGTTACATTTAATAACATAACATTTTAATTGAAAGAGTATTGAAATGTAAAACTTACAATATAATGTTACAATGTTTGATGTTATAACAAATAGTTTATTGCTTTAGATAAAATATATATAGATAGATAGATAGATAGATAGATAAAATCATACAATAATAATAAAAAATACACATAAAGAAAAAAATATATAATGACTTACTCCCACGTATTTTAAAGGGATCAAAATGAATGATTGTCTTATTAGAAAGCAAAGTCATCCAGTTCCTCACCAAAGAATATTTACTACAGTATACAAGGCAATGGATGGCTTCACAAGTCTTCCAACATTTCCTCCCAAATGCAATAATAGATGGGGGCTGAAGCCTCATACCACAATACTACCAAAGGTCGAATAGTTTAATCCTTGGCCAAGCCGACAAATAGTTTAAATGCTCCTTAAATATTCCGGTGTTGTATCTAGATTAATGTAATAAAATGCTCAGGATAAACTTTCAACGCTATAACAATACGTTATCAATTATGTAGTAAATATTTAACTCTTTATACCTCCATTTGTTCGTATTCAAACGTGTACATCGTTTCAACAACCGTTTAATTAGAATTCAAACTTGGAGAAGCAATATGTATTTACATTCTTGTTGAGCTCTACAGACTAAACATGAAAAAACCTTTAGATACATAAATAGTATATAAATAAAAATAGGCCATATTTTCTCAACGTCGGTAGTGCAAAACATTGAAAATCTAGTTACAAAATGATTTGTTATAGCAGAATTATTAAAATCATTTCATTAAAATTTTTATAATGGTTTATGTGACAGCGTGAGAAGCTAACTAACGCTACTTATAACATAAACATAGTTGAACAATTTAGGCCTATACATCAACTTAAGGAGATACCAATCGGATAATAGCCTTTGACCATAGGTTAAGTTTTTTCACTTAACTTCAGGATTTATTTCCTGGAATTTACAAGTATTACAATGAACTCATGATTAAAAGAAGATTTAGATATAATTATTAATGGTCAAATTTTTATAACAACCCAAAATTTTCATTGGAATATTTATGCTTTTTAAATACTTATTGAGGCAGAAAAACGAATTTGAAGTACATTACAAGACTAGGAGCTACATTTTAGGCAGCATATTATTTGTCAATTTGGGATGAAATGAATATTTTATTGATTGGACAAAATAATTTGAATGAACATTACGATAATGTTCCTGCCAGTGCTTAATAGTAATCTAAAGCTACTAAAATATACTAAAGTAACTGACGTCTTTTAATATTCCATTAATTCTGAGAAGTTAATATTCTTGAATTAAATAAACCGCACTTTCAAAAAGACATTTTATTTATTTTTATTTAAAACTGTAAAAATAATTTACAAATAAATTTTGAAATTTATTTATTTAGTCACAAATTTCAAAGTTTCGTAAATATTTATTGACCAAAATTTACTTTATGCCTCTTGAAAAGAGGTTTACACTGCTCTTGTGGCTTTAGCCAGTAAATAGCCCGTAGAGCAGCTTTTTGAAGTTTAAATATTTGATTAACATCGGCATTGGTCATACCCCAGACCATGGGACTATTATATGATTATTTTAAAGTTTATTGCATACACTAACACTGCAAACACTTAAATTAATTGTCTTTATTATAACTCATTTACATTTCAAAAGATTTGGCACCTTTATTGCATTATATTTAAGCGAAAGCAGCCAAAGGGATTGGTTCTATAATGGAATTGTTGAGGTACTTATTATGCAAGTTTATGCAAAGTAAATAACCATCTTATATTAGAACAGCAAGCTCCAATCCGATGCGCTCTACTTAATATTGCTCTTAGCGGATATTCCCCGCCAGAAAGTCATAACTCCAATTTAAAATAAAAACCAAATATCAATACTTTTTTTCCAAAGAAACTTTTCTATTCAGAGTAATCTTTTGAGCTTCATCAATATTTTCTGTAATTAGGGTTTAAAAAGAACAGCACTTTTGTGCGAAACATAATGTTATTGACTGTATGAAAATACAGCTCTTACACAAATCGTTGTTGGTGAAATAGTTTTGCATGCACTTTGCAAATAAAATGAATCCATATATTTCTAATATTAAATCGATGAAACTTCTAAACCATGAAATTTCTGACACCATCTATATTTATTTATTTAATCTTATTCTTAAGTGTTAACATATGAGGCTATTTTCAATTTATGCGAAAGCGCACTAAAAATTTGAATTTGTATTTTTGGTGTGATATAAGATGCACTAAGACAGTTCTTGCGGTAATCACATAGTTGCGGAATGCGGGTATCAAACTGTTGAAAACTGTTAATAACTAACAACCACTGTTAAAAAAAGGTGATTCCATTTTAAATCGCCTACACAATCTAATATCGTGAAGTAGACAGGAGACATTAACTTTTTATACACAGTTTACATAGACATGGGTAAATTATAACAAATCAGAAATAGTTAGAAATTGTTTGAGATATTTAGAAAAAATATCGTCTCTAATATTCACGCGGAGTTTTCAACTACTATTTTCCACTCATTGCGGTGTCATCATTAACTATTATTGCTTACGTTTTGGGAGTTATAGCCTTTAACTAATAAAACGTTTATCTTAAGTCTTTTATTTAGTAAAAGCAGGGCTACTAATTTTGGATTAATAAACCAAAAGATTTTTAAGGTATTATTTGGTAAATACAATGGATATTAGGCTTAAGTTATTATTACATTGCATTCTTACATTCACTTTGTCATTACATGGAAAAATGTTTGCATTCTCACTTCAGTTAATAAGAGCAAAGTAAATTACAAATTATATACAAAACAAAACCTTTAAATTAGCGCTATTACAGCGCTTTAATAAATAATAAATAACAGACACAGGCCTAGTATCAATAACCAGTATTTGAAATATATTCAAAGCGATTTGAATGTTTCAAATGGAATAAAGGGGGAAATCCGTGATAAATATGGTATCAGTGACTTCCTAAGAATCTCTTATTCGAGTTGTTTGGCCTCCAAAGCGGTTTTGAGTCAGCAATCACCTACTGTCCGGAACTGCTCTTAGGTGGGAAGTTTTTCTTTTCTTTTTATTTTTTACAAATGTTCATGCCAAAGTTTATGTTTTATCATAAAATTGAAATAGGCAATATTTAATTTTCGTTCGATTACTTTACCTGAATGTGAAAGTTTCAACACTTATAAGCGCTGTCGTCCGACTTTCATAGCTTTATATTTATTAGGATGGGTATGTCTCTGAAACTTAACTACTTACCCGCATAGAGTTGGGAATAGCATATATCTGACTTGTTATCGAATGAGAAAAGCGCATCTCATCAGCAATAATTCTGAATATAAGGTATATGTATTTTTAAGTTCATAAATACTACCACGGTGCCAGATCATTTTTACTGTTATATAACAGAGATATTAAATATTCATTTATCTACGTTATAAAAACAACTTAAAGAGATTTTTATAAATTTTAAACAGCTTCGCTTTATGTTTGCCCCATGGATTTCAAATTCTTGATATTCATCTTATTGAGACTTTTGGTTAGAGTTTTTAGACGAACGGATTTGTTCAAAACGTTTCCCAAAGATTACAGCCTCCCTCGTTTTGTCAGTTAAACATGATAAATAACCTTAAATACTCAATTTCGAGCGATAAGTATATCGTGCTAAAGGGTCAGTATACTAGTAGTCGTTGCTGAAACTACCGGAATATGTTTCCCATTGTTTACAAACATACTGAGGGCGAGAAACAATAAATATCCATTATTCGGTGTAAAACATTGCGGCTAAAAAAACGCTGCTGCACTTCAGCAAGTGTGAGACAAAAGATTCAGGTTGATGATGGTGAGGAAGGAGATTTTGCTGCAGAAAGTAGACATTTTAATTAATATAAGCTATTCATTGGATACGTTCATAGCCTGCGCGTCCAGCAGTTTCAGCGGCTGCCGACAGAGGCTGTCAGAATTGGGGGTCTCGCGCGGGTAAAAATTAAAATCCAATTTTCAAGCTTAATTTTAGGTCCGGTAAAAGTGGGATTGATTTTAAATGAAAGATTAAGACTTGGGATATTTGATCTAGTTTTTTATTTTATTTTTTGTTCATATTTTGAATTCAAATTATTTTATTTCCATTCAATAATTACACGAATATATGGAAATTAGTCCCCACATAGGACATCCTTTGTGTGGGGACGAGCCATTCTTTATAGCTTGATATTGATTTAAAATACAGTATAAAAAATATAAAAAATAGATCAAATAGCCCAAGTTTTTATCTTTTATTAAAACCCCTCTCACTTATCGGACTTAAAATGGAGGTAAAAATTTGGAGCAGGTGAGGCACTACATGATGTTCTGAAAGCGGCCCTTTAGCCCTCTCTTAAAGAAATTAATGATTGTTTTATTAAGGTTTTAAATTGATTTATACAGGGTGTCTTTCAAGTCCGTAACCAAACTTCATAATATGGCTAATTGGGTCAAAATAAGCAAAGAGGTTTTTTTTGAAGGTATATACTAAAATGCATATATATCCAGATATCTGCCATTTTGTTTTTCGACTTACGGTGACGGATTGTTGTAGGAAGTTTATATTTGACATGAACCTTTACAATACCGATGCCCTTTTCTACACAAAAACTTTTTGGTTCTATGTGAATTTTCAAAATTTTGGCCAAATGGAGTTTAATTGATAAACACAAATATGTTAAACCCGGTAAATTAAAAAAAAAAACAACAACAACAAGACACAAAATTTGTCAAATTTATTTAAATAAAAAAAATTGTACCAAGTTTGTAAAGATCTGAAGACAAAATAACGGAGTATTGTGTTTTTTCTGCAGAAAAACATTAATTTTGCATAATAAATATTTCAGATTAAGGCTATTTTAACACAAAAATCACAATAACCTCGTTATTTGTGGTCAGATCCTCACAGACTTGGTATTATTGGTTAGATGATAAAATTTGTAAACTTTATGTATCATGTAAATTTCTTTTCAATTTACCGGTTATAAGATATTTGAGTTTAAAAATTTAAAAAGACCGCAATTTTAGACCTATTTATCAGGAAAAAATATTTTAGTTGAAAGCTGTATTGGTATTTTAAGGGTCCATTCCAAATATGAACCTCCTACAACAATCCGTCACCGAAATAAAAATTATTATTTTTATTATTGTAAAAATTATTAAGTAGAAAAAAAAAACAAAATGGATATAAGAATAGATATGCATTTTAGGATATTCCTTCAAATAAACTTGTTTGCTTATATGAACCCAATTAATCATATTTTGAAGGTTTGTGGTGGACTTTAACGACACCCTGTATAAGTTTTTGCTATAACAAAAAAGGCTAAAAAAGAAAAAAAAACTGATTGTGAATATTTTAATTATTCACATTAATATATTGTGAATTGTGTTTTTAAAATAGAATTAAAAAAACTGATGTGAGCGCTATTTTTAAGACAGCATTCTTACTTTGCTTAGCAAAATAAATAAACAAATATGCAATTTCGGACTCTGCATGGTTGAAATACGTCGGTTTACCTTATACAGGGTGTTTTTTAAACTGTGCCACCATTGTGATCTTGTAAATTATACATATTACAGTGAACTTTAAATTGGGAACAATCCCTTAATTTTAAATAGGCTTAAAATTATGTAAATGATTTTTTTGTAAATTGCCGCCATTTTAAAACATGGCGGTCGAGTCAAAAGTTTGAAATTTGAACCCCAAAACGTTATATAGACATTTTTACTCTTGAATATTTTTTATTTTACTGAATAGGTTAAGAGGTATAAACAGTTTAAAGTTAGCCCCATGTTATTCTTATGGTACTAAAAATTAACTTCAATTGCCTGTAGCTCCCTAACGTTTAAGTTAAAAAAATGTCAAAGAATAAAAAAGTATAAAAATTTTATGGTAAATAAAAAATGGCATAAAAACTGGGGGTTTATTTTAAGAATGTTTTAGTTGACTGCCATATTGGAAAATGGTGCCAATTAAAAAAAATATTTACATAATCTTAAACCTCTTTAAAAAAAGGGGTGTTCCCCATTTAAAATTTACTGTAAGATGTATATTTTACAAGATCCCAATGGTGTTACAGTTAAAAAAAAACACACCCTGTATAAAGGCTACAGAGGGTGTAAGACAAATATAAAATGCATGATTTATCAATAATAGCGTAAATAAGCATATACCGTCAAAATTTGCAATAATTGTGTATTTTAACGGTTATTTAATTTTTAATTTTTTTCTTTAGTTTAAAACTGAAGAAAGCTGTAGGAAACATATTTTTCACTTTTTGCTTTTATGTAATTTGGCTATAAAACCCGAAATAAAAAAATGATGAATATATTTTCTATTCCTTAGACATTATATATTACATAATTGAACAAATTTCCCCGTCAATGGATAAAGATATAAGAAATTATTAATAAAATGATTTATAAATAAAATGATACTACCAAGGATTAACACGCAAATTAAATAAATATTGACGAGAATAATTAAGTCATGCATCGCTGACAGGCAATGCAACTACAACTGATATCTCTAGATACCGCATATTAAAATTAAATTTATATCGTTTGCCTTTACTTTAAAATGTATTTTTCCCCAGTGTTATTAAAATGATATTTTCACAATACCCTTTAAAAAGAACTTTTTGGCTGATATTTATCTGTTGTAATGAAAAAATAATAATAATAGTAGGCGTGTTGGCTGAAAGTGCCACTACCAATAATAATTGTTTCCTCTCTCATCAATCAAAAGTTGCCAGTGAAACTAATTCCATCAATATATCTTTATGTATAACGACAGTACATTTTCAATTATTTTAACTACTTTAGATGAAAACAAGGGAGTTTACAAACACATAAATAGTTGTCAATACCAAATAGTTAAGCTTTATGTTTATAAGTTTTTTCCATTCGTCATGCATTTGAAACTTGATGCCAAAAAATCCAATGAGTTTTATATGTTTGTGAAACTAACAAAGACCTTAAAAACTGAATTTTGGCAACACAAGGCATTCTCTAATCTGCACATACTTTTTCATTGTGTTTGTACTGTTTGTTTAAAACGATTTTCTTAACTAATGAAATATGAACAAACGTCAAATATTATATGAGAATCCTTAAAGTGGAACCCAATCTATATATTGATAAGCAAAGAATGTTTCTTTTCCCCAATTTTCCTCTGATTGTTGTGCATCGTAGAAGAAATTCGCAAATACCATTAGTAAAGTGTCGTGTACATGAGCAAAATTACATTATAATTCATATCGACGCCCAGGGCTACGAACTACAGGCTTTTAAAGTTTTAATGTTTATCTTATGGAAAAAGAGAAAATAATAGTATATTTAGACAGCTGCTGTAAGCAAATGTTAGCCAATCAAAAAGAATATACGTTTCGTTATAAAATATATTTTTTTAACTAATTAGGCCACACGATATTTTGGTCGAATTTTGTTTGACCAATGTTTCATATTACTTCAAATGCACAAATTGCAAACATTAGTCAGATACTTCACTGTTCAGAATAGTTTGGTTTTAAGTAGAAGTAGGTATAAGTGGGTAAAGCAAGTGAGACTGGCCCCACCACAGGTTTTGAGACGCAGTGTGATGATTGAGCAGCAACCCAGGAGAGCGAGGGGGCGGGCATGGCATGAAATGTGGGTGGTGAGATACCGATTTGGCTTGAATTAAATTAGTCTTGTCTGATCAGTCCATCTGTACATTACGGTGGGCGTTGAGATCGAATGCCAGCAAAAGTGGTTTAATCGTCCCAGTCAATTAACTTGATTCGTTATGGATTAAAGCCTCAGAATCTCTTTAAGAGAAATTTGCAATATGTCAATTTTAATTTACTGAATGACGTTGACGCTTCTTTTTTCGTTAATATATCGCCTAGGAATAGATATATTAGTTCAAACCACTAGCTAACTAATTAGAATTGTTTCTTTTAAAGTTTAACATTACTTAAGACATATTGTTGGAAGCAAAGCTTTTTAAGGATTTATGGATTAAAAAAATAAAATATGAACGTTATAATAATAGAAAATTAAATATTTGTATTTTTACCAGAAATTTATAATTTTATTTTGAACTGTCTTTCCCAAAAGGAATCTAAGATTTTCAACATGCAATCACTGTTTGGTCATTTGTGCAATCACTGTTTGATTTTCGTTATATTAAAATCATAAAAAATAATAAAAAATAAAACAATGAATATTTTGTTACGGTGGAGTTTGCAAACTGCTGTTTTTTCTCTTCTTTATAATTTGAATAAAATCGATGCACGGACAACTAACTCTAATACTTAAACAATGAAATGCATTTTTAAAATGATAAATTATTATATGGACATTCTAAAACATATGGTCGCACGTACATTATGTTTGACAATTTCAATATCAATGTCTAATCAATGTTTCCAGCACGTATTTTAAAAGAGAATAAATTTTTTATACTATTGTAGGTTTGAACAGTGATATTCTAGTGATTCAGATCATGAACTATTTTAACCCATTAACAGAAAATTTTATGTAATGCTATATTGTGATTCATAAAATAAAGTATTGTACAGAGTTAGAATGAATAAAACGTGACAGAAATCATTCGCTATCTTTAGTTCACGTGATTTACAACGCAGAAAATGGAGGAGTGACAACGGGCAGAATATTGAACAGTGGATGATGCACGACGCGACGTTGGGACATTGCTTTTACACTCCTTCACCTTAACAATCTGTAAAATGCACACAACAGTTATTATTGAATGCTTAAAGAGTTTTTGGAAAGTAAATGTCGATGAATTAACAACAGTTTTCAAAATAACAAAATGTCTCCTGTAAAGAATTGTAGTCAAAGCTTATATCACAAGTCTCATTACTTTGCAAATAATGTGAAACCTGCGTACTTAAATAGCACCTATATTTAAAATAACATTTTAACTTTACAAAAAAAAAGAGTAATAGGATTCTCTAACTAATGATGACGGATGGTTTTAGTTAGTGAAATAAGCTAATAACTTATGCTTCAATTTGTTCAAGGATAATATTGAATTTTTCTTTTAATGTTTAATAATTTAATATGATGTGTTTTTCTTTACACAAGTCGTAGGCGAAATATGGTACCCTGAGGTCCGATAATGGCCCACTGGGGACCATAAATTATGGAGAATAAAATGAAAATATTGTGGCTAAATGTAAGCTTATCTTAACTTTACATTGTCCCTGGACCGGTCCCCGGGGAGTCATATATGATCATTCATCAAATATCTAACTTTATTTAAACCAAAATTATAACAATAATGAAAACGTTTAAAATTTTATTTTGATATGTATTTGAACAACTTAAGAATAAATTAAGCTAAAATTGGACTCTTTTTAAGGTTTAAAGCCTTGGTTATAAGCCTAGCCACATAAATTGACGAATGAATTTGCACTACTATTCATTCAAAATTATTGGTTAATCAGTTGTTCTATGAAAATTAACATGTAACGTAAGCTCAATGTTTTTTTTTAAATACCCCCTTGCCAATCCCAGATTTTTTTGCCATTCTTCAACTTATGTGGCGTGACTTACAAAACACACACAAATATGTTGGTACGAAAATCACAGTTTGTAAGTCTACTAGTAGTGTTAAGGAATTTAGCACTACACCAGCCTTGCACCATTTTCCACTCCTAGGTTTCTACCATACGATTGAACATAAAATCAATGTTGGATTGGTTTTAATTGGTAATAGTAGATATTTAAATAAATTGGATTAAATCAATTAAAAATAATAAAATATATAAAGAGACATTTATTAAATTACGACTATTCTAGGAATTAAAGCTAATCCAACCTAATAGCTAATTAACTTAGGATTAAGCTTATATTCTAAGCGGATTACGCACAAAAATAATACGTTGACCAATTTAAATTATTGGAACAAATTTATTTTTAAATGAGAGTACCAGCTGGGTCAACTGTTAGTTGCCAGGTTCTGATTGAAAATGTGTAAAAGTAAATTTGGCCTATTATCAAATATAAATGACTAAACAATATAAAAGTAAAAAAAAATCACTTACCAATACAAAAGTCCAGTGCTGATATTAATGTACAGCAGTAACGTCTTCAAACCCCATCGTTTTATTTTCTGAAAAAAAAACCAACAGTTGTAAGTTGTTGATAAAATAAATGTAACGTGTAAAAGATGTCTAACAAAAACTTGTATATCAAAGTAATAAGAAATAATTTTTAGCTGATATTCTTGACTCAAATAAAATTTTTGGAAAATCTTTACAGTAAACATTTAATATCTATCTAGAAATCAAATTTATTTATGTAGCACAAAAACTGTTGCATAGGCCTACATCAAATTTAAACATTAAATATTAATAAAATATTCCACCCAAATCAAAATAGGCTTACTGTTTCCTCCATCACTAGCAATTATGTTTTTGACTTGATGATTAGACGTTATGAACAGTGGCCGACTACGGGTAGGCAAATGTTATAACATTCGCTCAGTATTGTAGGCAGGTTCGGTTATTTTAAGGTACATTTATCACATTAAACAAACCCGAGTGGTTATTATTTATAACTGCCGGATAAAGTCCAATTTCTTACTTTGACCGAATCCACTAGTTACTTTACATAATAATTAAATCTATAAACTTGGCCATAACATGTATATATATATATATATATATATATATATAATCCAGAAGCATTTGTTGTTGGAGTGATCACAAACGTTTTTTGGGAAAGCTCCTAACAGCGTATGCTGTTCTTGCATTCATTTTGAGAAGCTCTTTTCATTGGAATAATCACTAATTTTTAAAATAAAGTTCCTAAATATCCAATAAATAAAAAAAACTTTATTTGTTTAGGCTTTCTACTGACCATCATACTAATGATGTATTCATTGAATACTAAAGGCCTAACAAAATTAACTTTTTTATTTATTGGGTATTTGAACACTTTCATTTTAAAATTAGTGTTCTTGCATTATTAACTAACTTAACATATAAAATACTTAACTAAACACTAGATCTATTGCGATAGATAAAACAATAGAATTATAAAATAATAGTATTGATAGGCTAAGTGATATTAAATTTAATACATTAAGTAAAATGGAAATGTCAATAAAACTTGGCGAACGTGATAATCCAAGGTCAGTAATATAAACGTGTTAATTCTATGTCAGTATTCCTGTTCTTAAATTTTTTAAGAAGCACAGGAACCTAAGGCAAATTAAAAATATATTATGGAAACCTAAACTAAACCAGTGAAAGCTGGAAATCTGGAATTATACTGGCACGATGTGTCGAAATTTTCGAAGCTCTTTCCTTGCGACATTGATGTTTATGGATCGATGTATAGTTACTGTATAGTTTATGGATCGATGACTTGCAGTGAACGGCTAATTGTGAATTTATTCTAAGTTCTGTAAGTATAGCCAAGCCGGAGAAAACATTTTGACGTAATTATTAACTGTGTGATGAAAACTATAAATATTGTATTTTTACCACAGTAGTACAAAACCTAACTTGTATTCGGGGATTCCCGATGATCATCAGTTGTTTATTGAGTGTGATGGTGCATTTGATAATCGAGTGTGGTTGAAGACTTATTTCATATTGGTTTATTATTTTAAGTAAATAATATCTAACCAAATTGGGGCTTGCAGTTACGTGTGTTTATTGTACTTAATGCGTTTGATTATTTTATTTTTGATGACCTTAAATTCTGATTGACTCTATGATGGAGTATGTGTTACTGTAATTTTAATACGGTTAGGCGCTTATATTTTTTTGTTTTATATAAAACTTGAAGTTTTTTAATTATAATATAGCATTAATTATGTTATAAGTAAATAGAAAATGTACAGTTTAATAAACTAATATTTATAGATAATCACTTTTTTCTATGTAATAATACCAAGTTTTTGGAATGTTAAAATAGAAATTATTTGTAATAGGCGAGACAAAATGTCGACAATTGTGTTTTCCTCGGTGTCCCCGGCACAGTTTATTGACTCTGGTCACTTTATGCACCGCCTCCGCCCATGTCTTGTAGGCTGCTGCCAATACCATCGACGATCTCTGAACCAAGATCTTGTGAAAAACCAACTAGCAAACATGTGCATATTCCAATACATTTAAATTAGAGACATTTAGCATTGACTATACACTTAACGCTCTTATGTGCTATAAAATGATAATACAACTTGCTGTGAAAGCTTGTTCGTGATTACGATGTCGTCATACTATGTTTTTGTTTAAAGAGGAATTAGTCAAGAGCTGTAATGGAAATTATGAATGGAAATGGCAATTTAAAAAAAATAACGAATAAAAGGCAACCTAAGAATCCCAACAATCACTTAAATAATCTAACAAATATAGATACAATTGTAATTAATGTATCCATCTCGCAGATAAATCGTAATCTATGCAAAATCAAACACTATTGAGTTCAGAGTTATAAATAAGATCAAGATTTTAACGAAATTCAAATCACAGCTAGTTTAAATTTTGTTTTCTTGAGGTGGCTTCTTTAAGCTACTTCAAGACTCAGATTTTTGTAAAAATCCCTGGCCGAGGTGGCTATTTAAGTTCTCCTACTTTTCACCTCCTCCGCTTCTCTTGTTCCAAGTTTAAGAGCTCTTTTTCAAATTAACAGGAATTTACACCGAGCCATATTTCTTCACTCCCGTGTTTTCTTGATTTTTGAATGCGTATGTGGTACTTTGAGTTTATTTTAATAGTTATGTACTGTATTAGTGAATAAATCCGTTAAACCTAATCTATACTAGTCCATTAAACTCAATAGTAATACACATGACTGTGTATTACTATCAAAAAAGGTCGGCTTTCATTGCAAAGCTTTTTTCATTGCAAAGCTTGAATAAAATATTTATTCTATGGATATCCTCAAACCAAAATTTACGTAACAATAAGCGTTAGGGAAAAATACTTCAATTTTTGTAGTGTTGAGGATCGGAGGTTGTTAGCAATCTAAGAATACTCCAGGAGTAAAGATTTCCTATCGAGGTTGGATGGTGAAGCACTAACAAACACGCATTGACATTTATAATAGCTTTAAGACTCAGTCATAAGAAAACTTAAGCTAACACGTCACATTCAACTTAAGATTGTGACACAATTATTGGAAATCCAGTAAACCTATTGGGCTGTTTTTAAGAAAAGATAAATATTGTAATCCATTCAGTTGTTTTATTTGTGTAACTATTAAAAACTGATCTTTACATTAATTACATTTTAAATAGATAAAAATAGCCAGTACATGCATCAAAATTCTTCAATTTGAATATTACATTTTTTGTTCCATAAGGTTTTTACGAAAAATATATTTTTCATTTATTATGGAAACTTACCAGTAGACATTGCCTTGGAGTGAATTTACAACCAAGCCTTAAACAACTTTAGTAAACGATCTCATAAAAACCAAAATACAGAATCGATTTTATAACATCCTTTTGTCTGACTGAGAGTTGGCTCCGGTACAACACATTAAATAGCTAAGGGAAAACAATAAATAAGCGTATAAAACGTTGTGATTTCTCTTTGCATATACAATAATTTAATGAAAAGGTTAAACGTTAATTTTTTTATTTATAGTATATTTCAACCATTGATATTGTGTCATTTATGATTCTTGAAGGTATTTATATAAGTCATTGGCAGTTACTAAATGCTTCTTCTAGATATAGTAATACAGTTTACTGGATATATGTTGATTTTAATCATGGCTATACGGAGTTTAATAAAAATATTAAAGATATACAATTGTGGTGAAATATAAATTATTTTCAGGTCAATTTATGATTACGTATTCGTCCTTAATTGTTAACGCACGGTATTTGTTAGATTACCAAAGTAATTACGTTTAAAACCAATTTACAAAAAGAACTCAAAAATTTTTTGTTAAAGAAGATGGTTAGTTAATGACCAACAACAACCCCCCTCTCCCCTGCTGGACCTGTGTACATTTAGTAGTAACAGTTTAGAATGTTACAGAGATTTGAAGGTTATTTTAATGAGACCATCATTTTGCTGGGTATAAATTCTCCATCGGAAATAATTTATTTCGTATTTTTTAACTGTGTAATTTAATATATTTTTGTGAGTATAATGTCGGATTAAATATAAAATTGATCTAAAGTATTATAACCTAATTCATTTTTTATAAATTCAGTAATACGTTTTTTATACTATTTTAAATAACAAAAAGATAAGCTCATATGGGGGTAGATTTTTTATTATTTATTACAGATTACAAAATTTTAATCACCTGATTGTTGGAAATCCTTTTTTTCTAATTTTATTTTTGCCAACAGGAAAACAGTTATTAAATGCACTAAAAAGCTGTTTGTGTGCCCTGTCTATTTGGTCACCTCGCGCTGTGTAAGCTTACACTTATGTATTTATTTTTGCGGAGTGATGGTTAAGAGTTAATATTAAGTTGTGATTCCCTTAGGGGCTACTGCTAAACCTTTTTGACTTAGGAGTCATCTTCACCCCTGGGCGAGTAACCCATTGTTGCGCAGTCGGCAATGTTAATCATACGGCTTTTATGCTAAAACATGGTCTTGTATTCCCCTGTTTCGGACGCCGTTTTTCAACCGATTTTCTTGAAATTTGGTAAGTGTTTAGTTGAATAGCTATATTAGGTTTCTCATACCTCGAAATTTTGAAAATTTAATAAATATTACTCTCTGTGACGTCGCAAAGTAAATAGATTTTTCTTAGTTAATATTTCAAAATTTTAGTAATGTTTTCAAAATTTTGAGGTATGAGAAACATAATATAAGTATTCAACTAAACACTTACCAACTTTCAAGAAAATCGGTTGAAAAACGGCGTCCGAAACAGGGGAATACAAAACCATGTTTTAGCATAAATCCGTATGATTAACATTGCCGATTGCGCAACAATAGGCTACTGGCCCAGGGGTGAAGATGACTCTTAATGGAAATGTTTATATGGCTGTGAATAAGTCAATCGCGTAACACAATATGAAGAGACCTCATGTTCGCCATCCGCATCTTTAATTGAGTCTATTTACTCAGGAATAAATATAAAACAAACTGAAAACTATATAATAAATAGAGATGTGCAAAAAAACGTAAATTAGATAAGAGAGCCGATCTCGGCGGTCGTGGGGTGTCCAGTTGCTATGCAAATTATCTCCTGGATCCATTAGAGTTAATTAATGTGTTAATTATAGCGTTAATCAAGATAGGTGTTAATTATCGGCCAATCAGGCGATAATGTTCCGCTTTTAAGAGAATAAAAATTTGTTAAATTAAATACGGTTGTTGTTGCACTTGTATAAACATTGAATAAATCAATTACGAAAAAACCATGCCAGATTTGGAGCCATTTTATCCGGCGTGAAATGAACGCAGTGGAAATATTCAATCCGTATCTCAAGTAATACATATTAATTTGTTTATAAGGTGATTCTCACCGGAGCAATAATTTTATAATTATCATTATTGTGTATTGGTCATTGATATCATTCAAGGATATACATTTCTACTTAATATTAATATTAAGTGTTAATAATTTGAATGACAACAAAATTTTTATATACAATATTTCATTTCAGGTTTACAATAATTTTTTTCAATTTTTTAAATGGTGAACATTTATTACTTGAACGCAGCCAAACTTAATTAATCGTTTATTTATAATAATTAAAGTTAATTAATTAACTTAAACACTTGGTGTTAATATAGCTGTTGAACTCTTTAAACATACACAAAACAAATTGATGCAACCAGACGGTACATCTAGAACCGTCATTGGGTAACAACAAAATCCTTATGAAGCATGAATCTCTGGTTTTTGCAGTATTATCCGAACTATTTTTCAAGGGAGTTTCCAATTTCCCCCTGCCGAAGTTCAAGGGTGGAGCATTTTTCAACGTCAGATATGTATCGCCATTAAGCAAACGGTTACCCCTACTTTATGTATAGGCATTGTATGACTCCAAAGGGGAAAGCCATTTAGCTTCATATATGCAATGCATTAAAAAAAAACAATATTTTTCAAATAGTTCACACATAATATAGCATAAGCAAATCATAGTTAAAAAAATGATAATGAATTGCTGCCTGTAAAAGACTTAATAAATAGCTTAGTTCGGTCTGAAAAGCAAAGTAAATTAAAGAAACCGATTCCTAGAGGACAGAATAGCGAGAGACACACAAAATTCCTCAATTTAATCAATATGGACATTATTAACAGACGATTTCCGTTTTAATTTCGCACAAAAACAATTAAGATAGACACTGTTTGTTGAAGTTGAACGATTACACATTTGGTTTCCAACTTAATTAAGTTGAAGCGCGGCAAACTGTTATCTCCCCCCACTCACCCTCCCCTTACCAACCCTCCAAATCCCACAGCTGCTTCCCCGCCCGCAACGTCATGACATGACGTCACCGAGCCGTGCATTTCGTGGAACGAGCGGAAAATGCCAATTTGCTCTAAATAAAAATATTACATTTTGAACGGTATAAAACATTCCATAAAATGTACACAGCGAATACTGTGTCGTGGAAGTCTTTATTTATTTTATTATGTCATCTATTTTCAGCATCGTAGTTCTGAAGAAGTTTTGAAATACAAAGTGTTAAGAAAGTCTCAAGACGGTTCCATGATTTTATTATTAATAAAGATAGTCAGAATAAGTATTTGAATACTTATATAGGATAGCAAATAATATTATTAACATACTTTCAGTGATCCACGTGGGATGGCCCACGAGGAGTCAGAAGAAATTCCTTAATTTAAGTATGTGTTGATATAATATACCTCAAATTAACTGTATCAAATTAGTAAAGATTGGTGCCAGAAACTAGAGCTCAAAAGAACAACCGGCTCAAAATGGCTGAGATCGAGCTTATGATTAAAATCTCATTTACAAAACATAAAATTTAAAACATTTTTGAAACGACTTCTTAAAAGTAAACTTTGATTAGATTTTCTTAATATATATATTGAAGGTTTAAAAAAAACTTAAGAATTTTATGAACCTCTTGTTCCTATTTGAATTTTATAACTATTACATTTTCTAGGAAACTAGTGTTTGAAGTTGATATATTTGCCTACAAATGTAAATTTTTCTAAAACACGGCTTACTATAAATTGAGTGGAAAACAAATGCTCATTCTGAAAAATGGTTGTATAGTACTATTTTATTTATTTATTCAATGTCATAGATATCAAGAAACACTTGATAATGACGACTGTAGAAGTGTAGATACTTAAGATGATAGTTAATTGATAATATTATTCAGTGGGAGAACAAATTTAAAACAATACACACAAATAATAAAAGGAGGTACAGAGATCTGAAATCTGTTGAAATAAGTCGTTAACATGACAAATGAGTGATTCGCTTGGAAACACTCTATTTCTACGAAATTTACGCAAGGGAAATCCACTGCAAGGAAGCGTCGACATTATTCTCCTCCTGTTTTAGTGTTTAAAGAAGGTATTTTGAGAAGAATAATGGTCTTTAGCGTCATATTTATTTTGTCCTTCACAAAGATGTACTTGAAGACAAAGGAATTTAAGTACAGTTCTAAAAATTACCAACTAGGCCTATGACATCTTAAAATTTATAATTGAAAAACAACATTTTGGGAAAGGCTTGAATTGGTTGTTTTTTAATTATTCTCCTATTACAGAGTAAAAGTATTATGCTTTTATTTTCTTGGATTTGAAATTTTTCTTTCTCCATTAATACATTTTTAAGTTCTTGTAAATACATTGGGTCATCAGTTGGATAAAAAATTACTCAAATTGCATATATCGATGATTTCAACTCAATACATTTCGTTGGTCGCTTACAAAGTCTATCCCAATTATAACTTGTCAATTTCATAGAATTGCAGTAGATATATATAATCAATTTGTAGAATAAAATATATCTATTATTCACTTACACTTATGTATAGTTGTATTCTATTTATGTTAATAAATTGTTGTACTGTAGGTGAGTGGGGTGCGGCGTGCTCCTGGGCTATACACAACACGTGTGTGTGGGGCTGCTATTGACTAATCACTGTTATTACCTCCTTAAATGACGTCATTATCCTCCTCCCAACACCTCATTGAGGTGCTATCAACCGCCGTGGACGGCTATTGCTGGTGTTCTCTATTGATTATGTTGGATCATTACTTATCGCTATATTCGTATAAAATTATCTTATTACAATGTAAATATTATCACCAATGCATGTTGGAATTTAGGGAGATTCTTTGATGAAACATCTCACTATTTTTATTTTTTATGATAAAGTATTATACTATTTCTCGAACTTGGTGCAGAGATATAAAATAAGATTTTATTTTCAGCTGAGTAACATTAAGATTTTACCTAGAGATAACCTAATGAGGACAAAATATTAATTTAATATTGGTCACATTATTTAGAACTATCCCCATCCGTGTGTTAATCTTTTTTGCTGTTGTTTATATACTACAATACAAATCGTGGTAATACCAATTCTATTCTTTGTTTTTTAGTCGAAGTAGTCAATAGATTGACCACAGTTTGGAAGACATAAATTTCTCGGATATTCTCTTTAAATTTAGTAAATTCAACATATTATGCAAAGAAACCGATTTATGTATGAAACCCACCTACTACAATGGGAATATATCCATGACAAAGCTAGTAAGTCTTCCACATACAAACTCGTACCTAACAGTAATGACTGAGTGGGAGACTGTTGATATAGTATAATGTTAATATATTGTTATTGTAAATATCCAAATGCCAATGTATCCAGCTTCCGCCACAACCGCCAGCCTTCCGCTCCCTTCCTCCCCCACACAATGGCTCCCCATACAGTAATAGTGTAATTTCGGTAACTGTATTTTCTTAATATGTGTTATTCAGTAATAAACTATAATTAAAATCAAATCTGTGTTTTACTGAAAACACCAATAAATATGGTGTCGGGTTTTTAGTAATTAAAAATTAAATTAAAGAGGATTGAGATAATAAATACGGATAATGTCGTGGAGCCTTGTGTTGTGAAAATGTGTTTTAAGTACACCAGTCTAAAAGTGAGTAAGTTTGCTACAGTTTACTGCAAGATAAGTCTTCAGTCAATTAACTTCAAGTAAAATGGCTCCTACTAGCCCAAATTCTAATTGTATTGACTCAAATATAGGCCCACTTAGCCTAGAGGGCAATTTGGCCCAGAACTGGGGATCCTGGTATGAAAGGTTTAAAATTTTCCTAACAGCAACTAATCTAGAAAAGGAAGAGGATGAAAGGAAAGTTGCAATTTTGTTACACAATCTTGGTGTAAAGTGTTTGGAAATTTTCAATTCGTTTAACTTAAGTTCCAGTGATGCCTCCAAATATGAAACAGTTGTAGCTAAATTCAAGGCCTATTTCTCTCCTAAGAAAAACTTGACAGTAGACAGACACAAGTTCTTAACACGCAAACAAAAAACCGGTGAGTCCTTTGATTCTTTCTATACTGACCTTGTAAATAAAAGTTTGAACTGTGAATTTGACAAGTTACGAGAAGACTTAGTGCGCGATAACCAACACATCAAAGAAAGACTGCTACGTGAGGCTGACCTAACCTTGGAAAAAGCCGTGAATATCTGCAAGACTGCTGAGTTGTCTTCAATGCAGATGAAGGAGTTAGATGGATCGGAAATAGCTCAAGTAAGTGCAAGCAAATCATCCAAACCAAAAGTTTCGAGTAACAACCAGTCTCATCAATCAAATAGACAATTTAAACGTAAGCCTAGTCCTAAGAAGTTTATAAATAATTGTAGAAATTGTGGAAAAAACCATTTTGTAAATCAATGTCCAGCTTACGGTATAGAGTGTTTCTCTTGTAAACGTAAAAATTATTTTGCTAATTATTGCCAGTCAAAAAATTCCAACAACCAGACTAAAATCAACCCAAGTAAAAATACTAAAAGGATAAATGAGGTTATCGACTCAAATGTAAACAATAGGCCTACTGGCTCAGTTGAAAGTAACTTCACAATTGATAGCGTTAGTAAATCTCAAAGCATAAGTGATTGGTATGAAAATGTAGTAATAAATCATAAGGTTGTTCCTTTCAAACTAGACAGTGGAGCCCAAACTAATCTATTTTCACACTCTTTGTTCAATGATTTAGGTTTGTCTGAAACCCTCATGTACAAAACAAATGTTTCTATCTCCTCTTTTACGGGAGAAAAAGTAAATGTTGTAGGTCAAGTTGATTTAAATTGTGTTGTCAGAAGAAAAAATTACTCAATCTCCTTTGCGATCGTTGATGTTCATTGTACACCATTGTTGGGATTATATACCTGTAGTGAGTTGGGTCTCATAAGTAGACATGTAGAATCTGTCTCAGTTGTTGAAAGTGATGATATTGTAGTAAAAGATTATCAAACTATGTTTGATGGCAATTTAGGTACGATCCCAGGAGAAATCAAATTAGAGTTATGCAGTAATTATGAACCTAAAATTGAACCTCCCAGAAGAGTTCCCTTTGCTTTAGTAGAGCCCTTAAAACTTGAATTAGAAAGGATGGAAAAATTAGGCATAATTGCCAAGGTAGATGAACCAACTGAATGGGTTCATGGTATGGTACTAATTAATAAAAAAGGTTCAGGCTTAAGAGTTGTTCTAGATCCTAGAAATTTGAATAAATATTTAAAATGACCTCAATGTCAAATTCCCTTAGCAGAATAAATTAGTAGCAAGTTGACAAATTCCAAGCTGTTCTCTGTTCTAGACGCAAGTTCAGCGTTCTGGATGTTTAAGCTAGATGAAAGTTCAAGTAGGCTATGTACTTTTAACACCCCCTTTGCTAGGTACAGATTCTTACGCATGCCTTATGGCATAAGTAGTGCTCCTGATTATTTTCAAAGTAAAATGACAGAATTATTCGGTAACATTGAAGGAGTTGTCTGTTATTTTGACGATATTTGTATAAGTGGTCCGGATCAAAAGACTCATGATGAACGCCTTCGGAAAGTGCTGGAAATTGCAAAAGCTAACGGAATCAAGTTCAACATGGCCAAATGTAAAATACGGGTGCCTAAAGTGAAATTTGTTGGCCTTGAGTATTCTGAGTTTGGTGTTTCACCAGACACTTCGAAGGTTCTTGCGATACAACAAATGCAAGCTCCAGCTGATCGTAAAGAACTGGAAAGGTTTCTTGGTGTGACTAATTATCTCTCTAAATTCATCCCAAACTATTCGACTCTAACTACACCGCTTAGAGAGCTTTTACGTAAAGATGTTGTGTTTCGTTGGGATAATTCCCAAGAAAGCGCTTTCCGAAAGCTAAAAGAGCTATTGGCAAGTCCTCCAGTCTTGTGTTATTTTGATCCTACTAAAAATGTAACTTTGTCCGTAGACAGTAGTTCTACAGGCTTAGGTGCAGTGTTGCTGTGTGGTAACAACCCTGTAGCCTATACTTCAAGATCATTAACCCAAAGTCAAGTAAACTACAGCCAAATTGAAAAAGAAATGTTGGCTATAACATTCGGTTGTGTTAGATTTCATCAGTACATATTTTCACGTAAAGTAACTGTAGAAACGGATCATAAACCTCTGGTAAGTCTCTTTAAAAAGCCTTTGTCACAAGCACCAATAAGATTACAAACTATGTTACTCAAAGTTCAAAGATACGATCTTGATGTGGTTTACAAACCAGGTAAACTTTTGTTCATAGCAGATACTCTGTCCAGATCATCTTTACCTTTCCAATCTATTGAAGAAATTGATCACACTGATGATGACATAATATGTCAAGTAAATCTATTCAAAAACAGCTTACCTGTCTCAAAAGAAAAAATATGTTTGTTCTTGAATGAAACAAATTGTGACAGTACCTTGGTAAAAGTAAGAGATTTAGTGAAAAATGGATGGCCTAGTAACAAAAACCACCTAGAAAACTCTCTTAAACCTTATTGGAACTTAAGAGAAAATCTTCATGTAATTGATAATTTGTTGTACAAAAATGATAGATTAATAGTTCCTCACAGTTTACAAAAGGAAATGTTAGCTAAACTCCATGATGGACATGTAGGTGCAAATACTTGTGAAACTAGAGCTAAAAGTGTTTTGTACTGGCCTGGTATCAATTCAGACATCAGGGAATTTGTAAATAATTGTATGACATGTGCTTTGCATTCCCCTAATAATTCTAAGGAACCACTGATGTTTCATGACATTCCTCCTTTGCCTTGGTCTAAAGTATCAGAAGACCTATTTGAATTTAAAACTTGTAATTACTTAGTCTTAATGGATTATTATTCTAAGTACATTGAATTGGTGTCTCTCAATGATATTAGTTCTAAAGCAGTAATCAACAAAATTAAGTCAATGTTTGCCAGACATGGTATTCCTCAAATATTAGTAACTGATTCAGGTACTCAGTTTACCAGCAAAGAGTTTAAAACTTTTGTATCAACTTATGAGTTCAGTCATGTAACAACCTCACCGAAACATTCCCAATCTAATGGTCAAATTGAATCTGGCGTAAAGATAGCTAAAGGTATACTGAAAAAATGTGAAAACTCAGATCCTTATATCGCTTTACTCAACTATAGGAACACACCTAAAGGTAATTTGCCTTCGCCAGCTCAGATGTTGTTTTCTAGAAACTTAAATTCTCTTTTACCTTGTTCAACTAAGTTTCTTGAGTCAAAAATAACAAAACCTAATCCGGAGCTTGTAAACAGAAGAAAGAGTTCTATCCAGAAGTATTACAATAAACAGGTAAAACCTTTATCAGAACTAAATGTAAATGATCAGGTCTTGTTCAAAAAGAACCTAGATGGTCCTTGGTCTCATGGTAAAATACAAGCTTTAGGAAATACACCCCGTTCATACTTGGTGCAGAATGAAAATGGTAGACTGTATACACGTAATAGGAAGTATTTCATCTTATCTCCTAACCCTAATGTCAGCCCATCTCCTCCTAGTATAGTAAATGCCAAAATTAGAGAGACTGGAGGCAGGTAGTCTCGACCCGTCCTAATCCTTTGTTGACAAAACACCCCCTATTGTAGCGCGGTCGGCCGGTTCGGCACCGGAAGGCCGCCCGGGTCTCGGGGAATTCTCAGAATTTTGGCCACTGCCTCAATTATCCAATAATCGAACCAATGCACGTACAATAAAAATTCATGGATTATGTGTTGCGTGTTGATTAGACGATTGTAACAAAATTTGAATCATAGTTGTAGGATGTTTAGTAACCATTTTAAAAGGGATAAACCTCAGACAAAATAGGAGTTACACCTTTGGCAGTGGCCAAAATTCTGAAAAAATTCCCCGAGACCTGGGCAGCATTCCGGTGCCGTACCGGCCGGCCGCGCTACAGTAGGGGATGTTTTGTCAACAAAGGATTAGGGCGGGTCGGGACTACCTGCCTCCAGTCTCTCTAATTTTGGCATTTACTATACAAATGAAAGACATGTTGTTACAGCTGACCCAAATAGGCTTAACCTGAGCTCCAGCTCTCCCAATCAATCACCTAACAAGCCCAGTCCTTCTCGATCTCCCAATGACTCGGATGAAACAAATGTTGTAAAAATATGGAAGGCTATGTAACTAAAAGAGGTAGGCTAGTGAGAAATCCTAGGAGGTTATCGTATGATACTGCCTGATTCTGTAATATATTACCAATCTTGAGTAGGCTATATTTTTGTTATTTTGAGTTGTTAATATTGTATTATTTGTTTTGTTCTGAGCCAATATTTTGCTCTGTTGGGAAGGAAGATGTTGATATAGTATAATGTTAATATATTGTTATTGTAAATATCCAAATGCCAATGTATCCAGCTTCCGCCACAACCGCCAGCCTTCCGCTCCCTTCCTCCCCCACACAATGGCTCCCATACAGTAATAGTGTAATTTCGGTAACTGTATTTTCTTAATATGTGTTATTCAGTAATAAACTATAATTTAAATCAAATCTGTGTTTTACTGAAAACACCAATAAACAGAGACACTTTCAATTTCCCACTTACAGCTTCATAGGTCACCGTAGATTTCCTATTGGCCGTTCAATAGGACATAAACCCTGGTAACTGCTGCGCGATGGACGGTGCGGGGCGCGCAAACTGCGCATGACTCGTGCTCTGCCGGACTGCGACTCGCTGGCTTCGGCTCTGCGCATAAACATGTCCGCTCACTCGATGTCGCGTCGCTGCCCACACGGCGAGCGCTGAATCATTGGGGAACTAGTCAAGTATGAATCAATGCGTCAGATACTATGGTTTGACAAACAAATGCATAGTCCAAGAATTTTTAATGGTAGTTCATTTATTTTAAGAATACCAATCATTATCTCTTAGACGTTTCATGGAAACATTAGATAATTTCAAGCCATATTGAGGAATATGTTTTCACCCCGATTTAAACAAAAAATACATAAACTTTTGTTCCATAAAATACAGTTTCCTGCTTTAACTTGATTCTAAATCAATTAAGGCCGAAATGTAAATTACTTATGACCATGATGCTAGTTACTGCAAGTTATTAACTACGTTCCTCCTTAAGGCTTATGAGCCAACTAAATTTGTTATTACATAATGGATATTTTCTGCTTTACAACATCAGAAAAGGCATTAAATAGAAATTTTGACACAACCAATGTTTTTGGAAAAGATTATATTTATTAAAAGTAAAGTGTAGTAATATTTTAATCTAATGACAGGTGAATATCCGGACAAGGCATATACTTATATCTAATGACAGGCCTCTAGTTTAAGCCACCTCTCTGTAGAAAAACTCTCATTGTGGAATGTGACTCTACCAATCACAATGTCATCAATGTTTGTAGTGAATTTGCATGAGGTTGATTGTCAATACGGAACTGATTTGTGTTTTGTTAACTTCTCGCAAATTTATTTAATCAATTCCATTTTAGTCAAGCATTATTGGTTAAGTCTATTCTAGTTTGTTAGTGCCAGTTAGCTGAAATGACTAGTTAGCTACCATGTTAGTTTAGCTAGGTCAATGTTATGATAGGCATGTTGGGCACATTGTTTGGACTCTCGAACTATGGTAATTGCTTCTATAGCTTCTATAACGAAGGAAAAAATGGAATTTTAAACTCTAGTTAAAATTAAATAAGAAATATTTAAAATTAAAGAGTAGATTTTAAAAATCGTTTAGTGTGGGTATTTACTATAAATTATATTTAAGACAAAAATATGCTAAGGTGTAAATTTTTTTATTTTTTTCGCTCTCCCAACTTCAGGTTAAAAACTTGATCCCTCAGGAACGAATTATTACTTGTAAACAACAAAAAAGTAAAGTTTATCCACTGCATTCCACAAATGACAGTGGGTTGTCGTTGCCGTCGGAATGGTTCATGCGACATATCTGCGCGCGCGAATCGCGAGACAATGTTACCACCTGCACGCACGACATGTTTACGCGTCGCAGTTGTACCAACCTTACACTCTCCGGTTACCAGAGATTAATGGTCGACACTGGACACGGCACCGAGGTGTGACTGGACAGTCGGAGTGTCTACGTGCAGGCTACACCCTAGCTGTGTACACTAGTGTGTGAAAAAGTCCCACCCCTTAATAATGTTTGTTAAGGTAAATATATATCCTTTCGGAAGTGATAGTTAATTGACACAAAGTATCTCTTGACGTTATCAAACCTTTTGATTCATGTCAGAGGGATTACTCACCAGGAGTCACAAGAAAAATTTAAATGTAAGTATAGGTTGATATGAACATTTAATTGAAGGTCTCACTTGGCAAAGTACAATGCCGCAAACTTCACTTCATATAAATGACCGAGACGGTAATAGTAGGCAAACAAACTTAAAAAATGATGATGGGACAAAGGCCAAAGTAAATATTTCAAGACTTCCATCAGGATTCTCTTAGAGGATGTTTGAAATTACAGTTCGGTAGCTTTTGTCACAGCATACATAATTTTAAACATTTTTTCGTTTGAGAAAAATGTGTTAGTAGAAAGTTTGTGTTACCTAAAATTTCAGGCTCATTTATCCATTTGAAGTCTAGTTTACCATTATGTTAATTACCTATTAAGTGAGACCTTGACTTGATGTGCATATAAACCTATGCCTATTTTTAAATTTTCTTTTGACTCCTGGTAAGCCGTCTCCCAAATGGCTCAAAATGTTGATAACGTCAAAACATCACATGACGCTTGTGTTACATCATTCATCAAAGAATATATTTTTACAGGGGATGAACTTTTTTACACACTGTATAGGGTACACCGGCGCGGAGGCTTCGTGCGATATCGAACTATTGTTTGATAACAAAATCATCTTCATAACTGAATATTGAAGTTATTTTCAAAACTATTAATTTTTATAAAAGCTTTTTCCCAAAGTAAAAAGGTTTGGGCTTGGTTTTAAAAAAGCTTGGCTTTTTTACATATTTTAAAAAACATACTTTAATATCTACATTTATTTGAATTAAATAATTAAAAATATACCAGTCGATATTTAGATACGTATTAATTTGAGCTCAATTAATTATTAAATGATTAGAGATTGAATGAAAAATTGTGTAGATAATTAGAAAAAAATACTTCCAAATCTAACTAAAGGATTACGTGATTGAAGGAAACGCTTGTATCAAACTGACATTGTGTTAATGGGTAAAAAGAACTATGCTTCCAGTAATTAGGTCAAAGAGGATATTGAATCAAAAATTTATCTAATATGTAAAATACCAATGTTGGTATGGAAATTCAATGTCGGTCAAAATACACACTTGTAACTATAATAGTGTTGTTCTTTCAGGTTTTATACTTTAATTCAAATAATTGTATTAATATTTGATTTAATCTTAGTTGTCCGTGTATTTAGCTAAATTAAAAAAAACTCATAACTTAAAATATACCATATAAAACCTGCATTATTGATTACTAACCAATTAGCCCAATGTTAAAACAAAATAAGTAAAACGTTTCCTAAAAAGCTAAATACAGTACAAAAGTTTACTTGAAAATTTAAAGCGTCATTGCGGATCAAACTTTTGTCATTATAACGGTTGGAATGTTCCCTTCTTATCTATTTCACGCCCTGGTTATCTTCGTCGGGAGTTGAGAGGAAACTTCTCAAAGAGTGGAAAATTCTCAAAGGACGAATACATTTAATAGCCAGTCGGTTTCATGTGTACTGCCGCTTTCATGTGCCCGTATGGTGAACTGTACATCTTGTTGAGCATTACAGGCCGCCATTGAGTTGGCGTAAAGGCCATTACATGGAATAAACCGCCACTGAAACAAGATGTATTTGACCGAGCGATAATATTAGCATTACAATACATATTCATGTAACATGAGCCGCCGCGCCACCCGCGACCGCCCGACCGCCCGACCGCCCCCACTGTTGATACAGCGGCCTGTGCAGGCTCACTGGCCGCGGTCACTGACCAACGAAATCAGAAAAAAAAATAGTTAAGATTAATTTAATAATGTTTTTAAGTACTTTTTAATTGCATTAGCATCAACGAGGATTATAATACTATCTTAGAAACAGGACTTAACACAAAATCTGAGTTAATCTGAAATCAATAATTTCGTAACTTATAAAATAAATAGAGTCAAACTGTTAAAAACGAAGAAACTGGTCGAAGGATTCCGGGGCAATTTCACCTCAGAGGTTGAAGATGAAAAACTTTATAAATAGAAAAGCTGTTCAATACATTTAAACTTTTTAAGAATGGAGGGGTAGGGTTGGGTCATAATAATAAAACACTAAAAATTCGTAAGTACATTTTACAGTGACGAAATATCATGATGATCTGGCGAACGACTCTTTTGTTCTAGGAATTGAATACATCCTCTCACAAGGACACTTCAAAACCATCTTGTTTACTTAGACGATTTTTGTGAGAGACTGCTAACAATGTTATATGTATTACTAATATAAGGAGTATTTCTCTATAATTTATACTGAGTATCGGCAATGTATGCAGAACTGAATAAGTAGGGACATCCCATGATAAAAAATTTTAGTTTTGCCCCTGAAAACCAGAGGAAAATAAAGCGCTGATGCTAGGATTACTTTTCCTTACTGTCACGGGAAGCGCTCTTTCTAGCTCTCAAATGTCAAAATGAGCATATTTGTTTACAAAAAATCAAAACAATAACAAACCTCTGTAATATTATTCTAGTCATCTGTTTCCATTCAACCAATCAGTATAATCCTTACCATCTTGGTGGTGCTATCTGTTTTTCAGGGGCGGCGTTCTCACTTCCCCATAAAGATGTCCCTACTTATTCGGTTCTGTATACATTGGTATCGGGTGGAAAGATAAAAAATATAGACACTTAATTTAGACTGATTGCCTTGGAAATGTTATCCTCTCTTTTGTGTGTTTCTACGCAAGTGGCATTTTTTAACGTTTTGGCGGGGAACGGTCAAAACCCCCGTCTTTTTACTATCTAACATCGACCATTAAGTAACAGCCCAATATGGCTACTGGGTCCGGAATCGAACCTTCACAAGCTACTCACTTTTCTCATAACTGAACCGGCCACCTTTGGATTCCAAGGGGAGCCCTATATCAACTACCCACCCGAAGCAGTAGGCCTATTGCTATATTAAACACGATTTATTAAAGGCTGCTGTCTAGAGCGTTTTCGAAGTCGCTTCTTGGCTGAGATCGGTGCCCAAAAGCAGCGGCCTCGACCACACAATCCAGTCATTAGCATCTACATCAGTCATTGCTTAATCAGCGCCAGTTTCAACACTACCACTGCTGGGGTGAAGTCAGCGTCACTCCCGTGAGTCACTCGCTACTTGCAAGTTCCATCGTATAAGGTGTGTTGAGCCTATTTAAATAATGTTATAACAAACCAAATTAACTTTTGGTTTAGGACAAACTATAGATTTGTTGCGATAGGAATCAGAAAAATAAATAAATAAGCAATAATGAGATCAATTCAGCAAGAATTATTAGTTGTAATGTACAGTTTGATATGGAGAAAACCCTTTCCACTTCTCACCTTTTTAGAAATTGGCGATATTCTAGTGGCCAAAAATAGCGGATATAAACCACACTGGGTTTCCGGTCGAGTATTTGTGTGACTGGCCGGGATTTATGGACCAATTTGGCGGGTTATGTGCGGCGGGAATGCTCCTAATGTGTGAGACATCTGGCCAAGCAGTTCTTAGGTTGGCGGAAACCACTGACTAATGGTTCAGGCTACCGTGGCTAAGGAGTTTGCCTGAAATGTTGATTTCGAGTAATTTACACATTTCGTGAGGAAGTACATTAGACAATTCGAAATTTACAACTTTGTATGCAAGTAATAAGTTAAATTATAAGTTATAATGTATCAATAACTTCTAATTTTACTTGCGTTGAATGCAAACGAGGAAAACATTTTTAAATAAAAATCCATACGTCAACATTAAATTAGCAACATTTAATTTTTTAGGTGTTTTAGGTTTCTTGACCGGCCATTGTGTAGATGTCATTTCGTGTCATGTATTGTTTTTATTAACTCGCCAAGTAAACTAATGAAAGACGATATAGTCTTAAAATAATCAGTACAAACTGTGAAATTTACGACCATCGAGCTAAAAATAGCGAAAGGCTGCAAAGTAATTACACAATTATAGCTGTCAACAACATTGAGATCCCGCATCGATAGCCTATTATGAATGTCCATTGGAATCCCCCTGATAGAGGTTCAATTCCCAGCACTTAATAGAATGAGTAAGATTAGCGCGTGGTGTAAAACGTAAATTAGATAAGAGAGCCGATCCCGGCGGCGGCGTGGCCAGTTGCTATGCAAATTAACTCGTGGAGCCATTAGAGTTAATGAATGTGTTAATTATAGCGTTAATCAAGATAGGTGTTAATTATCGGCCAATCAGGCGTGAACAGGCGGGTCAGGTGAGAGAAGAGTCGGACGCTGTCGCGCACGGCGGTGGCGGTGGCGGTGGTGACTGCGAGACTAGTAGAGGACTGAAGAAGCGGTGGCTGTCGTAGCGTGGAACTGTAACCTTTTAAACTGTGAGTCAGTCATGAAACCTTGACATTTAAGATGAAAGAAAAGCAAACATTTCTTCAAAAGTTAAAATTTAGTAACTTTTGGTTTTACGAAGTTTTAAACTCCTTTAATTACGATACTTATGGAAGACTGTAAAACCTTGTATGAAATTATTTTTTGGCAATAAAGATATTTCTGATTTTTGAATTAAGAAAACAAACCATCTACTCTGAACGAAAACTTGTAATGCAAGAACTGCTGTTTCTAGCAGTGATAATGAAAGTCGTTACAGACCAATAAACTGTTATGGGAGATGTTCAGTAGCTAATCTTAATGAGGCTCGAACAGAAGCCCAGCGACCAGGGCTTATCTCAGTAATGAATGGAGTGGTTCTAAAATGCGGCCTGGCTTGCTCCGCCCACGCAGCGCCGCGCCGGCCGCTAGATCAACACGCTACATATAAGCTTACCGCAAGACTGGTGATCATCAGTAGACCTTCGTTGTCGCATCACGACTATATTCTTGAAAAATGTCACCCAGAACATCCCAAAAATTTCTAAGAAAATGTGGTGGAGCACCATCCTGCTGGAAGTAAATTGGGCCTACCTCAGTTTCAATTTCGTTTACTTGAGGAGTTGCAAAAAGTTACAGCATATCAAGATTAATTGTACCGGTTACAGAACGGTTGATTTCATCCCCAAGAATGCAGCAAAGGGGTGTGATGTGCTAAACTTTGATTTAAGGGCTGGGGAGCCTTAAACGTTTGCCATACTGAGATTTAATGAATACCACCAAAACCTTTTTGAGTTTTTCTATCTGTACATATATAATTGTTACCATGTAGTAAACATTTTGTAAATAAAAACTGTCGATCAAATGTGTAAATTCTTTTGAAACTTTCCCGTATATAATATTGAATTTACCATGTAAGATTACATAATGTTGGGTTATGTACCACAAGTTCCAATATCCGTTACAACACACTTTTAGTTACCGAGCATAGTTTGTCGGAACAATAAGTATCTGTGTCGTACTTTTATGTTGTTTAAAAAAGTGTTTTAATAAAATTAAATGTGTCTGATGTTTATCTCTTAAAAATTTAAAAACTTCTAAATAAAAATTATGTTTAATAATGGTATTGTCATGTATGGAGTTCTTGAAGACATCACTGATTAGAGCGGAATGTTTAGAATTATAGAATGACAGTTATAGAATGAAGAAGTTTAGAATGATAGTTAAATATACTTTGAGATGAGGTCCGTGAGCGATTGAGCAGCATTTAATTTGTGTTGTCCATTATTGTGCAGTTTGGAGTGACTGGCGTAGCAAATTTAATGATACTTAATTATAATTACCAGTAAAACTGTTGTAGATTTGCTAGTATTTATTCAAAATATTCACATTATATTAAATATTAAAAATTTTCTTTTAACATTTTTTCCACAAAAAAGTACTTACATGCTGGTTTACATAAGTTTCTAATTTATTTCTGTTATTATTTTAATATTTAGAATAACATATAATTGTGATTACATAAACAAAATATTGTCAAAATGAGCTAACCGAATACTTAAACGTTTTATTTTCTGTTTCTACCTATAAATTATTATTCTATTGCAAGAATTGTTCTAGTTAAGACTTTTTATATCCAGATCCAACCATATGTAGCTCTCTTCCCTTGATCAAGTTATCTTATACTCTAAAATAAGCTATGTTTGCACGGGAAAAATTATTTCTCTCCAAGGATTTTTTCGTTAACATGGGAGTTTTTACCACCAGGAATCGATTGCCGTCGTTCCCATGGCTGCGAAAAATCCGGGTTTCGTCCTAGAGCCCTTTAAAGTTTCCATTTTATCCATATGGAGAATTTGTGTAGCTACTAAATTGAACAAATATCAGCGGATAATTGTAGATATAAACCAATATGTTACCAGGGGTTCAACAAATTTATATCAAGTGCAGCAGCACCCTTTGGCCCGGCAAGTGAAGTGCACCTTTTGAATACCAATATGCACCGGCTGAGCGGGGGAGGAGAGAAGAGAAGGCGAGAAGATGCGGTGCCCCTCTCGCTTTAATCAGCATAACACGCGCCTGACAACTATTTATTGGCTGAAGACTATAATTACGTCTCAAATTGGGTAATTACCAGCCGGGTGAAGACCTCCACGTGGCTGGTATTCTGCTGGTCGCCTACCCATGAGATAGTCACAATGACTGGGAGAACAGTCATCAGTCCGACATTAATCGTACACAATTATTTATGATATTTTTACATTATGATGTATAGTGACAAGCAGATCAGCTGACTTAGAGGATTTATGTTTTTTGTTATTGTTTTTTATCTTGTTATAGTTTTGTAATAAAATTATAATAATTGAATTTTTTGAAATGCTTCATTGGCGACGAGATTTAAAATCTAAAATGACCACTGAGAGATCGGGTAAACGTAAGGGACCGAGAGAATCAGGAGGAAAAGGTAGAAGAGCAAATTCCTCAAGAAATTGATAGGAATTTGAGGTTCCAATGTGAGCAGTTCAACCCAGACCTCATGGACCCTGATGTATGGCACATTAAGTTGGTCACCAACCTTCGACTCTCGAGATGTGACCAATAAACGTTTACTGTTTATAAGTTGTCTAAGTACCAATGTACTGCAAACTCTGGTGAACCTTTGTAAACCAAAGTCTATCGTTGAATTTCAGTATGAAGAACTATTCAGTTTGCTTTTAAGTAATTATAAAACTAAAAGAATAGCGGTGTCTGAACGTGTGAAATTCTTTTCATCCAGGCAAAATGGCGAATCATTGACAGAATTTGCGAACGCCTTAACTCAGATTAGTAATTATTGCAATTTTCCAATTGATTTTTATCAGCAAGCTTTAATAACAGCTTTTGTAATGGGTATAAATGACGCCAACATTAAAGCATCTCTCATGAAAGAGATTATAATTCACTTTCTGAAGTTTTAGACTTAGCAAACATCTTATCAAATATTGAAGTAGCATCTTCACCTTCATTCTTGGGATGCAACGGGAATAATGAATGCAATATCTACGCTCGGGGCCTTGTTTTTTTTTTGTTTTTTTTTGTTTTTTTTTGGGGGGGGGGGGATTGTGATATTAAAAAAGATTGGTAACATGTTTTATTTGTATCTCACATGGTGTATAATTAATTAATTTTATCTTTGATGTCCGACATACAAGTAGGCCTATTTAGTCGATAGCTCAAACCTAAGAAACAACAAAATGGGCAAGAAGATTTTTCCCTTTTTTACTTTCTCCCCCTATACCATATAGTATATGGAGAAAGTATTGTTTTCGTCAAAATTTTCGAATTTGAGTTGTTGGTGGATTTATCCATTTTGGTGCCCCCTGAGTCCAAAAAAGTGGTTTTCAGAGTGATGTCTGTGTGTGTGTGTATGTGTGTGTGTGTGTGTGTGTGTGTGTGGATGTGTGTGTGTCTGGATGTAAACAGAGCCAGAGAATGCACCAATGGTCCGATTTATATGAAATTTGGTATGTAGGTCCAAACCCACGATAATTCCAGGCGTTTTTTTCGTTTTTTTGAATTTTTGATTTTTAGGGTAGTTTACCCCCAAAAACCCTCAAAAAACGTGAAAAATCAAAATTTCTCGAAAACGGCTCTAACGATTTTGATTAAAATTTTGTGATTTATTAAGATTAAAATGCTGAATAAAATGACACCACCCGCATTTCCGAGAAAATGCGCGTTCAAAAGTTATAAAATAAAAAGTGTTTAAAAAATCAATTTTTTTTATTTTCAAAATAGCTGTTATCCTGAAATAAATTTTACTGATTACCATTAAATCAAGCTCAAAGAACTAAATAATCCAGTATTTTAAATTATTGCTCTACGTCAAGTGGTTGCGTAGAAAATTCAATTTTTCGTTTAGCGGTAAACGCAGTACGTTGTTAAAAGTCACAGACACGCGTATTGTCAAACTCGCGCTGCACAGCTGGTAGCTATCCGACTGATTCATCAAGACATTAATGTTTGAAGCTTTTAACACATTTTAGCGAATTTCCCTATAGGGAATACGCTATTACGGTAGTAGCCATGGTAAGACCTAAGCCCAGGACCACTTTACTTTTTCATTTTGAGGTCCCCAGAAGCCAAAAACACCATTCGTTCATTTTCATATATATGTATATATATATATATATATCTATCTATCTATCTATCTATATATCTATCTATATATCTATGTGTCCGTGGCACTGATAACTTTTGAAGGGGACCTCCGATTTTGATGAAATTTGGTATGGAGGTGTAAGACCAGGTCTATTTTCATGAGTTCGCGAACCAGCATTGTCGGGTTATGGGAACGGGGTTTTATGGGGTTTCAAAGGGGTCAAAAATGGGTTTTTTGCATTTTTGGACCATAATTTTTAAAATTCATCAATTTTAACTGAAACCATTTAAAAGAGCTTAAAAAAACAAACAATTTGGTATTTTGAATTTTTATCATAGCATAACTGGTTACGGGGAAAATCCAAAAATGTGTTTTCCATGTTATTCTTATGGGAAATCAAGAAAACCCTATATCTTGCTTATTTATTGACATAACTTAATCAAATTTGGTATGTACATTATCTATATAAGGTTTGACTTATACTTGCTTACAAAACCCATATGGTGGCAAACCTACATTACACCCCCATGGGATTTATGGGGAAAATAAAAAATTGCCAGAGTTTGATACAATTTTGTGTTTACATTCACCAATTATTGATTAACTTGGATTTTCTAACAACTCCCAATGGCAGGAAACCTACATACTCGATCCTATGGTGTTTTTATGGGGAAAGTAAATGATCTGAAATTCCATTGGAAATTCGCTGAGTACGCAGGTCTGCTGCGACGGGGGTATTTTAATATTGTTGGGAGAAAGTATGTGTCAGTTAGCTGATACCGTTTATTTTGGATTTTCAAAATAGCTGTTGTCTCGAAATAAATTTTACTTATCACCATTAAATCAAGTTAAAAAAAACTAAATAATCCAGTATTTTAAATTATTGCTCTACGTAAAGTGGTTGCGGAGAAAATTCAATTTTTCGTTTAGCGGTAAACGCAGTACGTTGTTAAAAGTCATAGACGCGCGTATAGGATCAAACGAGCGCTGCTCAGCTGGTAGCTATCCGACTGAGTCATCAAGACATTAATATTTGAAGCTTTTAACACCTTTTTTATATTGTTGGGAGAAAGTATGTATCAGTTAACTGATACCGTTTATTTTATCAATCAATCGGGAAAATAGTCAATCAGCTGTCGGGAAGTTTTATGTTCCTTCGTTGCAAAAGAACATACCGGGTTACCTGTAACTAATTGGCTTCTAGTAGATAAAACTTAATTCCCTACAAATTTTTGGAGTTTTAGATAAAGCATTAGTTTTTTGCCTATTACAAAAAGCTTACAAATTCCTAGAAAGCGTTTTAACTAGTTTGCCTAGTTTTGGAGCCCATAATCTTTTATAGTGCCACGAGAACGTGCTTGTTAACAGCAGGACCTGCGTTCGGGTCCTGATGGCTGATAAGTCAGGGTAAGCTGTCTAGCGGACTGCTCTCACTCAATCATGAGGAAAGTTTAACAGGATTAACACATTAACGTATTTTGCAATGGAACATAAAAAACGATTTAAAAAAATTTAAGTTTACGTTTATAGTTTTACGAAAAAATTTTAAATACTTTCGGCATAAAAGTAGTTTTTATTTTTCGTATTACCATAGATTTTCAATAGTTGGAAAACAAAATCATTAAATACTCTTTTAGTACTACTCCGACGATATTTAAAAATACAGTTTGAACAGATGTTTGGTTTATTGTAGAACCCCGATTTATACTGTGAAAATAACATTAGTACTCTCTATTTATGAGCTTTGAGCTTTCTCCTCTTGAATGTAATAAATTTGTTGAAAAAGGGAGAAGATATTTTACAACACTGAATTCATCACACATTAGGTAAGTTTATATATTTATGGGACCTGAAAACAACCCTATGCAAATAACGAACAATAAAAGATTCTTTACGATGTTTTCCAACAACAACAAACATGAGAATTGTTTTATACGATATTTATTTCCAACTCACGTCCTAACAGACAGCCTTGGAGGAATACTTTGCTTGTACCCAAGCTTCTTAAAACGCGTTTTACAAGCAACGCAGCAAACAAATATTTTTACTTGCCTCTTGCACATGCAAAACACGCACGTGAAAGATGGGCCCAGAACTAATATGTGACGTAAAAGAGGCATTTGTAAATAAACAAAAGTAATTTACCGTCGAGGAGGAGGCGGCGGCGCAGCGTTGACCCCGGGCCGAGGCCCGCCGTGGAATGTTTTCCTCGCTGGCATCTTAAGGTGTTTGTGTTCCCGACAACAATCCGCGTGATTTATTTTATTGTTTTTTCCAACACTTACTCGTTACCTGTAATTTAATTGCTGTAACAGTCTTATTTGGTTTTCAAATTAATATTATGTAAGTTTTGAACCGTGGTTTATTTCAAAACTATTTATAAATATCACATCAAAGATTAAATATACATTTTGATAATATACTAATCAACAATACTTCCACACAAAATGGTCAAATCATTTACGATTTAAATCAATATAAAAAACTTAATTTTGCAAACCACTGAACAGTCATAAAAAAGTTTAGTGTTGTTGAAAAGTAGTTAAAATAGCAAAATATGATACATTTAATGTTGTATTTCCTAGTCCCACTAATCGTAGATGACTTTTAATATTCCAAATGCATGTTTGAAAGACCTTCTACTTTTTTAAATAGATACGTTATTCCTAATTATTGTTTAGACTCTCAGATTTTATGACTTTTACATCCTAAAGGGAGTATATCTTACAGTAACAATATGTACAATTAACTAAATAAACTTTAACAATTTGGTGAGTAAAATGTTTAATTCTTTAAAATTTAACGTTTTACAATGTATTGCAATAATTATTCGTTATTGTTGTAAGATAAATCGTAGAACTTCCATACTTAACTGAATGTAAATTTTTTTTAGTTGATTTAGTATAACACTAAGTCCATAATTACTACAAAGGCAAGTATCCAAAGTTTGACTCATCGAACTGGCCCAACCAGCAGCATGTAGAGGTATGGACGAAGGGCTGTTTTGCTGATTATAAGGGCGAGTGTAGCGAATGTAGGGGTCGGCAGGATAACATCACACATGCATCATTTCCAGGGCCGCGCCGGGTAATGGAAAACGTCACATTTATATGTGTAGATCCACACTGCATTTTACATCGGACTGACTTCCCACATGGCTCGAAAATGGGCTTAAAAATCGCATGAATATTTCAAAATCTTAAAAACTGCCAAGGTCTCTAAAAAAAAAAAAAAAAAAAAATAGATTTTAATGCTGAGCTATATTACTGTATGTCTATTATTTACATTGTAAGTTAAATATTACCTTCATTAAAATTAAATTATATTAAATTAGAAATTCAATCTTTAAGTGCGTAGTTTAGTTTCTAATTAACAGATATGGAAATGTGTTTTAAAACAAAGCAAAGGAGGAAATTCGATAAAACGTAATATAATTTCAAAAGCATTGAGTTTTTTTAAAGTAATTCTTGGCTTGTTGTCTAGTTAATAAATATTGTATTATTATTATTATAAAAAAACGTGTTGAATAATATGCTTTATTTTTTGCACTGCCACTTACATGGATCGTGCCTAGTTTAAATATGAACATGCAACTGAAATCTTTTAATCGTTTTTACTTTTTCCAATACTATGTCATTGCAATTGAGTCGTAGAGACAAACCTGAACTCTTGGAAATAATTCAGAGAACGAAGTATTTTCATACTCTTAGACAACACTGTATTAATGATGAAAAACGTATAACCATAACTACTTTACACTTGTTCCTCTTTTGTAAAAATAATTAATATTCTTACAAACGTTCCCTTACAAACGATTCATTAGTTTGATGTGATATATCACTCAAAAGAGTCATTTAAATTTCGAATGATTATTTTGATACGGAGGAATCAAATGATTTTTATTCTTTATACTTTTCGTTAATTAAAGATAAAATAATCACAAGAGATTGTAAAGTAAATTGAAGTAAAACCTTACCTCGACAATGGTAACTGTGAATAGATTAAGCTTAACCCTTAACTTATTCACTAACTAGAGGAAAGTAAAGGTTTGTCTCTAATGAAAGGAGGGTAATTTTATTTTCTGCAGTCAACGTGTACGACGACATTACTTTCGTAGCATCGAGCCAAATGTATTTAATTAAACGCTAAGCATTAGGATAATTGCTGTTTACCAGGTGCCTCGACGATGTTGTTTTAGGGAAATGGATTAACTTCAGAAGTACAAAACTAGCTGACGACAAATGTATGATGCGGACGATACTGTTCATATTTTTGTGTATTTTTATGTTTTGACATCTTGACAATAGTTTACAATATTAATCATTTTACATTTTTTGAATGTTTAATTTGATTACAACTATATTGCAATTTTTATGAAACTTACAACTCTAAAACTAACTTTTAACAAAAGTATATAATAAATGTTTAACTTAGCTTTGTTTTGATAGTTATCTACTCGAGACATAATGTTTCAAAGGAATACTTTCGCTGCTCCACCGTTGTTCTTTTAAGTTGAACATTTTTACTCTGTAAGTAAAAGAAAACGAATAAAACACTGTAACTGATAAATTTTTGTTTTAGATGTTTTGGTTTTTGATTTTAGTGTTATGCGTTGTTAAAAAGTGAAACAGTTTCACAGTAAAATAATTGTTTCTTGTGTAAAAGTAACTTATGGCCTACAAAATCTTCCTCCATTTCATTTAGAGTCGATCTTGCTTTGATCATAAATCGATCAGGCTTTATCTGAACATTACAATGGAACTGGTGGACGTGTTAAGATCAGATTTGGCCGCCCAGTCCGCCAGATGTCAGATTTGATGCAGGGTGCCCGCCCACCTCGGAACGTGGCTGTAGGACTGTATAGAGCCACGCCGTCGCACGGGCCGTGGAAACGTTCTATATTACTGCATTTCACGTTAATGTTTCATGCTGAATTAATTTAAAGTCGGTTTTCCCACATACAACTTACTCGGGTTGTTTTCTAATTCTAATCTCACAGTATTAACCATTATAATTATTAATTTGGATCACTTAAAATATTAGATTGCAAATTGATATGTATTAACAAAATATGTTGTTCAATCACAGACATTTATTCAATAAAAACTATCAAGCAATTTGTATTCAGGAATGTCCAAAAACATATTAATGCTTTCATTATAGACAGAACTGATAAAAAAAATAACAGTCAAACTTAAAAGCGTCGAATTGAGTATCTAAATACTGTTAAGAATTATTAATAAAGACATGAATATAGATATGGTTATAGCACATGTGCATAGCTTAGTAACTATTTTGTTAGAGAAATACTGTGGATACCCCACACAGGTTAACGAACGTATTCTACTCATTTTAAGGAAATAATGTAGTTTTAATAGTTTATCTACTATCTTTGTTATTCAAAAAATAAAAAACTATTTAAACTAATAGTTCGTACTTCGTCACTCGAACGTTAAACATTAAAGATCTGTACAACTAATACTATAATGTCCAAGGTGCCTAATACAATTCATATGTTAATACTATAGTTTCTGTGATACTATAAAATAAATATGTGTAGAAACGAAATACGAGTCATCTAAAAAACATGTAAATTAACCAGTAGTTATCTTAAGAGTTTTTGCAGTGAATTATTTAAATAACATATATTTTTATTTATCAAGGTTATTTCAAAAAGTTCAACGAAGCATATACAGTAAAATAACGAAGTAGATAACAGTAAAATAGTATTAAATTTATGCCTTAAATAAAATTCTAAATAGATTAACACTTTTTACTGCCGGAAATTGTACCGTTTTCTGTAAAAGTGTGTGTCAATCTGTTTAGACAGAATAAAAAAACTACAAAAATTGGTAAATGTTTTCACAGTTATTATATTAATTTAAGAGCAAAACATGTATGACTCAATTTAATAGTATTTAATCTCGCTGATTTGTGCCAGAAAAAAACAATGAGATTTTGATCGTAATTTTCAATTGGCAAAACTTAAGTATTTAAGTTGAAAATTGTGTATGTTTACGTTACGCTTGCAAAAATAATTTGATTTACTCTTAAAATAGTCATAAAATGTGCCATATGTAACGGTAAATAATAGCCGTTTCAAACATTGCGACCACATTAGTGTGATAGCAGATATCACCGATGTCGTGGGTCCCCACCATCAACAGTGGCAGTGAGTGTTGTTCAGTGGAAATACAGCCCTATCGCCGATAACCTAACTCGGTGGAAAGTTATGTGTTTTGGTTATTCCGTTCGGTTCAACAAGTTTTTGTAAACATTATACCTAACCGATAGATTTATTACATGGATTCAATCAACAAATCTTTCAAACCGTCTGGTCCATGTTGTTGACTGCTTTTAGTGCATTTCGTCCTATGAAACCAGGAATTTATAACATTTTTTAGCTCAGATATACACTGTTAAAATATTTGCTAGTACATAAACCTTTTTTAAAATAAAAAATGAAATATAAATATTGTTGTCTAATTAATACTGTGTTCTATTAAAAGATCTATTACAGCAAACACACGCATTTTAACATTCGAACTAAAATACTCATGGGTTTAGTTTTTCGTATCAAATAACACGTATAAATAAACTAAGATAACAAAGTGTTAAAACCCGGAAGAGCTTTGGAGTTAGGACTAAAAACACTTTATAAATTAATATAAAAATTCGAAAAATTATTTTTATTAATAATGATTTAATAAGTATAATTTTTAATTAAATCATGATGAATTCGAAATATTTTATGAAAATAATTTTTTACACATTTTTGAACTTGGATAGCAACAGTGATGCGTCAGATTTAATAACAGCCATGTCTTTGAAAATATATTATCACAGTCACAATTAAGTGATAAATAATATTTAGACATGTAACTGCATATTCAACCAAAGCCATTTGAAACTAGTTAGTGAAAGAGGATAAAAGTTACTCTGGTAGAACGCGTGTCACAGAAAATGGCAAGCAATTTGCCCTGATTGGAGGTCTAGGTTGGCTGCCCGAGACGCCTCTTGATTGTTCGCTTCTGATAAAAAAACATCACATATAAATTTCTATAAAAGCCGAACATGGTTCAATAAAATGTATTACTACAGATTTTCTGTGACATACCTTCTTTATGTTATCTATTCCACGACAAATTGTACGACAACTGTTTATTAACTTTTTAAAAAAATCTTTAAGTCAAAATGGGTCAGCTAAAAGCAAATCATAATAGCAATTTAGCGACAAAAATCTCAGCATATCTGAGAAATGTAAAGTATATCCCTCGGTTTACTTGTATCTCTTTCTGAGTGGGATTTTATCAGAAAAGCTATTTCGGATGCGACTGTTGGATAATTTGTCACATCGTCTTTCAGATTCGGAGCAAACTGGAGACATGTTCAATCCATATAAACAATCTTATATATTTCCTTTCCGTATCGTATAGTATTGAAAATTCTATACAGAATATACATGAAATATGTACAGTGTTTAATCAATAATAATAATTGAGTTTACAATTTTTCAATTCATATCACGAAGCTACTTATATCTCTCTAATTTGCATGGTTGTCAAAATCGAAAGAACCATATTATTAAAGATTTTTTCGTTAAGATGCTATTTATAAAAAAAGAGAAGGTTAAAAATAAATTATATATTAGACCTATGTAACAATGGACTCATATTGTACCCATGAGGCTGTTTGTTCTGACAATGGACCTCGAATGACCCCGGAATGACCTTGGCCGCTGCGCCGACTCTGAATGTCAAGGAATGTCATTCAGAGACTCTCCAAGTCGATTTGCATCTGCTAACAGTGTCTCAGACTCTCCGAGGTGCGCGAGGGTCACCGCGCCGTCAGCTGTTCAGCTGTTCGGCTGTTTCGTTTGTTTACTGTTATTTACTTATCTGATAGAGAACGTTTCCAAGTCTAAATATATTCATGTTATTCGCGAGCTATTTCAGTTTCTAACTTTGGCAAACCAAACCTATGTTTAAAATGTTTCTTTTGTGATTTCGAAAAAGATGAGGTGGATGGATTATAATGTGTAAGATACAAGTGAGTTAGGGAATAATTATGCTTAATTCAAAATTAAGAATTAAATAATAATTAAATATGAGTAGTCATGATTTGTAAATGGCATTTCCGTGAGTTGCCTACAGAAAACAATAAGCATTCTGTGACTAGTTAGGAAACATTTTTTACTTATTTTACATTTATGTAAAAGAGTGAACTCTTAAACTGCTCAATAAGTAATCCAATATTATAGCATATGAATTAGCAATAGTGGTCCTAATGACTATGTGTGCGGGGGACGAAGATCTACCGCAGTTTAGTTTGTGGGCAACATAACAGTAATTCAGTGTTGAACAAAAGAGGGCGTGACAATAGTACACTCCATAAACAGTGCTGCTCCCTACAACACTTCTGGAAACGAACACAATGACTCCTCCACTGTAGTTAATGTAAAGGGAGAAAGTGCAAGGCTCACAGTGTATAGACAAATTATATAAAGGTTATTTCCTTCATAATATGAATTCATTGATGTAGAAGTTCAAGAAACGTAGAAATAAAATTTTCGTATCCGTGTTATCTTAAGTTTATGATTGAAGTTGTTGATAAAACGATGATTATATAAAAAGATTCACTTCATCTAAGAGTGTTTAATCTAATTTTGACAAATTATTTCATCCAGGTCTGGCATTTACTATTATTATTGAATGCAATTTTTTGGTTTTCATGGATTAATTTTTTGTCGAGCCACATTAACCTTTGATATTTAACAGCTTTTAGTAAGTGTAAAAAAATAAAAAAAAAAAATACTTAGTTGTCCCCTTTGAACCCTAGGCGAGTATATAAAGTTTATGACAAGTACGGTTTTACATTCTTAGTTCAATAAAATCAAAATCTATGTTATATACGGCAAAATTTAAGAAAAGCTAAATACCGGAACGGCTGCAGCGGCGATGTGATGTGTGCGGTGCGGGCCGGGGCAGGGGATTAGTCTAGACGGGGGGCAACGAACGGCCTTGTCTAGGCCCGTAGCGCACGTGCGTGTGTCTGACCGCGACCGCGACGCGACGGTGGCGGCCCCTAGCGACGTCTAGCGCCCGCGACAGCGACATCGCCGGCCGATGTGATGTGTGCGGTGCGGGCCGGGGCAGGGGATTAGTCTAGACGGGGGGCAACGAACGGCCTTGTCTAGGCCTGTAGCGCACGTGCGTGTGTCTGACCGCGACCGCGACGCGACGGAGGCGGCCCCTAGCGACGTCTAGCGCCACCGCGACAGCGACATCGCCGGCCGATGTGATGTGTGCGGTGCGGGCCGGGGCAGGGGATTAGTCTAGACGGGGGGCAACGAACGGCCTTGTCTAGGCCTGTAGCGCACGTGCGTGTGTCTGACCGCGACCGCGACGGTGGCGGCCCCTAGCGACGTCTAGCGCCACCGCGACAGCGACATCGCCGGTCGATGTGATGTGTGCGGTGCGGGCCGGGGCAGGGGATTAGTCTAGACGGGGGCAACGAACGGCCTTGTCTAGGCCTGTAGCGCACGTGCGTGTGTCTGACCGCGACCGCGACGCGACGGTGGCGGCCCCTAGCGACGTCTAGCGCCACCGCGACAGCGACATCGCCGCCGATGTGATGTGTGCGGTGCGGGCCGGGGCAGGGGATTAGTCTAGACGGGGGGCAACGAACGGCCTTGTCTAGGCCTGTAGCGCACGTGCGTGTGTCTGACCACGACGGTGGCGGCCCCTAGCGACGTCTAGCGCCACCGCGACAGCGACATCGCCGGCCGATGTGATGTGTGCGGTGCGGGCCGGGGCAGGGGATTAGTCTAGACGGGGGGCAACGAACGGTCTTGTCTAGGCCTGTAGCGCACGTGCGTGTGTCTGACCGCGACCGCGACGCGACGGTGGCGGCCCCTAGCGACGTCTAGCGCCACCGCGACAGCGACATCGCCGGCCGATGTGATGTGTGCGGTGCGGGCCGGGGCAGGGGATTAGTCTAGACGGGGGGCAACGAACGGCCTTGTCTAGGCCTGTAGCGCACGTGCGTGTGTCTGACCGCGACCGCGACGCGACGGTGGCGGCCCCTAGCGACGTCTAGCGCCACCGCGACAGCGACATCGCCGGCCGATGCACTTGAGGCACACCAGATAGCGATCGCGTGCACTCTGCGGTGCATTTAACGTACTGGCTGGACAGCAGAGTGGTTAAAGTGCTCGCCAGTGTATCCAAATGTTACCGGTTCAATCCGGAAGAAAGTTATCTGAATTTCAAAGATTCAAAACTGGACACAGCTGAGCACCCAGTGTTCGTTGGGTTATCAATAATGAACTTAACCAACGAACTTGGTGTTGGAATTTGTCAATGGCAAAGCTACGCTACGCCTTATGTGATCAACCACACTCCACCTCCAGTAGTACTCGCGTTAAATTAATATGCATCTGTGTTTCCAGCAAAGTATCAAAATGATATAACATCATCTCTGGACATAGAACTATAAACATAAACTATAAACGTTTATAGTTCTATGTCTCTGGAGTACAAATCGTTAAGTGTAGCGGAGTAAAATGAGTAACTAACGCTAGATAAAGGATTGATTTTTTTTGAAAATATAATCAAATTTGTTAAGTTTTTTGTATTTTTTTTTGTGTATTTGGCAAAATTATTTGCAGTACTGTTGTTTCATGTTTTAAATAATTTCACAGTAAGCAGCCTCATGTTAAGGTTTTCTCTTTATATCCTTTCCAGTTTGGCTTTCCAGTTTTTGTTTCCAGTAATTATACGTAGTTAGCTAAAACATATAAAAACTTAAATTAAAGTTACTGGATGAAATCCGGCAAGTAAACAATGAAACATTTCAAATAAAGGAGACATCGCCACTTCAACTAATGGCGGGCGGAAAACCGTCGCAAAGTTGACCACCGTCCTTTGACAATATATTTGTGACGTAATTTGTGGAAGTCCCGAAGAGACCATTAATCCGCGTCAGGAAAACAATAAACGTAATAGTTTTAACAAACTGTTGACAGCGACAGCGCTCCGCGACCTATCCAACGCTCGCCACTCACGGAAACTTTCTTTGTTTTTCCGCCGTTGGAAAAGGCAACAACTTTATAGGACCTATATATATTTTTTAATTTTACCATATACTTATTACCTTAATATTTGAAAAATGTTTCAATACTTTTTTGGCGAAAAAAGGCTTGAGTTTATTTGTTATCTTCCGTATTTAATTAAATTTAATAGATTTTAATTTTTCACGCAACTTACACTAGAAAAAGTCGTATTGGAGAATATAATACAACTTAAGTGTTACAGTTTTGAGCAAAACGAAATCTCTTATTATATCGTATTGAAGGTTGTAAAGTTAATATTAAAACAAAGTTATGTTTATGTATTGTTTAATGCTTATCAATTACGATGCCTTGTAACTCAAAGTAAATAATGTAAAAAAATGAAAAATAACTACATTTATCATTAGAAAAAGAGTATTTTAGTATTATTTTTACATTACTTATGCCGACAAGGATAAAAGTTAAATTTGATTACTAGACCATAACTACAGAACATATTGAAGACTTACTAGTTAAAATAATATTTTCAAGTACCCAAACACTTAGCCAACAAAATTGTATGTAAAAAACCACAATACAATTATAAGGAAACGTTATTAAAACAGCTGCCTTCTTTACTGAGCTATTTATCAATAATCTAGACAAATAAATCAACCGGTCTTTGTCAGTGACAACACTACACCTCATCTCACACGTCGACCTCTAAATTTAAGCTATGAAAGTTATAATAAAAAAAAATAGCCAAAAAATGATACACATTAAAATACACACCAAATATATCGATGTCTAATAATCATGAAATCCGTAACGAGTGCATACTGCAGTGCGTGTACAGGCGGTGGGGTCACTCTCAGCTCGCAACTACTACGGCGGATAGCTGCTGAGCTAAGCTGACCCCGTGGGAAGAGGTGCATCATTCCTAGCCGTGCGAGCCGTCCGTCGTTCAACAGGTAGCCCGCCCACACAAGGCGGTGGGTCCGCTATAATATTGGGCTCTCTTGTTGATAGCCATGCGTGCATTCAGCCTTGATGAGACCACGTGTAATTGAAATGAAAATTAAATTTTAAAACGTGTAAAATTGGGTAGAGTATTTATTTATTTTCATTCAAAATTGTAGATTCGATGTTTGATATTCCCGGACGTTTTTATGTCATCTAATCAACAGAAATGTTATTTCAGCTCAGAACTAGTTGTTTTAATGTGATAAATTGAATCATGCACATTATGAAAAGTGTGCCATCAAAAGTAATAAGGGTTAATCACATATAACATTTTTTCCGAATTTTTCAACTCATATTTAAATATAGTGCAATATAATAATTTATTACAAGTATAAAAGAACATTTCAAACAGTTCATATTTTTGTTTAGAAGAAATTATCAAAGTCGTATTTTCACTCCCTATGTAACATACGGCAGTCTTCAAATGAAACAATTTTAATAAACTATTTTGTCAATATTTTTATTACATTAGTAGAAGTATTTAATTTTATTCGGAGCGGTTATTTCTATTCAAAACATTAAAGAGTGATTTTACTAAGGATTCCAAGGCGTTTTACTCACGTAAGATGATTAATGAGGAATTTGATTAATTGCGTTTAATTGGGGAGAAAATTCAGAGAGTAAAATAATGAAAAGTTAATTTACCCTGGTCCTCTGCGGCGCGGCGGCGGCGGCTCGAGTCTTTGAATTCCTCATCAGAAGGACGTCGTCTGCGTCTCATGAGGGCCAGGCTGGAATCCTCGGACGTTGTGGGAAAGTAATTAGCGACAATCACATCCCGACGGTTACTTCAAATTGAGTTTCCTTGTCGTGGCGTTACATTCCGACGAGTGAAGAAGAGGAATGTTGATTCATACAAAAGCTTAGTTATGCAATTTATTACAAATTGTCACATGTTTCTTTAGACTTAACCAAACTATAGGCCTAAATAATTTTTTTAACCTTTTATTTTTAAAATAATTCAAATAATTTTTCCTAATATTTTTAATTCACAACGCAGGATCAACACTTGACTCAATTTTTTTAGTAATTTGCATTTGTTTTTAATTTTTTTACTGCATCCAAATTTACAACGATTTTTTATCACAACCAAAACCATAAACTATCTTTACACTGGGTTCAGAATGGAAATCTGTATTTTTAAAGCGACTATTGCGACATTAACATGAGAACAAATTGTCGAACTATGAAATACTCTAATTTTAGTTCTCAAAGCACATGCAAACTCGCCCACGTCCTCCCAACAAATTAGAGTAATGTGACACAGTATCACTTAGTGAATCATCTCAATAAATTGGTAATTGACAACGAATTATGTCTCCATGTGTCTGTAAGGTGCTTAGCAATATAACTGGTTTTCCAATAGCATAAAGCGCAATTCCATTGACATGCTATGTGAACACGCAATTTATGGTAAATAACCCACAACACTTAGGTGGTTATTGAAGCTAATTGACAAATACACAGGTCGAGTGTTGGTGACCACACGGGGTCTGGGAAGACCTGTCATTAGTCTTGGGAACCTGTTGGTCTCGGTCTAGCCACCAGCGCATGCGACCGCACACGCACACACATATGAACATACACGCACATACCTGCACACACACACACACGCGCGCACGCACGCGACCGCGCGCAGTCGCATCCACTGCACGTCCGTACGGATAACCTTTCCGATTAGTTATCTCCAATTAGCATCCGCATACTTAGCATTCGTGCGGTCAGTTACACGCGATTTACCACCGCATGTTGTACATTACTATGTGGCGAACTGATGTAGTCTTGAACTGCTAGATGATACAGATCGCAGAGGATGTTTATATTTTCCGTAGGGATTAGGAGGAAGTACGCATGCATTCTGAAGTGGCATTATATATGTCTACTGCCCTTGAAAGTCGTTGGCATTGACGGACTTCAAAATGATATCTGAAGTGATTTCCTGCTCTATCTGAGAGTTGTTATCAATAAAATTTTATGCACTATGTTTTATACCTCCCTATGCTGATTAATATTTTAACAAAGTAAGATTAACTTTATATCGAAAAAAGCTAGAAAAGTTTTTTAGGTGATTTCAACAACACTGTGAATGCTTTCAAATTTCGAGAAGATTTGGATGAATTGAAAATGTAACAACAAGTAATAACAGGGGAGTTATTCGATAGGGATGTTCTTCTATATACTTTCATAATATTTTAACTATGATGTTTGTTATGATAATTTGAATATAAATTTTAAAAACGGTTATACGAATATTACGCATTGTAAATATGCCTAATACGCACCATCAGTTATTCGGGTGTGGATTTAGAACCATATTTTACAATTAATACTTGTAGGAGGATCCTTATTAAAATGTAAAATAGAAAACCCCCATAAATCATATAAACTCCCTAACGTCTTGTTAAATGAACATCTTAGTTTTAACAGGCATCCTTGATATGTGCAAATAAAGCAAACATCCTATCATCTGAATTGAATGAGACACGGTAGTTACGGAATAAAAGTTAATATTCTATTCTACTGCATAAAATATTATAGACTGTAAGGGGTGCATTTGATTTTTGACTATTTAGTATAATTGTTTAGAGCTAAACCTTTTTAATCATTAGAAATTTATTTATAAGTGAATTTTGTATTGTGCATGAAATGTATTGTAAAACTTAACTCCCTAAATGTCATGTAAATCTGTTTTAGTTTCGTCGACAACAAGTATCCAGTTTGTGTCACTTCAATGAATATCTTCTTTGTATAGAACTTTTAATGCAAACATAAAAGTAGTACAACAACTATTCACTGAGTTAAAACTTTGCACTGAAACGAAGCGCTCTCCATATCAAAAGTTCCCAAATTAGAGACATAAAGAGCAATGGCATTCCTCGGCGGGATTGTGGAGGCTGTCACATGTAACATTAAGCTGCACTGTTATGTCGCTTTTGTCCACCCCAGCAAATTAACTTACGGTTATCACTTTTGTTAATTAAAAATTCAATTAATAAATAAAAATAATATATATTTACTACAAAAGTTAATATTTTTTTCATACAGTATGAAATCGGAACTGAATGCTATAGATTGGTAACATATTATATATGGCATAAGGATTGTACTTCTTATAGAATAACTTTTGTTAAAGTCCGATTTTTTAAAGTAAATTAAAGTATCATACATTTAACAAATGTGGCAATAGTAACGAGATCAGCATATTACACCTTGCATTTATATGTAATCCAAAGTTGTAGGTCAATAATAAACTTAATATTAACACTAACCCACTCATGTCTTAATCAAGTGGGATCATGCTTGTAATATTTCTGAAACATGCACAAATGAAACTGTATATTTGCATCAATAGATCAATTGTGCATTGATCATAACTCTGCAATCGCAACAAACTGGAATGACGACTGCTTCATTAGAGTGGGATTCTAATGTTGATAAAGGACCGTAAAGAAGAATAACAAACAGGTAAGTGATATAGGGAAGTTGTTATACGTCTCTTACAAGTCACTTTTAAATTGCGTTATTGCCGATAAGTACAGTTCAGAACTTTCAAACTATTAATTGTCTCCTCAAGATTTCATAGTCGTCGCTTATTGAGTTTCATTCCTCTAAATTAAATTAATTCAACGGGGTTGAGTTTTAAAATCCAATTTCCATCATTCTAACCGCAGTGAAATGATTTAAACCAAGATCAGTGGGTTAAGTGTGTAAACACGACCTGAAATAGTTTTGAATGACAAACAGCCTCTCAGGAGTGAGGAATGCGACACTGGAGCTAACGAGGGTGATATAAATCCACCGGTTGATACTCCAGGGACTCATCCCGGCCACTGAAGACTCCGCACTCAAATAGAATGTTAATGCGTCATCACGGACATGAATTAGGCATTGATCTATCTCACAAAGTATCCCACGATGAAATTCTATAATTTTGATTGATAATAATTGATAACTATCTGAATTTCTGGAAATGGTTTAGTTAGTATATAGCCTCTCAAGAATTTCAGTATGCAAACAAGTAAAGAACACCATGATTTAAATCTCACTTTAAATCTCAACGAATTAAATAAAAGAAGAAAGAGTAGTTAATTACAATTGTGAGTGACATTATCAACTTCCTAGGATTATTTTGCTTTCCATGTTTTAACTGTAAATTTTATTGTAAACACAAAAGTTATTTTCTGTTTAAGTAGGAGAACGCCACAAATCCCGTCGTCTTCAGACGACGCGACGGCCAAGTCGGAAGTGGTTCCCCAGTTAGGTTTGCATGACTTGCAAATAGCTCAAGTTTAAAACTGCACTCTTTCCGGGTGTATAATGGTAGGTGGAAGGAAAACTGTTCGTAAACTGTGTGATTGTGTTGTTCATGGTATCTTAATTTATACATATATTGATCCTAAAAAAACTAGGATTCAAAATACACAGCCATTGGTAAGATAAATTCTATCTCACTATTTGATACTGTGAAATAATAAATAAAAACAAACAAAAGTATTTATTTCAAACGTTATATGTATTAAACTTGTCCAATAGCCTTTATTCTTATTTTAATTTTTTTCTTAACACGGTTTCTTGACGGTACATAACATATCAATATGAACCCATATTAACACTAATGCATATTTGAAAATGTTTATTATTTTATTTAGTGAAACCTTTTACTCAAAATTTAGTCATATTGGCAATTTTGCGCCTTTGGTGCCATCTTAAAAACCTGAAAGTCTAGAGTTCAATAATCAGCTTGTTCTACTGAATCCTGTCAAAGAAACATTATTTGCCTAAATTAATCTTCAATAATAATGTATTGGTGTCTCAAAGTACCCTCTCAGTTTTTTCATCAAGGAAAAGAGTAAAGCATATTAGTACATTTGCGGTCGGCCACCATCCTAAATATTTGGCATAAGAAAAATAGCATTCAAAGACTACGACATTAAATTAATAGGCCTACCTATAGACCATGAAATTTGAATTAAACATTTGCTGTTAAAGCAAAAACATTTATATTCAATTGTTAATTAATTCATAAACATTTAGAAAAATATAGGAGAAGTATACGCAGAGTCTTCAATCAGTGCAAAGTACACGACTTTTTAAATATTAATCTAAAATACATTAATGAAAATGAAACTACTAATTTATGAGAGAGTACCTCATATTTACGTATATGTGCAAAAATGTAGATCTGCCTCGTAAGTCTGTTTATGTGTTGAATCCAGTTGTAATATCACTATAAATCTACTCCAGGTCACAACTGGGATGCTAGTGGTGTGCCAGCAGCGGCCCAGCGTGCACCGAGCAGTGGCAGTGGTGGCAGCAGTGGCTACAGTGCTGTGTTTACTGGTGGGTTAATGTAGTGTGTTTATTTACACTGTACTCTCATGTTGGCGCTGGAGTGCAGTTTTGTTGTGACCACAGTAATAAAGCTGCTACAGATTTAACTCGGGAGCACCGCTAAAATGAGATGGCATCCGTAATGAAGAGGTCACTGCTTCATTTTTTAAAATTTGCTATGGACTTTAAAGTTTTGTAGTCTAGTAAAGTTGTATAATCGGGATAATAATCTACTGTTGGACCCTGTTTTCGATTATTAAAGAGATTTTGAAAAGCATTAACAACCATTCTTTCCTGAGACAATTTTATTTTAATCGTTTTTATTAATTTGAAGATATCTATAATATATACGGCCCCATGTGTAACTCACTCACTCACTTATATGGGATACGAAGTTCTGACGTAACTATTTAAGCTAGAGACTTGAAATTTGGCATACGTCTAGCCTGAATGGTCAATGCTAAGGATAAAATCTTAAACTTGCAAATTTGTTGTTTTAACCTACTAAAAAAAATTCAAAATGGCGGACTTCCGAAATTTTAATTTTAGTTTTTTGGCTCTAGCGGCCAAACGCTTCGTCCTATCTAAAATCTGAGAACAATACTACGATAGGGAATTTAATTATCTACAACTTTGGTCCTGTGACTTTTTATCACATCTCGCACCGTTAAGCCTCCAGAGCGTTTTTAATGAAACCCCGTTTTCGGTTTTCGGGCTCTAGTGACTAAACGGTTTGTTCTACAAAAACTTTTACATAACAATTTTGATAGATCTGTTAAATATCTAAAATTTTTATCTTTACATATTTCACCGTATCTCCTCTCGTTTACTCACAAAATACATTTTTCACTTTTTCCGGATTTTTGAACATAAGTAGTGGGATTTTGCCGGTTCTGGAACAATAGAGAAATCGTAATTTTTGGTCCGGATGAGGTAGAAACTTGAAATTTGGTACACACGTAGTTTGTATGGTTAATACAAAGGGGAAATCGCAAAACATTGAGTTTTCAAATTTTAACCCCCTAAAATTTTGTATGGTAAAATCTACACCATGTAAGGCATTTTCTAAATACGCTGTAACTTTTGAACGAGAGGTTCTATCTCGAATCTGAGGTATAATTCATGGTCAGGAATTAGACACTCTACAAGTTTAGTCCTGTGAAATTTTGCCGTATCTCACTCCCTTCACCCTTAAAAAGGGGCTTACTTTCAACATTTCCAATTTTTTCACCAAAATCTCGCTATTTTAATATTTTTTATTTACTAATATTGCACACGGATGCTTGAACTTTAGTACATATTATGACCTCAAATAGATCTTACCATAGCGGCAGCCATTGACCAATTTCAATTATAATTAAGTCTAAAATTCTTTTTAAAACACAAAATTCTTAACATTTTTTCGTGTAAAGTGTTGTAAATTTTGCCGTATCTCACCTTCTTCACTCGTAAAGAGGGGCGTACTTTCACAATATCGTAATTCTTTCACCAAAATTGCTCTATTTCAATATTTATCGTTTACTTTTATGACACATGCATGCCTCAAATTTTGTGTATACTATGAATATACACTACTATACACACTATTTCTTACTATAGTAGCAGCCATTTGCCGATTTCAATCCAAGATTAGTAAACAAACTGAAAAAAACTAAATTATTAACCTTTATATGTACAGTTTTTGGTGATTTTGTTGAACCCGGTAAAGATATGGCCATACCGATATATTTTTTTCAGCATTATATTCTTTTTAGATATCTCTATAAGGTGGGCCTTAAGATTTTGTAGCATTTCACTCTCTTCGCCCCAAAAGGGGCGTATTTTCAATATTCTTTCACAAAAATTGAGTTATTTTAATATTTTTTTATTTATTGTTATGACACTTAGATGAATGTAATTTAGCTACACACACATACCCTGAGCATTAAATATAAAATATAAAACAAAAGTATCAATTTGAACTTTAAATATCAAGAGAATATCTTAAATGCTTTAGATTTCCTGAACTATTAAACTAAGTCAGAGAAGATAAGTATAGAGTTGGGGTGGAGGCCTCAACTAGCCTGTTCAGTTCTTAAGACTTAGAAAAATTAACGAATTCAGGGCAACCCCCTAAGGGGGCATGGGGGCGGAGCCCCCATCGAGCCGTAGGCGAGTTACTGTTATATAATCTTATTAAACAGTTCGATGAAGTACCTAACTTACCTTATGTATAAGAAAAATTTATAAATTCCTATTAAGTAGTCAAAAATATAGTTCTGTTATTTTTTGCAATTCAATTGTTTATTTTTCCATCGTTTTCATAAACCACCACTAATTAGGATAAATATTAAGTAACTTTAGATACAATCCCCTGTGCATGAATAAACTTGCAAACAACATAAGTTACATAAAAGGTGAACCTACGTATAAGGTTATACCATACGTAGGTATAACCTATTAAAATATTGTAGGTTATAAATAAATTTAAATAAAAAATTAAATAATAATAATAAAGTAGTAAAAATAATGCTAACAAATGAGCTGACATACAGAAGTTTCAAAAAATAATTAGGTATATTTAAGGTGACAATATAATTTCCACGTTAATTGATGGGAGCAGTTAAGAGGTTTATGAGCTATTAAGGCGGTATCAATGGTCGTGTAATGAGCGTTCTAATTCACCCCTTGAAACCCCGCAAAGATACATGTAACAGTTAAGTTAATTGACTAAAGCACTCTAACCAAAGATTATCAATAGATCTGAATACTTATTCAACTTTTGTTTTTAGTAAATGCGTCTAGTTTTAATGTATATTAGAAACACTATGCATGAACCTTTAACTTTAGCCTTTTGACTTAGATTGTTTCATTTAATATATTCCTTGCATATAAGCTAAAATTAAAGTTGGTAAATCATTTAATATTGACTTATGGTTTATTTTTAAGCCCAACGTTTACAAACGTCGGTGACGAACGACAAAGCACCTCCAACCAAATAGTTTTTTTTTCAAACAGGGAATAAATGAAATTTTAGATTTATTTTATCATCTCTTATGAACTTTCTTATGAACTTCAAGGTTGATCAAAATCTGGGGATCGCTAGGACACCAAATTCCACTTGGTGAGGATCAATAGCTGTAGACCCTCATAAGGCAGGATCGAATGTTTACTATTAGGCGTCCCTGGCCAAACATTGCCCAAGCATTACCATCAGGGTTGCGAATGACTATTTGGACTGAACTTGAAAGTTCCCTTATACTCAATTTGTGCCTTATATATTTAATACTAAAGACCATCGATCTGCAACTTGTTCAAAGAAAATTTTGAAAAGAAACGTTTATTATTGATATTTAATATTTTAAGGGTTATAAAATACATTTTATCATAACCATAGTCATGTATTTTCTAAATTTATTGATTTATCAGACTATAACAACTTTTCACCTCGATATTTCTTTAGCTACGTTACAAGTGAGAGTTTTTCACTCTCAGAGAGTTTCGTTCTCTCAAGAGGTACTCGGAGAGGTGGTATCAACAAAACTACCGTGGTCAGAATATACACACCAGCAAATTTTCCAAGATAGTTAAAGCCAGACAGTTTTCTGCAAATACTATCAACAACTGTCTGAGATTTTATGAAAGTAACTAACTAACTCTCCGAGAGTGAAAAACTCTCACGTGTAAACCTAGCTTTAAGGTAGGTTTACACGTGAGAGTTTTTCACTCTCAGAGAGTTTTTTACTCTCAGCTGGTACTAGCAGAGGTGTTTACACAAAAAGCGAATTTTCCAAGATGGTTAATCCCAGACAGTTTTCTGCGAGTACTATCAACAGCTGTCTGAGATTTTTATGAGAGTAACTAACCACTCTCCGAGAGTGAAAAACTCTCACGTGTAAACTCACCCTTAGGCACATAATTGTCTATATTAAATATTTTATTTTTAAATCATACATAAGAAATTCTATTAAAATGAGATAATTACATTGTACTTGTATACATTTAACCATACATACACATAGATTGACATCAAATATTATAATATCTATTTATAAGCAGGGATAACTAAAGTAATTACTAGAAAAAATTGTGTTATGCTAACATTCATTGGGGAGAAGGTAATTTTTTACTAATTATTCAGACTTGTCGAATCTTTTACACGTTTACGCCATCTGTAACGTTTCATTTCCCTACATGTTCCCGGTTGGACGGATGACCGTCTACCTACTCCATGTTGACCCCCCACAGGTTACCACACCGTGCAGTGAAGGTAAGGTAACTGACCCGCCTGTTGGCTGCCGTGTTGCCTGTTGTCCCTATGTTGACCCCCCACAGGTCACCACACCGTGCAGTGAAGGTAAGGTAACTGACCCGCCTGTTGGCTGCCGTGTTGCCTGTTGTCCCTATGTTGACCCCCCACAGGTCACCACTGTGTGCAGTGAAGGTAAGGTAACTGACCCGCCTGTTGGCTGCCGTGTTGCCTGTTGTCCCTATGTTGACCCCCCACAGGTCACCACACCGTGCAGTGAAGGTAAGGTAACTGACCCGCCTGTTGGCTGCCGTGTTGCCTGTTGTCCCTATGTTGACCCCCCACAGGTCACCACTGTGTGCAGTGAAGGTAAGGTAACTGACCCGCCTGTTGGCTGCCGTGTTGCCTGTGGTCCCTATGTTGACCCCCCACAGGTCACCACTGTGTGCAGTGAAGGTAAGGTAACTGACCCGCCTGTTGGCTGCCGTGTTGCCTGTGGTCCCTATGTTGACCCCCCACAGGTCACCACTGTGTGCAGTGAAGGTAAGGTAACTGACCCGCCTGTTGGCTGCCGTGTTGCCTGTGGTTCCCTCGGCGACCGTCGCTGTCACCTGCTTCCGCTCCCTAACCCGCAAATCCCAGAGCAATATTTGCTACTCCTAATGGAGCCAAAATCACTTCCTTCCTTACTTAGTTGTCCTAGGTCGATATTACATTTTGGCATTTATTTGGTGGATAATATCGTAGAGAATGTATATATAGAACCATCCGTTTTTAAAACCTTAATTCATCACGAAAGTAACCTCGAGATAAAATAGAATGCTAAACTTCATGCAAGGAATTCTAAATTTTATTCAATATTCACCATTAATTACAACGATAGTTAGTAAGGCCAAAATAATAATTGTATCAATTAAAAACATCAATCAAAATTTTAAAAAATTTAAATTTAAATGGTACTCTTAAAAGGGGATGAACTCTGAGGTATGTACTCTGAGGGGGCTCCTCTCAGAACGTCAGGGAATGCTTCGTCTGCTTCCATTTTATGCCTTTATTTAAAGTCCGGTTAAAAATGAGAGGTTTTTAAAAAATAAAAGTTAAAAACTTGGTCTATTTGATTCACCTTTGGATTGTTTATACATTTTGAATCCATGGTAAGCTATAATGTTTCAAAGTAGATCAACTTTAGATAGTTTAATATTGATTCAAGATATTTAAAATGGCAAAAGCGTATCAAATGGCTCAAGTCGATTTTATATAAGGCCCCTATTACTTTATCAGACTTTAAAAAAAGGCAAAAAATTGAAGCAGGTTAAACTCGAACGATGAATTTTTGACCAGCGAGATCTCACAATGGCCGAAAACAATGCGAAACGTATTTCGATAGTTGCTGCAACGGCAACTTTACCTCGCAAGTTCCAACTCTTAAACCCCTCTTAAGTTATTTTTTTCTTTAAGTTCAAATTTAAAATAAAATATTTATAGTAAATCTTGTAAGGGACATGGTCTACAAATAAATTGTTTTGGTCCTCGCTTTCATATAACATCCGATTTTATCAAGTAGGTCTACCAATACCGGTATTCAAACTTTGGCTTGATATGAATATTTTTTAAAGCTGACAAGTTAGTAAAACGTAAAAGTATGGACAAAGAAAAGATAATGTAAAATAAATTATACATTCCGTACATAATAATATCTTGTTTATTTACTAAGTACACCGATGTGTAACTAACCTTTGTTCTTAGTAACTTCAATGTTGTTTTAATATTAACTTTTATTAGTTGACTGAAAAATTTCTACCAGCTACGATAGTTTACTGCGTTCATGTTCATTCACATAAAAAACTAAAATGCAGTTATTTAAATTTCTTTTACCTAATGATTTACGAAAATATCAGGCCTAACCTATATCAGATAATAATACCAAATCACAAACTATATCTTAAACGGGCTTTTTGTTGTTATTTTCTTAAGTCATTCTTACAAATAACCACTGGATGGGTTCAAATTTAATTCAAAATTTTGCTTGCCTTTTTTATTATTTATAAAATAAACACATCTTGCACCAAGAATTTTGTAGTTACTGATTTATCAGTGAATTACCTTAAATTTATTATGTAACATATTTCATTGATGTGTAGCCTTTACGTACATCGCAATATTCACTAAAGCTTTTACCACAATGATTAAAAGAAACCAGGAGCTGGTTTTGAGTTATCGGCATTCCTGTGCTATGTGCACAAACACAGTTTAGAATAGTTTCAAAATGATTTAGGAGGTTTTCTGTCCAGGGGATGTGACAAGTTAACTAATGAGGGCGTATAAATCCCCAGTAATACCTCGGAAGACTAATCCGCGCGCGGTCGAGGCGGAGGCGCCGCGGAGGTCCCGCCGCTGCAACGGCCACCTCCAACCTCACTCCATTATTGGTGTTATCTCGGCCCATTCACATGATACATGGATTATTTATCGATTTCAAACTTGAGAGGTGTAAAAAAAATACACGATGTAGTGACATGTTTTATTTTAGTAAAGTTTTAATTCAGTAACGATGGGTGTTCTATTTACTTAATTCTTGGTACCAAGAAAGTGATGAATTGTGTCTAATGACGCATAGATTCCTCTTCGGTAATACATTAGGTGTTTGCTTTTTGAGTCTACAGTGCGTTTATTTTCACATTCGTAGAGAACAAACAAGTTAAGAATTAAATGTAATTTTTAAAATTGCATATGCAATTCTAATCAGTATGCTCAAGCACATTTGTATTCATCATACAAACTATTTTAAATATAAAAATGTAATTAGGCTATGTTATATTTTAATTTATTTAAACCCGTTCGTTAGAGAGTTTTTGAACAAAAGATAAATTTGATCGTAAACGCTAAACGCTATATTTTAGAATAATACGTCATGCAGCATGGTTAAACTGAATAAATAATGTATATTACTTGCCATTGATCACTTTTCAACCAGTTTTTGAAACTTCAAGCAATAAAAATAGCTATATCTACCATTATTTAAATATCGTTTAGAGCCTATCGTATTGATTTACCGTTTGTGCTAAAACTCTATAAAATACATGATAACATAATAATGAACTAAATTCTCATTATTTATTCATAATTAAAAACCAAGTAAGAATAGGAAGAAGTTCTTCAATAAACGGATATATTTAAAATACTCTATCTAGGGTGGATTTGCCATTGTCATTATTCGTCAGTAATGTGCCGATGGTGCGGCGCCCGGGCCTCCGGTTAATTTACGAGACGCCGCCGGCGCTGCCGCTCAAATCCCTACATTCGCCATCAACATGCAGAGCCGCCGCCACATTATTGTAAAATAATGTATCCACCATTAAAACTATTGGTGCCCAATGGTCTATTGTATTGAATGTGTAAATAACACAATGGTGATATCAGTGACATATTTTATGTTGTAGTTTCATAGTGTAATTATTTAATTATATTATGACTAATTATACTATAATTACTTTTAATTATTCAAAGTTGGAGAAAGCATAAAATGCAACCTATTTTTTTTTTTTTAATTGTATATACAGTAATCACATTGTCGATTCATTTCAACTTCAACCACAAACTGAATTTATTGTTTCAGTGCTTGTAATAACCTGGAATAACGATTATGGTACTATTTTCCATTTTGAACAAAATAGTGCTGTAAATAAAAATTTTTGATCCATGATTTACGTTATTGAAAAATGGAAAATTAAAATTATTATCACAACATTTTTATACAAATAAGTCCAATTGTGTACTATTTGAACACAATAGTACAATATTGTACAATAGACACAATATGATACACATTAGACTGAAGTTATACGTTATACGTTAATCAAAGGTATAGCAGTTCAAAGGTGAAAAACTCTAAATTTATATAATTATGATATAAGAGCGAATGTTATTTTGTTGTTTTACTTACCGAAATTACAATTTTCCAATGTAAAAATCTGCAACAAAAAAATTAAAGTATTTATTTGGTCATGTTTTAAGTATACCATGTTTAAGTTCTTAATGTGACTTAATTGTGAAAATTGTCTAATTTGGGAGCTTTTAGGGAATTGTAAAACAGTTAGCAGTTTTCAATAGTTAAAAAAAAAAAACTCGATTAAAACTATAAAGTACTAAACCAGTAGGTACAAAGCTTAGTAAAATAACAATCAATATGGTAAAAAACACATTCCCACATTATGCACTATAATATTGTATTAATTAAGCACTTTACAATATTATGTAGTTTTGGTGATTTGAACGGATTCGATTTAAAATTCTATTGTTTTAATAACTTTTAAAATACGATATAGAATAGGAAAATCGTCACAGATGCAGCAGACAGGTCTCGTGACAAATTGAAGTACACCGCCCATGCGATTCGGTGCACAGGGCTGCCGGGCGATATGGCCATTAAAATAACCTTAGTGAAGTAGTCTTGATTCACATTTAATTTTATTTTAATTAGCCCCTTCGAGGCTTTCTTCTGTTCCTTGATTGATTCAAGATAAATTGCTACTTTGTATTAATGTTCCAAGTTCTCATTTGCAGCCAAGTAATTATTTTTACTTTATACTTGTGAACTTAGATTGATATGACATATTAGTAGATTGAAATTTAATTTTCTACAGACCTAAGTCAGTTTAGTTTTTGTTCAACTATTGTTTGCAAATGTGTGTAGTATTCTTTAAAAAAATTTACTAAATATTAAAAGAAAGTCACCGTGCCTTACTTTTTATGGTGAAATAGAAAATAATTTCAGTTTGTTGTGGCGTTATGTTAAGTAATTTATTTTTCATTTTGGTTAAAATATTATACATATACAATAATATAATAGTATGTGAATTTTCACATTTCTGAATACATCATCAAACTATTGAATTTGAACTTAAATTTATAAGAAGTCTAAATCGTCTAAAGAAAAACAAGTTAAATTGTAGGCTACAGGGTCTAGTTTAAGTAGGTAAAAGTGTAAATTATGACCTCCCATTAAATGTGTCTTCGAGGTAACATTAGTTACGTCCACCACCTCTTTCTTGGAAAAAGTTTTTTATTGTTTATTATTGCATGAGTTTACAGTGATATGCATTGAACACTCAAATTGCTGGGTAAAATTTTAATAGCTAAAATAATAACTTATTTGTTCTCAATTGCTTTTCAAATTTCATGTTCTAAAGCTAATCTCAACTTCAGGAGTTGGTTTGTGAATACTCATAATAAATTTCCGAATTATAAGATGAGTTACATAACGTTATTTTATAGTAACTACAAACATTTCAATTTGCTTGAAAGCTTACGTAAAATGTTACAATAATGAATAGTACTTAGAGAGAAACTTTACATATACATAAATTAATGAAATTCTGTTTCCAAAAATTATGGAAGATTTAAATGGACTATGGGTTAAGGTATTTCTGCTATATTTTATTCCAGAGGGTTTTAATTATCTTGAGAAAATATTTTTATAAATTTATTCGTTACTTAGTGACTATACGGCTGTTTGTAGTGATGAAAATTCTTGTGCAATATGGAATTATATTTTTCTAAATTTTATTAATATTGTTCATTATAGAATGATAAATTTTACTACTTTTAGAGAAGAATATCGTAAATAACCAAAAATAGCATTGTATCTGTTAAAAAGTAATCTAATATCCTCATTCAAATATATATTTTTTTAAGAAAACCTTTTTTCCTGTTTACATAGTAGGCCTATTTACGCTTACGCTAATTGGTCGTCGAACTCGAGCCACCAAAAACTATAAACTGAGCAAATATGCATTATTTTAGAAAAATTTAATAACTGATATTTTAGTTTATAACTGAAGTTTTCTTCCCTATTATCACATGGCAATAATATTTCCAAAATGTACATTATTAATTGTAATTCATTGTAAGAATCAAAGTTATAATATTCATATTCCTTTCACTGAAATCCACAAATAACATTTTGTTCTATGTACATAATTCACTGCTGTTTAAATTTTGTTTTTGTAAAACTTATTGTACAAGGTGACATTAGGATTATGCTAATGCGACCATTTTCAGCATTCACCTAAGGGAGCTGAGTCACCGTTTAAATGATAGATAGCCTGTCCGGGATCGAACCTAGTACCTACCAAATGAGAGATGCAGCCAATGGTTGATTTATTTTCAATTTAAATGAGCTACCGGAAACACTTGTGGTGATGACGTAGCAATGTTCTCTCTTAAATGAGTGAGAACGGTTAACAGGTTTATGTCCTATAAAGTTGGTATCACTGGATCTTTAACGAGCTTTTTATGTCCCCTTTTTAATTCTGCTTTGCTGGATACCGTATGGATAGTTGTTCTTCATGCAAAGAATAAATAATACTTATGGAATCCTAAAAAAATACTCATGTAACATATAAACCAAAAATATTATTTTATCCAAACAAAAAGAGGATTTTATTAAATTACCTGGCTATTTAAAAACATGTTGTCGACAACATCTTTAGTGGAATAGAAACACGTTTTAGTGTACAGAATGAAGAAAGGTTAGTTCAATGTAGACCTACATTTCAATTTTAAAAAATACCCTCCCCCGATTCCATAAAATTGGTTTCTCTTTCAAACTACAAATAAGACACAAATTTATAATATAACTAAATTATAAGTTGTTTCAACAATAAATTATTCGTTAGTGTTGTTTTCTAAAAATTAATATAAATTTTCAAAATAAAGTTTTAATATCAAATAATTTGTATTTGTATTAAAAGTTGATTTATGTTTGGCGTTTATAAGAGGATTGTAGATATGTAAGTTCCTATAAGTAAGCTCTTAAAAAACTTGCTTGAATGAAGCAGTGATATTCAACATTTTAGATATAATATTACTATCACTTCTATTCACTTTAATTAAAATGCGTGATGTAAGGCAAAAAGCGATCCCAAGCTAGTGTCCGAAGTTGAAAGAGGAATTTTTAGTGGGTAGTCTGATATATTTAGTTGTAGGAGTTCCATATCATAATATACAGGTTGGCGAACTGTGTGCGTTGGTAAACTACATCTCTTCTAAAAAAAAAAAAAAATGAAAATGTTTAAAAATTTGCTATGGAAAACCTTTTGACGTTCGTTCCATGCCTTAAAGTCTAAATAAATCAATCAAATTTATAAAACTTACATTTAACTACATCATTTTAATTATTCAAATAATTATAATTATTTAAAGTGTATAGTTACTAAATGTATTTAAGTAGTCAGTTACGGTCACTTTTACGATTGTATAAGGTAAAACAACCATTTCAAGACTAAGTGACCGACATTAGTTTTGGTGGAGAGCTCGACGGGGTTTGAATTTAGTTTCGCGTCAGGCAAGAGACCGAGTTAGCATTTTAACGGCCCCTTACTCTAACAGCGGCGATTAGGCACAGTAATGGCGACACTCAGTCGCTCGTGTCTGTCGTCACTCGATGGCGACAATGCGATTGTGCTAATCAGCTCTGCACATCACTACACTGATGCATCTCTACTGTATTACAAAAAATTACATGTGGAATTTTATAATACCTGAATTTTTTAAATACCTGAAGAAACCATCGCCAAAATTTAAAGATTTGATTTTTGGTACTGTATGTACAAATTTCTGCAGTGTTAGGAATATTAAAAGACATAAAAATAATAATATAAAACATATTAATATTCATTTGCTTTACTTGATTAATCTTTACGTGTCTTTTACACTAAATACAATGGTATTCTAAGTAGTTCACCTTTAAATATAAAAGAGGTAAAAGCATTACTTTTCAATATATTAACAATAACATCAATGATGTATCATTAAAAAGGAATAAAAACAGAAATTTAAAACAAGCACATTTCATGCAAACATTCTTTAAACAAAAAGTTAACATTTTATATAATTTAAATACCATGTAGAAATTATCATATTACCATATGAAATATATTCTTTTTTTATTGAACAAACAATAACATTATGTTGCCAGAAAAATATAATTAATGAATCAGGTATAATTTAAGTTATTTTTAAACAAAATATCTTTCAAAATATTTTTTCATTATAAAAAGCTAGCTCATTAATAATAAATTGTTTGAAAAAAAATAAAATTACATTGTATTCTGTTTTACATGTATATTTTTCAATAACAACATAAACTTCAATTAATTTATATGATTTGTACAACTTATCACTTCATTGTACTTTTTTAATAGGCTTAGAAAATATAATAAAATTTTGGATTTTCAGTTATTAAAATGTAACAATAATTTAAAAGTAAATATCAGTAAAAAAATAAAATGAAGTAGTTTCATCGGCTAAATATTAGGCAATTGAAATATTTTCCTTTAATAGACATATACATTTTCTCGGATGAATATTTTTTCATATATTTTGGTATTCATTTGAATCAACCAGTTTTACAATTCCCTATGTTGTAAATAACCTAAATTTCCAATATACAATGAACAGTGTCGTCATCACTCGCTGGTGCGGCGCCCGGGCCTCCAGTTAATTTACGAGACGCCGCTCAAATCCCCACATTCCCCATCAACTTGGAATTTGGAGATCCGGCGCGCCGCCTCATTTGCAAAATAACATTCCAAGTTAAGTTTTATTGTTATAATCTAAACTTTAATACAAACATACTGCTCGTATCTATAATATATACAGCCCTATGTGTAACTGACTGACTCACTGATGATCTTAAAGTCCTGAAGCGACCGTTTAAGCTAGAGACTTGAAATTTGGCATGGACATTCTTTGAGATGGTTCAATTTAGGGAAAATCATAAAACTAAGATTTTTTTACTTTTAAACTATAAAAAAGGTTAAAAAATATAGATTTGTCGGTAATGTAGTTCAGCCGTGTGAGCGTATATCACCGTTTGGGTAACGTAGATCACTTTGCACGTTTAGTTCTCGCTTGTGTTTAATTGATCTCTTTCAACTACACCCGTGTTTGATACAAATATTGTATTTCATGTAAACATGAACATCTCTGTGTAGACGACGGTGTTTCGATGCATTGAGAGCGGGTTATTTCACCTGGGTAATACTCGCTTTGATTTATACAGTATTATGCCCAAAAACTACAAATTTTCAACTTTCAAATTATAAAAATACCGAGGTGTCGGTAAGGAAGTACTTTGGTTCTTAAAGATATCGCTTGGAGCGCTATTATAGTCGCTTAGTTCTCGCTTGTATTTAAATGATGTCTTTTAACTACACCTCTTCCTGATAATTTGTCTCAATTGGGTGCATAGTTGTTTGCGTATGGTTTTCCTTCTGATAGCTGTGTTATTTTTGAAAATGAAGTTTAGTTTTCCTTCTGATAGCTGTGTTATTATTGAAAATGAAGTTTACTGAATCGAAAGCGTATTTTAACATTTAGGTGATGTCCGCTTTGATTTCTATAGTAACTTTAAGTTAAGGTCGCTTAATTCTCGGTTGTATTTAAATTATGTCTTTTAACCACACCTGTTCGTGACAGTTTTGCAGAGCAGTAATCTTAAACGTTATATAAACTACGTTAGTGCAAATTTCAGTTTACAGTATATTGTAATATAGCTGTAACTGTAATATAACATTCAAATTCACACTAGATTATCCTTTCGACCGAATTTCGCATTACATGAATTTTGCTGTGAAGCTTGAGCTGTGATCTTAACGAAACATACTTTGTACAATACTTAATAGACAGTTAATTATTAACTTTGTGTTTGATTTGTATTCAGTGTCTTATATTAGATTTTTTTACACACTTAAAAATATGTTTTTGTGAATGTTTAAATAAGTATTGAACAAAAAGAACCGATTTAAATGTTAGGTTCTCGTTTCAGATTACTAATTCAAATTCACCCCAGCTTACGCTCTCGGCCGAATTTCGCATTCAATGAATTTACTGTGTAGCTCGTGCCGTGATCTTAACGTATTATACTTATATTACTTTGTATAATAATTAATAGACAGTTAATTATTATCTTTCTGTTTTATTAATATTCAGTATTTTACATTATATTTTAATACACACTTAAAGTACGTTTTTGAGAATTTTTAAATGAGTTTTGAACAAAAAGAACAGATTTAAATGTTAGGTTCTCGTTTCATTTTCACTTTATTTTAGAACACTAATTCAAATTCACCCCTGGTTACGCTTTAGGCCGAATTTCGCATTCAATGAAATTGTCCCGTGATCTTAAAGTAATATACTTCTATTACTTTGTACAATAATCAATAGCCAGTTAATTATTATCTTTCTGTTTTATTTATATTCAGTGTTTTACATTATATTTTAATACACACTTAAAATATGTTTTTGAGAATTTTTAAATGACTATTGAACAAAACAAACAGGTTTTATGAATAAATTATTATTTCACAGGTCTCGATTTTATATTCTTATAATTAGTAGTTAGTAATAGTAGGGGTTTTTTTTGCGGATCATCCCCGTTTTTATTCTTTCCTATTATTTTGTTTTCATGTTATTTAATTCTTGTTTTCGCTCTTTGATTTGAATGTTATACGCTATTTAAACGTTTTTCTTCTATCTCCTGAAATTTACAAGTTTTTATTTGATTTGGGTGAGGCATGGGATTATGTCAATTTTCCCATAATTGTATCTCTATTTAGTACCAATTGACTTTTGTTATAGTGTCATGGTAATCAAGCTATTAAATCTACACCAGACTCTTCACATCTAACAGCTGTTAAAAAACTGCTTAAAATTTATGTTCCTTTATTTTTGTTTACTTTTAGTTGTTATTTCGTTACCAAAATAGCAACCTATAAGACCAATATTAAAAATAACGATTTTTAAACTTAAATTTAGACCAACTTCGATTTTTCCTGGGACTGAGGCTGTTTCTCAACTTAATTTTGGGCCAAAACACTCTTAAGTGCAAAGTTTAAGCAAAATCTAACAGCTACATTTCGAGATCGTGGAACACACATCCCTTCAGACATAGCTCGTATTATATTATAGGATAGGATACATACAATTTATAGAAATTTAAAACTTTATATTTAGCTACCGAACAGAGAAATATTTGTTACCATAACTACTACTATTAAATATAATGATAGCAATAACAACAACTATAACTCTTTTAATTGAAATTTCTTATCATCTAACACAACAACAATCGTCTAATCTAAAGTATATATTTTTACCAGCATAACAACTAAAATATTTACACAAATAATTATAAATTCACAGCTCAAAACTTTTAAACGAATTCTAATTACGAAGGGGTATTAAAATCGATTCATATGAGTTTTTAAAAGCTTTGTTTACTATTGATTGTGAATTTTGTGTATTTGACGGTTTCGTTACTTACTGTCTTGACTGTGCAGTTCTTCCGTGGAACTAACGTATTTTAAACTCGACTTTTTATTAATTTACGAATTTAGGGCAACCCCTAGGGGGGGGTCTAGCCTGTTCGGTACTTGAGACTAAGAGTAATTAACAAATTTGGGGCAACCCTATAAGGGGCATGGGGGCGGAGCCCCCATCGAGCCGTAGGCGAGTCTATAATATATACAGCCCTATGTGTAACTGACTGACTCACTGATGATCTTAAAGTCCTGAAGCGACCGTTTAAGCTAGAGACTTGAAATTTGGCATGGACATTCTTTGAGATGGTTCAATTTAGGGAAAATCATAAAACTAAGATTTTTTTACTTTTAAACTATAAAAAAGGTTAAAAACTATAGATTTGTCGGTAATGTAGTTCAGCCGTGTGAGCGTATATCACCGTTTGGGTAACGTAGATCACTTTGCACGTTTAGTTCTCGCTTGTGTTTAATTGATCTCTTTCAACTACACCCGTGTTTGATACAAATATTGTATTTCATGTAAACATGAACATCTCTGTGTAGACGACGGTGTTTCGATGCATTGAGAGCGGGTTATTTCACCTGGGTAATACTCGCTTTGATTTATACAGTATTATGCCCAAAAACTACAAATTTTCAACTTTCAAATTATAAAAATACCGAGGTGTCGGTAAGGAAGTACTTTGGTTCTTAAAGATATCGCTTGGAGCGCTATTATAGTCGCTTAGTTCTCGCTTGTATTTAAATGATGTCTTTTAACTACACCTCTTCCTGATAATTAGTCTCAATTGGGTGCATAGTTGTTTGCGTATGGTTTTCCTTCTGATAGCTGTGTTATTTTTGAAAATGAAGTTTAGTTTTCCTTCTGATAGCTGTGTTATTATTGAAAATGAAGTTTACTGAATCGAAAGCGTATTTTAACATTTAGGTGATGTCCGCTTTGATTTCTATAGTAACTTTAAGTTAAGGTCGCTTAATTCTCGGTTGTATTTAAATTATGTCTTTTAACCACACCTGTTCGTGACAGTTTTGCAGAGCAGTAATCTTAAACGTTATATAAACTACGTTAGTGCAAATTTCAGTTTACAGTATATTGTAATATAGCTGTAACTGTAATATAACATTCAAATTCACACTAGATTATCCTTTCGACCGAATTTCGCATTACATGAATTTTGCTGTGAAGCTTGAGCTGTGATCTTAACGAAACATACTTTGTACAATACTTAATAGACAGTTAATTATTAACTTTGTGTTTGATTTGTATTCAGTGTCTTATATTAGATTTTTTTACACACTTAAAAATATGTTTTTGTGAATGTTTAAATAAGTATTGAACAAAAAGAACCGATTTAAATGTTAGGTTCTCGTTTCAGATTACTAATTCAAATTCACCCCAGCTTACGCTCTCGGCCGAATTTCGCATTCAATGAATTTACTGTGTAGCTCGTGCCGTGATCTTAACGTATTATACTTATATTACTTTGTATAATAATTAATAGACAGTTAATTATTATCTTTCTGTTTTATTAATATTCAGTATTTTACATTATATTTTAATACACACTTAAAGTACGTTTTTGAGAATTTTTAAATGAGTTTTGAACAAAAAGAACAGATTTAAATGTTAGGTTCTCGTTTCATTTTCACTTTATTTTAGAACACTAATTCAAATTCACCCCTGGTTACGCTTTAGGCCGAATTTCGCATTCAATGAAATTGTCCCGTGATCTTAAAGTAATATACTTCTATTACTTTGTACAATAATCAATAGCCAGTTAATTATTATCTTTCTGTTTTATTTATATTCAGTGTTTTACATTATATTTTAATACACACTTAAAATATGTTTTTGAGAATTTTTAAATGACTATTGAACAAAACAAACAGGTTTTATGAATAAATTATTATTTCACAGGTCTCGATTTTATATTCTTATAATTAGTAGTTAGTAATAGTAGGGGTTTTTTTTGCGGATCATCCCCGTTTTTATTCTTTCCTATTATTTTGTTTTCATGTTATTTAATTCTTGTTTTCGCTCTTTGATTTGAATGTTATACGCTATTTAAACGTTTTTCTTCTATCTCCTGAAATTTACAAGTTTTTATTTGATTTGGGTGAGGCATGGGATTATGTCAATTTTCCCATAATTGTATCTCTATTTAGTACCAATTGACTTTTGTTATAGTGTCATGGTAATCAAGCTATTAAATCTACACCAGACTCTTCACATCTAACAGCTGTTAAAAAACTGCTTAAAATTTATGTTCCTTTATTTTTGTTTACTTTTAGTTGTTATTTCGTTACCAAAATAGCAACCTATAAGACCAATATTAAAAATAACGATTTTTAAACTTAAATTTAGACCAACTTCGATTTTTCCTGGGACTGAGGCTGTTTCTCAACTTAATTTTGGGCCAAAACACTCTTAAGTGCAAAGTTTAAGCAAAATCTAACAGCTACATTTCGAGATCGTGGAACACACATCCCTTCAGACATAGCTCGTATTATATTATAGGATAGGATACATACAATTTATAGAAATTTAAAACTTTATATTTAGCTACCGAACAGAGAAATATTTGTTACCATAACTACTACTATTAAATATAATGATAGCAATAACAACAACTATAACTCTTTTAATTGAAATTTCTTATCATCTAACACAACAACAATCGTCTAATCTAAAGTATATATTTTTACCAGCATAACAACTAAAATATTTACATAAATAATTATAAATTCACAGCTCAAAACTTTTAAACGAATTCTAATTACGAAGGGGTATTAAAATCGATTCATATGAGTTTTTAAAAGCTTTGTTTACTATTGATTGTGAATTTTGTGTATTTGACGGTTTCGTTACTTACTGTCTTGACTGTGCAGTTCTTCCGTGGAACTAACGTATTTTAAACTCGACTTTTTATTAATTTACAAATTTAGGGCAACCCCTAGGGGGGGGGTCTAGCCTGTTCGGTACTTGAGACTAAGAGTAATTAACAAATTTGGGGCAACCCTATAAGGGGCATGGGGGCGGAGCCCCCATCGAGCCGTAGGCGAGTCCATAATATATACAGCCCCATGTGTAACTGACTGACTCACTGATGATCTTAAATTCCTGAAGCGACCGTTTAAGATAGAGACTTGAAATTTGGCATGGACATTCATTGAGATGTTTCAATTTAGGAAAAATCATAAAACTACAACTTTTTTACTTTTAAACTATAAAAAAGGTAATAAATATAGATTTGTCGGTAACGTAGTTCAGCCGTATCAGCGTATATCACCGCGTGGTATCGTAGATCACTCTTCAGGTTTAGTTCTCGCTCGCGTTTAAATGATCTCTTTCAACTACACCCGTGTTTGATATACTCATTGTATCCTTCGATGGATAGACTCTAATATATATTGTAAACTACGGCGTTATTTTGTATTGAGAGCGGGTTATTTCACCAGGGACCCAGGGTTATACTAGATAATATATACAGTGATAATTCCCTAATTTGTAGCTTATGCAGCATATGCGCTATCTTGAATGTTTACCAAAGGTGAATTTTCTTCTCCTACTATGAATTAATTTCCCATGGCGGGTGAATAGTCGCTTAGTTCTCGCTTGTATTTAAATCATGTCTTTTAACTACACCTGCTTCCTTGCTGTTGGCAACGTTAGTATCCCTCATATATAACAAACCGTTATCCATTTTACTTCAAAATAGCAATGAGATTATGCTGCATTGAAAGCTCGTTTCCTTTATATATTACACACATCATAAATATCGTATGTTTTAGGGAATTTTTAAATAACTGTTTAGCTGAACTAACATATTTAAATGTAGGTTCTCGTTTTGTTTCAATTTATTTTAGATTACTTATTCAAATTCACACGGGATTATTCTCCGCCGAACTTCGCATTGAATAGATTTTCTGTGAAGCTTGAGCCGTGATCTTAACGTAACATACTTCGATTACTTTGTACAATACTTAATAGACAGTTTATTATTATCTTTCTGTTTGATTTATATTCAGTGTCTTATATTTGAATTTTTCACACTTAAAATTTGTTTTTGAGAATGTTTAAATAAGTGTTGAACAAAAGTAATAGATTTAAATGTTAGGTTTTCGTTTAATTTCAATTTATTTTAGATTACTTATTCAAATTCACCCCATGAGAACCCCTCAGCCGAATCACGCATTCAATGAATTTTCTGTGTAGCTCGTGCCGTGATCTTAACGTTATGAATTTTGCTGTGAAGCTTGAGCTGTGATCTTAACGTAACATACTTCGATTACTTTGTACAATAATTAATAGACAGATATTTATTATCTTTTTGTTTGATTTGTATTCAGTGTCTTATATTAGATATTTTTTTCACACTTATAAATATGTTTTTGAGAATGTTTAAATAAGTATTGAACAAAATGAACACATTTAAATGTTAGGTTCTCGTTTCATTTTCACCTCATTCCAGATTACTAATTCAAATTCACCCCAAGTTAAGCTTTCGGCCGAATTTCGCATTCAATGAATTTACTGTGTTGCTCGTGCCGTGACCTTAACTTCTATTACTTTGTATGATAATTAATAGACAGGTAATTATTATCTTTCTGTTTTATTTATATTCAGTGTTTTACATTATATTTTAATACACACTTAAAATATGTTTTTGAAAATTTTTAAATGACTATTGAACTAAACAAACAGGTTTTTATGAATAAATTATTATTTCACAGGTCTCGATTTTATATTCTTATAATTAGTAGTTTGTAATAGTAGGGGTTTTTTGCGGATCAACCCCGTTTTTATTCTTTCCTATTATTTTGTTTTCATGTTTTTTAATTCTTGTTTTCGCTCATTGATTTGGATGTTATACGCTATTTCAGTGATTTAAACGTTTTTCTTCTATCTCCTGAAATTTACAAGTTTTTATTTGAGATGGGTGAGGCATTGGATTATGTCAATTTTCCCATAATTGTATCTCTATTTAGTACCAGGTTAACCGAGCCTTGCTCGTTGGTTTTAATTGACTTTTGTTATAGTGTCATGGTAATCAAGCTATTAAATCTACACCAGACTCTTCACAGCTAACAGCTGTTAAAAAACTGCTTAAAATTTATGTTCCTTTATTTTTGTTTACTTTTAGTTGTTCTTTCGTTACCAAAATAGCAACCTATAAGACCAATGTTAAAAATAACGATTTTGTTAACTTAAATTTAGACCAACGTTGTGTATTTGACGGTTTTGTTACTGTCTTGACTGTGCAGTTCTTTCGTGGAACTAACGTATTTTAAACTCAACTTTTTATTAATTTACGAATTTAGGGCAACCCTTTGAGGGGGGGGTCTAGCCTGTCGGTACTTGAGACTTAGAGCAATTAACAAATTTGGGGCAACCCTCTAAAGGGGCATGGGGGCGAAGCCCCCATCGAGCCGCAGGCGAGTCTATAATATATACAGCCCCATGTGTAACTGACTGACTCACTGATGATCTTAAATTCCTGAAGCGACCGTTTAAGATAGAGACTTGAAATTTGGCATGGACATTCATTGAGATGTTTCAATTTAGAAAAAATCATAAAACTACAACTTTTTTACTTTTAAACTATAAAAAAGGTAATAAATATAGATTTGTCGGTAACGTAGTTCAGCCGTATCAGCGTATATCACCGCGTGGTATCGTAGATCACACTTCAGGTTTAGTTCTCGCTCGCGTTTAAATGATCTCTTTCAACTACACCCGTGTTTGATATACTCATTGTATCCTTCGATGGATAGACTCTAATATATATTGTAAACTACGGCGTTATTTTGTATTGAGAGCGGGTTATTTCACCAGGGACCCAGGGTTATACTAGATAATATATACAGTGATAATTCCCTAATTTGTAGCTTATGCAGCATATGCGCTATCTTGAATGTTTACCAAAGGTGAATTTTCTTCTCCTACTATGAATTAATTTCCCATGGCGGGTGAATAGTCGCTTAGTTCTCGCTTGTATTTAAATCATGTCTTTTAACTACACCTGCTTCCTTGCTGTTGGCAACGTTAGTATCCCTCATATATAACAAACCGTTATCCATTTGACTTCAAAATAGCAATGAGATTATGCTGCATTGAAAGCTCGTTTCCTTTATATATTACACACATCATAAATATCGTATGTTTTAGGGAATTTTTAAATAACTGTTTAGCTGAACTAACATATTTAAATGTAGGTTCTCGTTTTGTTTCAATTTATTTTAGATTACTTATTCAAATTCACACGGGATTATTCTCCGCCGAACTTCGCATTGAATAGATTTTCTGTGAAGCTTGAGCCGTGATCTTAACGTAACATACTTCGATTACTTTGTACAATACTTAATAGACAGTTTATTATTATCTTTCTGTTTGATTTATATTCAGTGTCTTATATTTGAATTTTTCACACTTAAAATTTGTTTTTGAGAATGTTTAAATAAGTGTTGAACAAAAGTAATAGATTTAAATGTTAGGTTTTCGTTTAATTTCAATTTATTTTAGATTACTTATTCAAATTCACCCCATGAGAACCCCTCAGCCGAATTACGCATTCAATGAATTTTCTGTGTAGCTCGTGCCGTGATCTTAACGTTATGAATTTTGCTGTGAAGCTTGAGCTGTGATCTTAACGTAACATACTTCGATTACTTTGTACAATAATTAATAGACAGATATTTATTATCTTTTTGTTTGATTTGTATTCAGTGTCTTATATTAGATATTTTTTTCACACTTATAAATATGTTTTTGAGAATGTTTAAATAAAAATTGAACAAAAAGAACAGATTTAAATGTTAGGTTCTCGTTTCATTTTCACCTCATTCCAGATTACTAATTCAAATTCACCCCAAGTTAAGCTTTCGGCCGAATTTCGCATTCAATGAATTTACTGTGTTGCTCGTGCCGTGACCTTAACTTCTATTACTTTGTATGATAATTAATAGACAGGTAATTATTATCTTTCTGTTTTATTTATATTCAGTGTTTTACATTATATTTTAGTACACACTTAAAATATGTTTTTGAGATTTTTTAAATGAATATTGAACAAAACAAACAGGTCTTTATGAATAAATTATTATTTCACAGGTCTCGATTTTATATTCTTATAATTAGTTGTTTGTAATAGTAGGGGTTTTTTGCGGATCAACCCCGTTTTTATTCTTTCCTATTATTTTGTTTTCATGTTATTTAATTCTTGTTTTCGCTCATTGATTTGAATGTTATACGCTATTTCAGTGATTTAAACGTTTTTCTTCTATCTCCTGAAATTTACAAGTTTTTATTTGAGTTGGGTCAGGCATGGGATTATGCCAATTTTCCCATAATTGTATCTCTATTTAGTACCAGGTTAAACGAGCCTTGCTCGTTGGTTTTAATTGACTTTTGTTATAGTGTCATGGTAATCAAGCTATTAAATCTACACCAGACTCTTCACAGATAACAGCTGTTAAAAAACTGCTTAAAATTTATGTTCCTTTATTTTTGTTTACTTTTAGTTGTTATTTCGTTACCAAAATAGCAACCTATAAGACCAATGTTAAAAATAACGATTTTTAAACTTAAATTTAGACCAACTTCGATTTTTCCTGGGACTGAGGCTGTTTCTAAACTTATTTGTGGGCAAACACTCGTGCAAAGCTTAAGAAAAATCTAACAGCTACATTTCGAGATCGTGGAACACACATCCCTTCAGACATAGCTTGTATTATATTATAGGATAGGATAACAGAGAAATATTTGTTACCATAACTACTACGATTAAATATAATGATAGCAACAACAACAACTATAACTCTTTTAATTGAAATTTCTTTTCATCTAACACAACAACAATCGTCTAATCTAAAGTATATTTTTTTACCAGCATAACACCTAAAATATTTAAATAAATAATTATAAATTCACAGCTCAAAACTTTTAAACGAATTCTAATTACGAAGGGGTATTAAAACCGATTCATATGAGTTTTTTAAAAGCTTTGTTTACTATTGATTGTGAATTTTGTGTATTTGACGGTTTTGTTACTGTCTTGAGTGTGCAGTTCTTCCGTGGAACTAACGTATTTTAAACACGACTTTTTATTAATTTAAAAATTTAAGTCAACCCCTAGAAGGGGGGTCTAGCCTGTTCGGTACTTGAGACTTAGAGCAATTAACAAATTTGGGGCAACCCTCTTAGGGGGCCTGGGGGCGGAGCCCCCATCGAGCCGTAGGCGAGTCTATAATATATACAGCCCCATGTGTAACTGACTGACTCACTGATGATCTTAAAGTCCTGAAGCGACCGTTTAAGATAGAGACTTGAAATTTGGCATGGACATTCTTTGAGATGTTTCAATTTAGAGAAAATCATAAAACTACAACTTTTTTACTTTTAAACTATAAAAAAGGTAAAAAATATAGATTTGTCGGTAACGTAGTTCAGCCGTATCAACGTATACACCGCGTGGTATTGTAGATCACTTTACAGGTTTAGTTCTCGCTCGTTTTTAAATGATTTCTTTCAACTACACCCGTGTACTGTGAAACATAAATGTCTCGTGTGGACCACGGAGTTTCGATGCATAGAGAGCGGTTTATTTCACCAGGGTATTACTCGCTCTGATTAAAACAGTATAAATGCCCTAAAACTACAAATTTCCAACTTTCAAATTATAAAAATTTCTAAAAAGACGAGGTGTACGAGGGAAGTACGTTGGTTCTTAAAGATGTCGCTTGGAGCGCTATTATAGTCTCTTAGTTCTCGATTGTATTTAAATGATATATTTTAACTACACCTCTTCCCTATATTTATTTATTCTCAATTGGACGCATAGTTGTTGGCGTATGGTTTTCCCTCTGATTGCTGTATTACTATTGAAAATGAAGTTTACTGAATCGAAATCGAAAGCGTATCTTTACACTCAGGTGATGTCCGCTTTGATTTCTATATTAATTGCTAAACATTTTTTAGGTCTTATTACATTTTCTAGACTTTATGTGACTTTCTGACAGCAATTCTCATGCTGGAAAATTTCTTGTAGGTTTTCGCACAAAAAATTACCTTATACAGTAATTATAACTTAATTTTCTACTATTTATATGCTGTCTCTCTTTATGAATCCCTAGATTGAATATAGCGCTTCAGTTGATAGTTCTGGTGCAGTTTTACTTTGAAGAGTTGAACGTGTCCCAACACGTTTGACATCCAGTCTTAGACCTATTTGCTGCTGTCCAATCAGGCTTAGATTTTAGTTTAGGAAACGATTGAACATATTAAGTTTTAGAACGATTGAAATTTCCATTCTTACCTTCGCTAACGTTTACCTACTTCCGACGTTTTTTTAAGACCATCTACATATCTGATGATCCATCAGGCTGAGAAATATTATAATAATCAATTGAATTAAACTCAATAGTAATTTTTCTCGCTGCCACTTTGTCCGTCAAACTTCCTCAATGCAGTGCTCTCACCTTAAGTCTAGATTAACCCTCTTATTGTTGTAATTGAAAACTATTCTATGCTTATCAATTATTGTAACTTTTTCAGTATATTTTAATTTAACCAATAATCTTCTTTTGGCTATTATTTCACAATTGGTTTTTTTTTACTTCCATTGGTTGAAAATGCATAATGTACGCCGATTTTAAGGTTCTTAAGTTGCAACTTTCTTCATTTTAAGACTATATAAAGACTTTAAGACTTTATGATTATAGTACTTAATACCCTGTGATCTATTACATACTTTTAGGGCTCTATTTTTATTAATTTTCTGAACTAATATATATAACATTAAAAATTAATTGTTAAATTAATAATTGCTGATTTTGAATGATAAAATTGTTATCGTTTCTCTATATGGTACATATATGATTCCTGCGTTTCTTGGCCACCCCGTGGCGGAACTGAAGAATCTTAGCCTATACCATATTTTTTTTAATTTCAAATATCTTGATTTTGTCCCTTTTTTCTTCCATTACATACAACGATCCTCTATATAAATTTATAATTTTATTCCACTTTAATCTTTTCAGAATACAGCTATTACCTCAATCATGTGCAATCATAATCGTATCTCCAAATTTTTACACAACAACTTTTGAGCATGACTATTTACATAGTTCATTAAAATTTCACAACTCCATTATATTTTTTAACGAATTAAGGGGATCTAGGGAGTGGGATTAAACCATGAGTCGTGGGCAAATTTCAAAGCTTATTATTATTTATTGTGAGTAGTGTGTATTGGCGGCTTCTGTTACTGTTGTTGGAGTTGAGCCCTCAACTAGCCTGTTCATTGTATGAGGTTTTGACAGTAATTTACGGAAAACGGAATTGGGGCAACCATATATTGGGTTGGACCCTCCATCAAGCTTAACACCTAGAATATTAACATAAATAATATTTATTTTACAGCTCAATTTTTAAAACTATTTACTTGAGACTTAGAGCAATTACTTCTTATTAATTTACGAATTTAGGGCAACCTCTAAGGGGGCATGGGGCGGAGCCCCATCGAGCCGTAGGCGAGTCTATAATATATACAGCCCTATGTGTAACTGACTGACTCACTGATGATCTTAAAGTCCTGAAGCGACCGTTTAAGCTAGAGACTTGAAATTTGGCATGGACATTCTTTGAGATGGTTCAATTTAGGGAAAATCATAAAACTAAGATTTTTTTACTTTTAAACTATAAAAAAGGTTAAAAAATATAGATTTGTCGGTAATGTAGTTCAGCCGTGTGAGCGTATATCACCGTTTGGGTAACGTAGATCACTTTGCACGTTTAGTTCTCGCTTGTGTTTAATTGATCTCTTTCAACTACACCCGTGTTTGATACAAATATTGTATTTCATGTAAACATGAACATCTCTGTGTAGACGACGGTGTTTCGATGCATTGAGAGCGGGTTATTTCACCTGGGTAATACTCGCTTTGATTTATACAGTATTATGCCCAAAAACTACAAATTTTCAACTTTCAAATTATAAAAATACCGAGGTGTCGGTAAGGAAGTACTTTGGTTCTTAAAGATATCGCTTGGAGCGCTATTATAGTCGCTTAGTTCTCGCTTGTATTTAAATGATGTCTTTTAACTACACCTCTTCCTGATAATTTGTCTCAATTGGGTGCATAGTTGTTTGCGTATGGTTTTCCTTCTGATAGCTGTGTTATTTTTGAAAATGAAGTTTAGTTTTCCTTCTGATAGCTGTGTTATTATTGAAAATGAAGTTTACTGAATCGAAAGCGTATTTTAACATTTAGGTGATGTCCGCTTTGATTTCTATAGTAACTTTAAGTTAAGGTCGCTTAATTCTCGGTTGTATTTAAATTATGTCTTTTAACCACACCTGTTCGTGACAGTTTTGCAGAGCAGTAATCTTAAACGTTATATAAACTACGTTAGTGCAAATTTCAGTTTACAGTATATTGTAATATAGCTGTAACTGTAATATAACATTCAAATTCACACTAGATTATCCTTTCGACCGAATTTCGCATTACATGAATTTTGCTGTGAAGCTTGAGCTGTGATCTTAACGAAACATACTTTGTACAATACTTAATAGACAGTTAATTATTAACTTTGTGTTTGATTTGTATTCAGTGTCTTATATTAGATTTTTTTACACACTTAAAAATATGTTTTTGTGAATGTTTAAATAAGTATTGAACAAAAAGAACCGATTTAAATGTTAGGTTCTCGTTTCAGATTACTAATTCAAATTCACCCCAGCTTACGCTCTCGGCCGAATTTCGCATTCAATGAATTTACTGTGTAGCTCGTGCCGTGATCTTAACGTATTATACTTATATTACTTTGTATAATAATTAATAGACAGTTAATTATTATCTTTCTGTTTTATTAATATTCAGTATTTTACATTATATTTTAATACACACTTAAAGTACGTTTTTGAGAATTTTTAAATGAGTTTTGAACAAAAAGAACAGATTTAAATGTTAGGTTCTCGTTTCATTTTCACTTTATTTTAGAACACTAATTCAAATTCACCCCTGGTTACGCTTTAGGCCGAATTTCGCATTCAATGAAATTGTCCCGTGATCTTAAAGTAATATACTTCTATTACTTTGTACAATAATCAATAGCCAGTTAATTATTATCTTTCTGTTTTATTTATATTCAGTGTTTTACATTATATTTTAATACACACTTAAAATATGTTTTTGAGAATTTTTAAATGACTATTGAACAAAACAAACAGGTTTTATGAATAAATTATTATTTCACAGGTCTCGATTTTATATTCTTATAATTAGTAGTTAGTAATAGTAGGGGTTTTTTTTGCGGATCATCCCCGTTTTTATTCTTTCCTATTATTTTGTTTTCATGTTATTTAATTCTTGTTTTCGCTCTTTGATTTGAATGTTATACGCTATTTAAACGTTTTTCTTCTATCTCCTGAAATTTACAAGTTTTTATTTGATTTGGGTGAGGCATGGGATTATGTCAATTTTCCCATAATTGTATCTCTATTTAGTACCAATTGACTTTTGTTATAGTGTCATGGTAATCAAGCTATTAAATCTACACCAGACTCTTCACATCTAACAGCTGTTAAAAAACTGCTTAAAATTTATGTTCCTTTATTTTTGTTTACTTTTAGTTGTTATTTCGTTACCAAAATAGCAACCTATAAGACCAATATTAAAAATAACGATTTTTAAACTTAAATTTAGACCAACTTCGATTTTTCCTGGGACTGAGGCTGTTTCTCAACTTAATTTTGGGCCAAAACACTCTTAAGTGCAAAGTTTAAGCAAAATCTAACAGCTACATTTCGAGATCGTGGAACACACATCCCTTCAGACATAGCTCGTATTATATTATAGGATAGGATACATACAATTTATAGAAATTTAAAACTTTATATTTAGCTACCGAACAGAGAAATATTTGTTACCATAACTACTACTATTAAATATAATGATAGCAATAACAACAACTATAACTCTTTTAATTGAAATTTCTTATCATCTAACACAACAACAATCGTCTAATCTAAAGTATATATTTTTACCAGCATAACAACTAAAATATTTACACAAATAATTATAAATTCACAGCTCAAAACTTTTAAACGAATTCTAATTACGAAGGGGTATTAAAATCGATTCATATGAGTTTTTAAAAGCTTTGTTTACTATTGATTGTGAATTTTGTGTATTTGACGGTTTCGTTACTTACTGTCTTGACTGTGCAGTTCTTCCGTGGAACTAACGTATTTTAAACTCGACTTTTTATTAATTTACGAATTTAGGGCAACCCCTAGGGGGGGGTCTAGCCTGTTCGGTACTTGAGACTAAGAGTAATTAACAAATTTGGGGCAACCCTATAAGGGGCATGGGGGCGGAGCCCCCATCGAGCCGTAGGCGAGTCTATAATATATACAGCCCCATGTGTAACTGACTGACTTACTGATGATCTTAAATTCCTGAAGCGACCGTTTAAGATAGAGACTTGAAATTTGGCATGGACATTCTTTGAGATGTTTCAATTTAGGGAAAATCATAAAACTACAACTTTATTTAATTTTAAACTATAAAAAAGGTAAAAAATATAGATTTGTCGGTAACGTAGTTCAGCCGTATCAGCCTATATCACCGCGTGGTATCGTAGATCACTCTTCGGGTTTAGTTCTCGCTCGTGTTTAGATGATGTCTTTCAACTACACCCGTGTTTGACTCCAAAGTTGTATCTTACATAAACAACATGAACGTCTCGTGTAGACGACGGTGTTTGGATGCATTGGGAGCGGGTTCTTTCACCAGGGTATTTACTCGCTTTGATTAAAACAGTATAAATGTTCAAAAACTACAAATTTTCAACTTTCAAATTATAAAAATTTCTATAGACGAGGTGTCGGTAGGGAAGTACGTTGGTTCTGAAAGATGTCGCTTGGAGCGCTATTATAGTCGCTTAGTTCTCGCTTGTATTTAAATGATATCTTTTAACTACACCTCTTCCCTTCATTTATTCTCAATTGGACGCATAGTTGTTTGCGTATGGTTTTCAATCTGATTGCTGTGTTATTATTGAAAACGAATTTTACTGAATCGAAAGCGTATCTATACATTCAGGTGATGTCCGCTTTGATTTCTATATTGATTGCTAAAAATATTTTAGGTCTTATTACATTTTCTAGACTTTAGTTTTCTCATGCTGGAAAATTTCTTGTAGGTTTTCGCACAAAAAATTACCTTATACAGTAATTATAACTTAATTTTCTACTATTAATATGCTGTCTCTCTACATGAATGCCTAGATTGAATATAGCGCTTCAGTTGATAGTTCTGGTGCAGTTTTACTTTGAAGAGTTGAACGTGTCCCAACGTTTGACATCCAGTGTTTGACCTATTTGCTGCTGTCCAATCAGGCTTAGATTTTAGTTTAGGAAACGATTGAACATATTAAGTTTTAGAACGATTGAACTTTCCATTCTTACCTTCGCTAACGTTTACCTACTTCCGACGTTTTTTTTAAGACCATCTACATATCTGATGACCCATCAGGCTGAGAAATATTATAATAACCAATTGAATTAAACTCAATAGTAATTTTTCTCGCTGCCACTTTGTCCGTCAAACTTCCTCAATGCAGTGCTCTCACCTTAAGTCTAGATTAACCCTCTTATTGTTGTAATTGAAAACTATTCTATGCTTATCAATTATTGTAACTTTTTCAGTATATTTTAATTTAACCAATAATCCTTTTTAGGCTATTATCTCACAATTGGTTTTTTTTACTACCATTGGTTGAAAATGCATAATGTACGCCGATTTTATGGTTCTTAAGTTGCAACTTTCTTCATTTTAAGACTATATCAAGACTTCATGATTATAGTACCTAATACCCTGTGATCTATTACATACTACTAGGGCTCTATTTTTATTAATTTTCTGAACTAATATATATAACATTTAAAATTAATTGTTAAATTAATAATTGCTGATTTTGAATGATAAAATTGTTATCGTTTCTCTATATGGTACATATATGATTCCTGAGTTTCTTGGCCACCCCGTGGCGGAACTGAAGAATCTTAGCCTATACCATATATTTTTTTATTTCAAATATCTTGATTTTGTCCCTTTTTTCTTCTATTACATACAACGATCCTCTATATAAATTTATAATTTTATTCCACTTTAATCTTTTTAGAATACAGCTATTACCTCAATCATGTGCAATCATAATCGTATCTCCAAATTTTTACACAACAATTTTTGAGCATGACTATTTACATAGTTCATTAATATTTCACAACTCCATTATGTTTTTTAACGAATTAAGGGGAACTAGGGAGTGAGATTAAACCATGAGCCGTGGGGAAATTTCAAAGCTTATTATTTATTGTGAGTAGTGTGTATTGGCGGCTTCTGTTACTGTTGTTGGAGTTGAGCCCTCAACTAGCCTGTTCATTGTATGAGGTTTTGACAGTAATTTACGGAATACAGAATTGGGGCAACCAATTATTGGGTTGGACCCTCCATCAAGCTTAACACCTAGAATATTTACTTAAATAATATTTATTTCACAGCTCAATTTTTAAAACTATTTACTAAGGAGTTGTATTAAAACCTACTAATAGGAGATTATTAAAGCTTTTAGCGAATTTCCCTATAGGGAATACGCTATTACCGTAGTAGCCATGGTAAGACCTAAGCCCGGGACCACTTTATTTTTTCATTTTGAGGTCCCCAGAAGCCAAAAACACCATTCATGTTTTTTTTGTCTGTGATTACATACAGCCTACCTAAATTAAAACTTATAATTTTATTTTATTTTATTCATTTTGAACACACCAACTACCTCCATCATGTGTACAAAATTTTAACACATCAATTTTTAAGCAGGCTATCTAGAATATTTACATTTTTTTTTTTTTTTTTTTTTTTTGAGGGAGAGGCGGAAAAATGCATTACGCACACAGGTGGCCAGCCTGTAGTGTGGGGCTCCCCTAAAAACGGGTTTACCCACTAAAAAACCTCCTCTACTCTTTAGGAATCTAACCTGGAATTGTTTGTCACATTACGTCAGGCTAGGCCTAAATTTGGCTTACGCCCATGGGGCTCGCTCCTTATCCAGCCGCTCGATCAAGGGATCTGGGCCACTTCGCGGTCCAGATCGGTTTTCTTTTCCAGGAGCATGCCCCGGACGAACTGTGACAAACAATCCCAGTTGCCCTCATCCTCCATAATCTTTTGGCAGACCGTGTCCACCGAGACCGTGTCCACCGAGAATATTTACATAGTCCATTATTATTTCACAACTACATTTTATCTCACTATAACTTATATTTAAAATTCGCATTGAAGGTTTCATTTATTTTAAATGAGATTTTGCTGTACATTTTGTATTTTTTTCTTTATACAAGAACCTAGATTTACTGTCTAAGGACGCCTAAGAATAAACAATTAATTATTGTTATAGTTTTCGTAAGTCATGATTTGACAAAACCATGGTCAATACCAACATTCTTTACATAAAGTAAGTTTTTTAATTTTTTTATTGGTGGATTTTTTAGGCCGACTAATTTATTTATTACTTCAACCGTGCACCTATAGTTGTATTTTTATCCAAGCAAGGCACTTAAGTTAATGTGAACTTTTGCATCGATTTGGAAATGTTTTAGGATGTTTTGTTATTTGTTTGCTTAAGTGTGGTAAATTTTTAATGAATTAAGGGAGACTAGGGAGAGAGGCAAAAATAGCCATAAGCTTTTTATCAGTATTGACTGTGAGTAAAGTTAAATAGCTAGCCGGTTCCGTAACTGCCTTGGCAGTCCAGTACTTCGCTGGTACTAACCAGTTTAATACTTTTTACTTCATTATTGATTTACAAGTTTTTAACATTTTGTTATATTTTCTTTTTTTAGCGAAAAGTAATCAAGATGCGTGATCCCACAACTTTTTAACACATAAGTTTAGTTTTAACCGTTTCATTACCCTTCAGGTTTAAAATTGTAGCATATTTGAACATTTTAATGGGTGAGTTCTTTTCAAGTGAACAAATAATTTATCTTACAAAAATGAACCTTTAAACACATCTTATTAAAATTTAATGATAATTCTATTTTTTTGTACTTTTTTCATTGCACCAAGTGCTTAGGTGCGTGATGACGTACCGCCCCTCAACAATTCTTTTACCATTTTTAAAATGAAAAAAAATCTCACATATACATTATTGCTTTTTTACTTTTAATCTCCAAGGATATTTTCTTATTAGTGCTATGTATCTCCCCCAAATTAACACTAAGGTTTTATAAAATCGTTAACTTTGAGCTCTAGCATTCTAATACGTATATTTCAATTATCCTCTAAACTACTAACCACATTTTTTCCTGGCCATCAGTTCTATTTATCAACTAATAATTCTTCGGCGGAACCAACTAGGGGGCATGGTAGTGTAGTAAAATTAAGCCAAAATATGGCTGGAAAATGAAATAATTTTTGGACAGCAAATTTTTGCTGAAATGTGTTCTATGCTATCCCCTGACCTCCCTCAGAAAAGTCCCCTGAAATCCCCCTTGGGCAACATGCCTAAAAATGATGGGATGGCCCACGTGGAGTCAGAAATAAATCTTTCTTCGACCAATGGGTTTATGTACATCAAATTAAAGCTCTTAAGTAGCAGAATTTAATGCCGCAAACCCCATCTCAAAAGGTTGCCTGAGTCGAAAACGGCAGCATGTCAAACTTTGAATAAAAATCAAATTTTAACGTAAACTCTTAAAAATGTAATAATTTTCGAAATACTTGACCTTTCGAGGTGCGGTTTGCGGCAAAAGTTTGCTTTTACAATTACCTTTGAAAATGCGGATAGCTAGTTATATGCTTATCATACTACCCTTGAACCACCCTCCACATGGACGTCCCAAAGAGGAAGTTTTAAAAAAATTTTCTTAGACCATACCCATCCTATACATCATTTTAAAGGTCTTAGTAAGGAGAGTACATAGCCGAAAACCAGACCTCAAAAGGTCAAATATGTCGGAAGTTATTGTATTTCAAAGTTTTGATAGTATTATTTTATTCTAAACTTTGAACGCCTGCCATTTCACTCCCGATAGATATATTGAGGTCGAGTTTACGGCATTGTATTCTACATTTAAAGACCTTTAACTTGATATATATAAACCTTCTGGAATGTATTTAAATTTAGTATGCTTAATATCAAATATTAATGTAATTCCTTATGGGCCAACCCCTCATTTTTAAGCGTGATCCCCATATGGGATTTCTGTTGACTTTTTGGAGGAAGGTCAGGGGACGCCATAGAACACATTTCAAAAGAAATTGGCTTTCCAAAAATTATTTCATTTTTCCCGACTAATTTTACTACACTATGGGGGCGGAGCCCCCATCGAGCCGTAGGCGAGTCTATAATATATACAGCCCAATGTGTAACTGACTGACTGACTGACTCACTCACTGATGATCTTAATTTCCTGAAGCGACCGTTTAAGCTAGAGACTTGAAATTTGGCATGAACATTCTTTGAGATGTTTCAATTTAGGGAAAATCATCAAACTACAAATTTTCAACTTTTAAAGTATAAATAAATGCAAAAAAGCCGAAGTGTCGGTAAGGAAGTACGTTAGTTCTTAACGATGTCGCTTGGAGCGCTATTATAGTCGCTTAGTTCTCGCTTGTATTTACATTATGACTTTTAACTACACCTGTTCCTGATCGTGTGTCTAGGTTAAACGCACTAATGTCAGCATTTCGATTCCCTTTTCGCTTATAATATATAAATTACTTATATCTCTCTTAGATATATATACGTGCACTGTGTACAGGGATTCTTCATGATTGTTTGCTTATTTGCTCCCATTTTAGTTCTCGCTTGTATTTAAATAATGACTTTTAACTATAACTGTCACCTGTTCCTGTTTTGTTTACGTAGGGGCGCACGATTACGATTGTCCTCATATCGATTCCCATATTTCTTAAATTATTATTATCTTTTTCATGTACACAGTTTCATAACATACAGTGATACCCAATGTTTACTTACAAAATATTCCTCTTTTTAGTTCTCGCTTGTATTTAAATTAAGACTTAACTACGCTTGCTCCTAATATTAATTTCTAATAATAATTATCTACGTTACGATGTCCTATGATTGTATTCATCCCCATAGCTAAAACGTGCAGTGTGGTGCAACTACAGTATGTGCGTTTGCTTGGAATTGCTTAAATGGTGAATTCCCTTCACTCATTATCGGTGGATTTTTTAAATTAATTTTCTTTAATTATCTTTTTATCTTGAAATTATGTTTCTTGTGTTTTTTTGTCTGTGATTACATAAAGCCTACCTACATTAAAACTTATAATTTTATTTCATTTTATTCATTTTGAACACACCAATTACCTCCATCATGTGCCCAAAATTTTAACACATCAATTTTTTAGCAGGCTATCTAGAATATTTACATAGTCCATTATTATTTCACAACTCCATTTTATCTCACTATTACTTATATTTAAAATTCGCATTGAAGGTTTCATTTATTTTTAATGAGATTTTGCTGTACATTTTGTATTTTTTCTCTATACAAGAACCTAGATTTACTGTCTAAGGACGCCTAAGAATAAACAATTAATTATTGTTATAGTTTTCGTAAGTGATTTGGCAAAACCATGGTCAATACCAACATTCTTTACATAAAGTAAGTTTTTTAATTTTTTTATTGATGGACTTTTTTAGGCCAATTATTTTTTTTTATTTCAACCGTGCACCTATAGTTGTATTTTTATCCAAGCAAGGCACTTAGGTTAACAATTATTAATGTGAACTTTTGCATCGATTTGGAAATGTTTTAGGATGTTTTGTTATTTGTTTGCTTAAGTGTGGTAAATTTTTTAATGAATTAAGGGAGACTAGGGAGAGAGACAAAAATAGCCTTAAGCTTTTTATTAGTATTGACTGTGAGTGAGTAAAGTTAAAGAGCTAGCCGGTTCCTTAACTGTTTTGGCAGTCCAGTACTTCGCTGGTACTAACCAGTTTAATACTTTTTACTTCATTATAGATTTACAAGTTTTTAACATTTTTATATTTTCTTTTTTTAGCGAAAAGTAACCAAGATGCGTGATCCCACAACTTTTTAACACATAAGTTTAGTTTTAACCGTTTCACTACCCTTCAGGTTTAAAATTGTAGCATATTTGAACATTTTTAATGGGTGAGTTCTTTTCAAGTGAACAAATAATTTATTTTACAAAAATGAACCTTTAAACACATCTTATTAAGATTTAATGATAATTCTATTTTTTTGTACTTTTTTCATTGCACCAAGTGCTTAGGTGCGTGATGACGTACCACCCCTCAACAATTCTTTTACCATTCTTAAAATGAAAAAAAAACTCACATATACATTATTGCTTTTTTACTTTTAATCTCCAAGGATATTTTCTTATTAGTGCTATGTATCTCCCCCAAATTAACACTAAGGTTTTATAAAATCGTTAACTTTGAGCTCTAGCATTCTAATATGTATATTTCAATTATCCTCTAAACTTCTAACCACATTTTTTCCTGGCCATCGGTTCTATTTATCAACTACTAATGCTTCGGCGGAACCAACTAGGGGGCATGGGGGCGGAGCCCCCATCGAGCCGTAGGCGAGTCTATAATATATACAGCCGCATGTGTAACTGACTGACTCACTGATGATCTTAAATTCCTGAAGCGACCGTTTAAGATAGAGACTTGAAAGTTGGCATGGACATTCTTTGAGATGTTTCAATTTAGGAAAAATCATAAAACTAACCCTTTTTTACTTTTAAACTATAAAAAAGGTAAAAAATATAGATATGTCGGTAACGTAGTTCAGCCGTGTGAGCGTATATCACCGTTTGGGTAACGTAGATCAATTTGCAGGTTTAGTTCTCGCTCGTGTTTAAATGATTTCTTTCAACTACACCCGTGTTTGATTCAAACGTCCGTAATTGTTAAACGTCCGTCACATAAACGTTTCATGTAGACGGCGGTGTTTCGATGCATTGAGAGCCGGTTATTTCACCAGGGTAATACTCGCTTAGATTTATACAGTATTAAAATGCCCAAAAACTACAAATTTTTAACTTTCAAATCATAAAAAAATTCTATAAAGGCGAGGTGTTGGTTAGGAAGATGTCGCTTGGAGCGCTATTATAGTCGCTTAGTTCTCGCTTGTATTTAAATGATGTCTTTTAACTACACCTCTTCCTGATAATTATACCTTTAAATGTGCGCATATTTGTTTGCGTATGGTTTTCCCTTCGATTGCTGTGTTATTGTTGAAAATGAAGTTTTCTTAATCGAAAGCGTATCTTAACATTCAGGTGAAGTCCGCTTTGATTTCTATATTAATTGCTAAAAATATTTTAGGTCTTATTACATTTTCTAGACTTAAGTTTTCTCATGCTGGAAATTTTCTTGTAGGTTTTCGCTCAAAAAATAACCTAATACAGTAATTATAACTTAATTTTCTACTATTTGTATGCTGTCTCTCTATATGATTGAATATAGCGCTTCAGTTGATAGTTCTGGTGCAGTTTTACTTTGAAGAGTTGAACGTGTCCCAACAAGTTTGACATCCAGTCTTTTACCTATTTGCTGCTGTCCAATCAGGCTTAGATTTTAGTTTAGGAAACGATTGAACATATTAAGTTATAGAACCATTGAAATTTCCATTCTTACCTTTGCTAACGTTTACCTACTTCCTACGTTTTTTTAAGACTATCTACATATCTGATGACCCATCATGCAGAGAAATATTATAATAACCAATTGAATTAAACTCAATAGTAATTTTTCTCGCTGCCACTTTGTCCGTCAAACTTCCTCAATGCAGTGCTCTCACCTAAAGTCTCGATTAACCCTATTATTGTTGTAATTGAAAACTATTCTATGCTTATCAATTATCGTAACTCTTTCAGTATATTTTAATTTAACCAATAATCCTTTTTTGGCTATTATTTCAATATTGGTTTTTTTACTACCATTGGTTGAAAATGCATAATGTACGCAGATTTAGGGTTCTTAAGTTGCAACTTTCTTCATTTTAATACTATATAAAGACTTTAAGACTTCATGATTATAGTACCTAATACCCTGTGATCTATTACATACTACTAGGGCTCTATTTTTATTAATTTTCTGAACTGATATATATATATATATATATATATATATAACATTTAAAATTGTTAAATTAATAATTGCTGATTTTGAATGATAAAATTGTTATCGTTTCTTTATATGGTACATATATGATTCCTGCGTTTCTTGGCCACCCCATGGCGGAACTGAAGCATCTTAGACTATACCATATATTTTTTTAATTTCAAATATCTTGATTTTGTCTCTTTTTTCTTCTATTACATACAACGATCCTCTGTATAAACATATAATTTTAATCCACTTTTATCTTTTCAGAATACAGCTATTACCTCAATCATGTGCAATCATAATCGTACCTCCAAATTTGTACACAACAACTTTTGAGCATGACTATTTACATATTCATTAATATTTCACAACTCCATTATATTTTTAACCAACTAAGGGGAACTAGGGAGTGGGATTAAACCATGAGCCGAGGACAAATTTCAAAGCTTATTATTATTTATTGTGAGTAGTGTGTATTGGCGGCTTCTGTTACTGACGTTGGAGTTGAGCCCTCAACTAGCCTGTTCTTTGTATGAGGTTTTGACAGTAATTTACGGAATTGGGGACCAATTATTGGGTTGGACCCTCCATCAAGCATAACATCTAGAATATTTACATAAATAATATTTATTTCACAGCTCAATTTTTTAAAACTATTTACTAAGGAGGGATATTAAAACCTACTAATAGGAGATTATTAAAGCTTTTTTTGCTATTGATTGTGAATTTAGAGTATTAGATAGTTTTGTTACTGTCTTGGCTGTTCAGGTCTTATGTGGAACTAAACTATTTCAAAGTTGACTTTTTATTAATTCAAACTAGGGGGCAACTCCTAAGGGGGCATGGGGGCGGAGCCCCCATCGAGCCGTAGGCGAGTCTATAATATATACAGCCCCATGTGTAACTGACTCACTCACTCACTTAAAGTCCTGAAGCCACCGTTTAAGCTAGAGACTTGAAATTTGGCATGGACATTCTTTGAGTTGTTTCAATTTAGGGAAAATCATAAAACTACAACTTTTTTACTTTTTAACTATAAAAAAGGTAAAAAATATAGATTTGTCGGTAACGTAGTTCAGCCGTATCAGCGTATAACACCTCGCTCGTGTTTAAATGATCTCTTTCAACTACACCCGTGTTTGATATAAGCACTGTATCCTTCGATGGATACACTCCAATTTAATATGATTTATGGTGTTCTACTGCATTGAGAGCGGGTCATTTCACCAGGTACCCAGGGTTATATTCGTTATGATTTTTATACAGTGATAATGCCTAATTTGTAGCTAATGCAGCATATGCGCTATCTTGAATGTTTACCAAAGGTGAATTTTCTTCTCCTACTATGGAGAATTCCCATGGCGGGTGAATAGTCGCTTAGTTCTCGCTTGTATTTAAATCATGTCTTTTAACTACACCTGCTTTCTTGCTGTTGACAACGATAGTATCCCTCATATTTAACAAACCGTTATCCACTCACCTTCAAAATAGCAATGAGATTGTGCTGCATTGAAAGCTCGTTTCTTTTATATTTTTACACACATCATAAATATGTCTTAGGGCATTTTTAAATAACTGTTGAGCAGAATTAACAGATTTAAATGTTATGTTCTCGTTTTGTTTCAATTTATTTTAGTTTACTTATTCAAATTCACACGGGAATATTCTTCCGGCCGAATTTCGCATTAAATGGATTTTCTGTGAAGCTTGAGCCGTGATCTTAACGTAACATACTTCGATTACAACACTTAATAGTTAATTATTATCTTTCTGTTTGATTTATATTCAGTGTCTTATATTAGATTTTTTCACACTTAAAATTTGTTTTTGAGAATGTTTAAATAAGTGTTGAACAAAAAGAACAGATTTAAATATTAGGTTCTCGTTTCATTTCAATTTATTTTAGATTACTTATTCAAATTCACCCCACGTGAACTTCTCAGCCGAATATCGCATTCTATGAATTTTCTGTCTAGATCGTGCCGTGATCTTAACGTTACATACTTCTATTACTTAGTACGATACTTAATAGACAGTTAATTATTATCTTTCTGCGTTATTTATATTCAGTGTTTTATATTTTATTTTAATACACACTTAAAATATGTTTTTATAATTTTTAAACGGCTATTGAACAAAACTAACAGGTTTTTATGAATAAATTATTATTTCACAGGTCTAGATTTTATATTCTTATAATTAGTAGTTTGTAATAGTAGGGGTTTTTTGCGGATCTTCCAAGTTTTTATTATTTCCCATGATTTTGTTTTCATGTTATTCAATTCTTGTTTTAGCTTATTGATTTGAATGTTATTTGCTATTTCAGAAATTTAAACGTTTTTCTTCTATATCCTGAAATTTACAAGTTTTTATTTTTAATTAGTTTGTATCAGCCGATTCTTTTAATATCGTGGTTGGCGATACTATATTTAGTTCAAATTGTATTTTTAATTTCTTAAGTTTATTAACTATCATAGCTTGATTTTTTATTATTTTAATAGCAATCTTCACACTTATTATTGGTTGTTTTCTATTTTTTAGCATTATTGTTTAATCTAATAGGCATATTACTTTATTTTTAAAATGTACGAAAATCTCATGTAAAAATACTTAATTTGGAATTATTTTGACCCATTGCAATTTTAATTGGACGCATGTTAACTCGTTGACGTTTTTAGACTAAGTAGTTGGTGACGTGGAATAGTTAGCATCACACATTTTAGTAGAGTTACGAGTAAATTAATAACTTAGCTTTTCAATACTTCGAATTTTATTAGTTTTTATTTTCCGATTCTTTTAATATCGTGGTTGGCTATCCTAGATTTGGTTTAAGTGTTACTTTCAATTTCTTTAGTTTATGCATTATTATAGCTTGATTATTTTATTATTTTAATAGTTATTTTCACATAATCAATTATTGTCTATTTTTAGCATTATTGTTTTGCTATAGTGGGCACATTACATTTTTTTACCTATGAAAATTTAATTTAAAGATACTTAATTAAGATTAATTTTGCCCCATTGCAATTTTTCTGTGCCGCATCTAAAATCGTTGACGTTCCAGACCAAGTGGTTGGTAACGTCGAGGAGTTAGTATCACACATTTTTGTAGTAGAGCTACACGTAATTTAAAACTTAGCTTTTCAAAACTTCGATGGAACTAGCCTGTTCAGTACTTTGGTGGAACTAGACAGTTCATTATTTGAGACTTTGTGAATGATTAACGAAATTAGTAAAATCAACTAGGGGGCATGGGAGCTGAGTCCCGTGAAATATTTTCAAAGGATATTATTGTTATTATTATTATTGATTTGAGTAGTGCGTATTAGCCCGTTTTGTTACTGTCTTCGCTGTCCAGTTAGTTGGTGGAACTATCCTGTTCAATACTTGACTTTAAATTATTCTACAAATTTAGGGCAACCCCTAAGGGGGCATGGGGGCGGAGCCCCCATCGAGCCGTAGGCGAGTCTATAATATATACAGCCCTATGTGTAACTGACTCACTGACTGACTCACTGATGATAGTAATGTCCTGAAGCGACCGTTTAAGCTAGAGACTTGAAATTTGGCATGAACATTCTTTGAGATGTTTCAATGTAGGGAAAATTATAAAACTACAACTTTTTTACTTTTAAACTATAAAAAAGGTAAAAAATATAGATTTGTCGGTAACGTAGTTCAGCCGTATCAGTGTATATCGCCGCGTGGTATCGTAGATCACTTAGCAGGTTTAGTTCTCGCTGGTGTTTAAATGATCTATTTCAACTACACTCGTGTTTGGTTCAAAACTGTTAATGCAGCATGTGTGCTATCTTAAACGTTTACTTATGGTGAATTTTTACTTCTACTATAATTCCCATGGCGGGTACATTTCACTGTTATAGTGATGTTCGGTGTACACCTCTGACAAAGAAAAAATTTACACATTAATATTTAGATTTCATTTTATTTTAATATATAACAGTAAAGTTACATTAGATGTGTCTTGCTCATGACAAAATCGCTAATATCCCTTTTAAAATACACAAAACTCATTTTAAACTATAATCAACTGTGCCATATTAGGTAAACCTGTTGACGCTCCATCGATTGTAGGTAACAGTGTACACGGTTTGCCGGAAATCACTAATTTAAAATTCAAACCCCACTTGTAATGACTTTTTAAATTTAAAATGTAATTTAAAACAACTTTACAATTTAATCTTGTACGCATATTTTTAACGGTTTAGGGAACATTGGCGGTTGAAATTTAGATTTTTCCTATAAGAATAACATGGAAAAATTTGGAAATCTTCTCCGATTATTTTTGGTTGAACAAACATGTCCCAGTTCAAACATGTCTTAGACTCTCTTTTAAATGTTTCCAATACAAATTTTTAGTTTTGTCATACTTTTTTCATAGAATTAACAACATGTTGGAGATTGTTGTAAATGTATGGAATTGTTAAACTAATGACGTGATAATTGATGTTTTGTAATGGAATATTATTTAAAATAAGGTTCTTAGACATTTTCATGCTTGGCCAGTTCAGCAGACTGGGTAATTGTATTATAACCAATAACAATAACTAAACCCAGACCCAAAAGTTTGACTTCTATTTGCACACAACCCGTTTAAAATATCTCTGTTTCTTTAATAGTAGTTGTAATTAAAAGTTAGGTAGACTAATTTTCTGTAATTATTAAAACCCTAAAATTGATCCAAGAATTCTTCTTTTGGCCATTATTGTTTATTTTGATATTGTTTGCATTTTCTTTTTAGTTCATATGGTATTTTTAATGTATTTAATTTGTATATTGTAGTTGCTTGATCAATTTTATCATTTGTATGGTTTATTTACCCTTTTATTGATTTTTTCTATGCGCCAAGTAACTCCTCGGAACTAATTTGTAGTGTATTATAAACATTTCATAATGGCAGGTTCCTTTTCTAGAAACCAAAAAAATTATCTTAAAAAATGGGATTGCATCATATTGATTTTGTCACACCATTCAAAACTCCCGTATTACTATGATTTTTTTCTAGATACAGACTAACTTAATCAATGTTTTGACAAACAATTTTAACTTACTAGGCTACTCCTAACTATAACAATAACCACAATTATTACCCTTCTAACTGAAGTTTTAAAATTTTACAACTTTTTTCAAATTTAATTTAATACCGAAAAGTTAAAATATTTATTTAATTTTTGATATTACAATTTATTAAAAATAAACCTCTACAACATTCATATATCTGAGTAAAATTTATTTCAAACTTGATAATGGCAACTATATTTAATCTTAAAAGTATTTTACAATATTTTTTGTAATCTATAAAAGTCTCATATAAAGATACTTAAGTTAGATTAAATGTATGGCCCTTTACTTTCTCTCTCTGTGCCGTACCTAACTCCTTGACGTTGTAGACAAATTGTGGGGGCCGAGGCATAGAGGGACTGCCTGGTGTGTATTTTTTTAGGGATTTGCAGTTATGTACATACACAGGGTTCCTGCGCTTCCCGGCCTCATCGTTAGGAAAACTATGTATGCCAGAACTCTTAAGGGAAGGCTTAACTTAGGAGAACTTTTGTTTCTTTAACTACTATTCCTAACTATAACTATAACAAAAACCACAACTATAACTTTTAATTGAAACTTCTTTTTTTAACTTTCTTATTATAAATTAGCAGCTCAAATCTTTTTAACGAATTTTAACTACAAAGGGGTATTAAAACCGATTTATAGGAAATTTTCAAAGCCTTTTTACTATTAATTGATTGTGAATTTTGTGTAAACTGCCCGGTGTTTATATTTTAAAATTGATTTGTAAATATGTACATATATGGTTCCTACGTTTCTCGGCCTCTCCGTGGCGGAACTGGATACGTCAGATTGCAACATTAAGCGCTGGTTAACTAACAGAGAAACATTGTCTCTTGAAGTACTAAAATGAACTCACAACACCTGAGTTCGAATTATCTTGACCTACACTATACTTTTAAACAAATTTCAATTATTTTGCAACTCATAAAATAAACTTTTATTCGACACCTGTTCTTTCCACAACTCCTTAATTAAAATATCATATCACCTGAGTTTTCACAAAAGCCACATCAATAACTAGAATATTTATTTAATAACTTTATTTAATAACTATTATTTCACAACTCCCAATTTGTGTCCTGTCGTCTACAGCCGTGCACGTGCTCCATGTATTGTTCGTGTCGTGTTAATTGTAATATGTGTTTTGTGTTTATTTTTATTCGAACTGACGCAGCGAAAGCTAAGACAATTTTAAATAATGACATAGTTTAGTGTGCTGCGACGTGTACCCGTCGATGGAGTAATCTCCGAAACGGCCGTCGTACAAGGACATAATTTGGATCGTGTTTGACGGTAAGCAGTAAGATTATATTATTATATCTGCACACGATTCGCCACACTTGAGAATATACTCCCAATTTCATATTTTCACAAATTGTAGTTTTCTTATAGTAGGGGTTTTCGCGGACTATTCTTTTTTTCATGATACACCAATTAATTCAGTCATATTCGCATCAAAAACTTTAACAGTACCCTATGTGTAACTGACTCACTGACTGACTCACTGATGATAGTAATGTCCTGAAGCGACCGTTTAAGCTAGAGACTTGAAATTTGGCATGAACATTCTTTGAGATGTTTCAATGTAGGGAAAATTATAAAACTACAACTTTTTTACTTTTAAACTATAAAAAAGGTAAAAAATATAGATTTGTCGGTAACGTAGTTCAGCCGTATCAGCGTATATCGCCGCGTGGTATCGTAGATCACTTAGCAGGTTTAGTTCTCGCTGGTGTTTAAATGATCTATTTCAACTACACTCGTGTTTGGTTCAAAACTGTTAATGCAGCATGTGTGCTATCTTAAACGTTTACTTATGGTGAATTTTTACTTCTACTATAATTCCCATGGCGGGTACATTTCACTGTTATAGTGATGTTCGGTGTACACCTCTGACAAAGAAAAAATTTACACATTAATATTTAGATTTCATTTTATTTTAATATATAACAGCAAAGTTACATTAGATGTGTCTTGCTCATGACAAAATCGCTAATATCCCTTTTAAAATACACAAAACTCATTTTAAACTATAATCAACTGTGCCATATTAGGTAAACCTGTTGACGCTCCATCGATTGTCAGTAACAGTGTACACGGTTTGCCGGAAATCACTAATTTAAAATTCAAACCCCACTTGTAATGACTTTTTAAATTTAAAATGTAATTTAAAACAACTTTACAATTTAATCTTGTACGCATATTTTTAACGGTTTAGGGAACATTGGCGGTTGAAATTTAGATTTTTCCTATAAGAATAACATGGAAAAATTTGGAAATCTTCTCCGATTATTTTTGGTTGAACAAACATGTCCCAGTTCAAACATGTCTTAGACTCTCTTTTAAATGTTTCCAATACAAATTTTTAGTTTTGTCATACTTTTTTCATAGAATTAACAACATGTTGGAGATTGTTGTAAATGTATGGAATTGTTAAACTAATGACGTGATAATTGATGTTTTGTAATGGAATATTATTTAAAATAAGGTTCTTAGACATTTTCATGCTTGGCCAGTTCAGCAGACTGGGTAATTGTATTATAACCAATAACAATAACTAAACCCAGACCCAAAAGTTTGACTTCTATTTGCACACAACCCGTTTAAAATATCTCTGTTTCTTTAATAGTAGTTGTAATTAAAAGTTAGGTAGACTAATTTTCTGTAATTATTAAAACCCTAAAATTGATCCAAGAATTCTTCTTTTGGCCATTATTGTTTATTTTGATATTGTTTGCATTTTCTTTTTAGTTCATATGGTATTTTTAATGTATTTAATTTGTATATTGTAGTTGCTTGATCAATTTTATCATTTGTATGGTTTATTTACCCTTTTATTGATTTTTTCTATGCGCCAAGTAACTCCTCGGAACTAATTTGTAGTGTATTATAAACATTTCATAATGGCAGGTTCCTTTTCTAGAAACCAAAAAAATTATCTTAAAAAATGGGATTGCATCATATTGATTTTGTCACACCATTCAAAACTCCCGTATTACTATGATTTTTTTCTAGATACAGACTAACTTAATCAATGTTTTGACAAACAATTTTAACTTACTAGGCTACTCCTAACTATAACAATAACCACAATTATTACCCTTCTAACTGAAGTTTTAAAATTTTACAACTTTTTTCAAATTTAATTTAATACCGAAAAGTTAAAATATTTATTTAATTTTTGATATTACAATTTATTAAAAATAAACCTCTACAACATTCATATATCTGAGTAAAATTTATTTCAAACTTGATAATGGCAACTATATTTAATCTTAAAAGTATTTTACAATATTTTTTGTAATCTATAAAAGTCTCATATAAAGATACTTAAGTTAGATTAAATGTATGGCCCTTTACTTTCTCTCTCTGTGCCGTACCTAACTCCTTGACGTTGTAGACAAATTGTGGGGGCCGAGGCATAGAGGGACTGCCTGGTGTGTATTTTTTTAGGGATTTGCAGTTATGTACATACACAGGGTTCCTGCGCTTCCCGGCCTCATCGTTAGGAAAACTATGTATGCCAGAACTCTTAAGGGAAGGCTTAACTTAGGAGAACTTTTGTTTCTTTAACTACTATTCCTAACTATAACTATAACAAAAACCACAACTATAACTTTTAATTGAAACTTCTTTTTTTAACTTTCTTATTATAAATTAGCAGCTCAAATCTTTTTAACGAATTTTAACTACAAAGGGGTATTAAAACCGATTTATAGGAAATTTTCAAAGCCTTTTTACTATTAATTGATTGTGAATTTTGTGTAAACTGCCCGGTGTTTATATTTTAAAATTGATTTGTAAATATGTACATATATGGTTCCTACGTTTCTCGGCCTCTCCGTGGCGGAACTGGATACGTCAGATTGCAACATTAAGCGCTGGTTAACTAACAGAGAAACATTGTCTCTTGAAGTACTAAAATGAACTCACAACACCTGAGTTCGAATTATCTTGACCTACACTATACTTTTAAACAAATTTCAATTATTTTGCAACTCATAAAATAAACTTTTATTCGACACCTGTTCTTTCCACAACTCCTTAATTAAAATATCATATCACCTGAGTTTTCACAAAAGCCACATCAATAACTAGAATATTTATTTAATAACTTTATTTAATAACTATTATTTCACAACTCCCAATTTGTGTCCTGTCGTCTACAGCCGTGCACGTGCTCCATGTATTGTTCGTGTCGTGTTAATTGTAATATGTGTTTTGTGTTTATTTTTATTCGAACTGACGCAGCGAAAGCTAAGACAATTTTAAATAATGACATAGTTTAGTGTGCTGCGACGTGTACCCGTCGATGGAGTAATCTCCGAAACGGCCGTCGTACAAGGACATAATTTGGATCGTGTTTGACGGTAAGCAGTAAGATTATATTATTATATCTGCACACGATTCGCCACACTTGAGAATATACTCCCAATTTCATATTTTCACAAATTGTAGTTTTCTTATAGTAGGGGTTTTCGCGGACTATTCTTTTTTTCATGATACACCAATTAATTCAGTCATATTCGCATCAAAAACTTTAACAGTACCCTATGTGTAACTGACTCACTGACTGACTCACTGATGATAGTAATGTCCTGAAGCGACCGTTTAAGCTAGAGACTTGAAATTTGGCATGAACATTCTTTGAGATGTTTCAATGTAGGGAAAATTATAAAACTACAACTTTTTTACTTTTAAACTATAAAAAAGGTAAAAAATATAGATTTGTCGGTAACGTAGTTCAGCCGTATCAGCGTATATCGCCGCGTGGTATCGTAGATCACTTAGCAGGTTTAGTTCTCGCTGGTGTTTAAATGATCTATTTCAACTACACTCGTGTTTGGTTCAAAACTGTTAATGCAGCATGTGTGCTATCTTAAACGTTTACTTATGGTGAATTTTTACTTCTACTATAATTCCCATGGCGGGTACATTTCACTGTTATAGTGATGTTCGGTGTACACCTCTGACAAAGAAAAAATTTACAAATTAATATTTAGATTTCATTTTATTTTAATATATAACAGCAAAGTTACATTAGATGTGTCTTGCTCATGACAAAATCGCTAATATCCCTTTTAAAATACACAAAACTCATTTTAAACTATAATCAACTGTGCCATATTAGGTAAACCTGTTGACGCTCCATCGATTGTCAGTAACAGTGTACACGGTTTGCCGGAAATCACTAATTTAAAATTCAAACCCCACTTGTAATGACTTTTTAAATTTAAAATGTAATTTAAAACAACTTTACAATTTAATCTTGTACGCATATTTTTAACGGTTTAGGGAACATTGGCGGTTGAAATTTAGATTTTTCCTATAAGAATAACATGGAAAAATTTGGAAATCTTCTCCGATTATTTTTGGTTGAACAAACATGTCCCAGTTCAAACATGTCTTAGACTCTCTTTTAAATGTTTCCAATACAAATTTTTAGTTTTGTCATACTTTTTTCATAGAATTAACAACATGTTGGAGATTGTTGTAAATGTATGGAATTGTTAAACTAATGACGTGATAATTGATGTTTTGTAATGGAATATTATTTAAAATAAGGTTCTTAGACATTTTCATGCTTGGCCAGTTCAGCAGACTGGGTAATTGTATTATAACCAATAACAATAACTAAACCCAGACCCAAAAGTTTGACTTCTATTTGCACACAACCCGTTTAAAATATCTCTGTTTCTTTAATAGTAGTTGTAATTAAAAGTTAGGTAGACTAATTTTCTGTAATTATTAAAACCCTAAAATTGATCCAAGAATTCTTCTTTTGGCCATTATTGTTTATTTTGATATTGTTTGCATTTTCTTTTTAGTTCATATGGTATTTTTAATGTATTTAATTTGTATATTGTAGTTGCTTGATCAATTTTATCATTTGTATGGTTTATTTACCCTTTTATTGATTTTTTCTATGCGCCAAGTAACTCCTCGGAACTAATTTGTAGTGTATTATAAACATTTCATAATGGCAGGTTCCTTTTCTAGAAACCAAAAAAATTATCTTAAAAAATGGGATTGCATCATATTGATTTTGTCACACCATTCAAAACTCCCGTATTACTATGATTTTTTTCTAGATACAGACTAACTTAATCAATGTTTTGACAAACAATTTTAACTTACTAGGCTACTCCTAACTATAACAATAACCACAATTATTACCCTTCTAACTGAAGTTTTAAAATTTTACAACTTTTTTCAAATTTAATTTAATACCGAAAAGTTAAAATATTTATTTAATTTTTGATATTACAATTTATTAAAAATAAACCTCTACAACATTCATATATCTGAGTAAAATTTATTTCAAACTTGATAATGGCAACTATATTTAATCTTAAAAGTATTTTACAATATTTTTTGTAATCTATAAAAGTCTCATATAAAGATACTTAAGTTAGATTAAATGTATGGCCCTTTACTTTCTCTCTCTGTGCCGTACCTAACTCCTTGACGTTGTAGACAAATTGTGGGGGCGGAGGCATAGAGGGACTGCCTGGTGTGTATTTTTTTAGGGATTTGCAGTTATGTACATACACAGGGTTCCTGCGCTTCCCGGCCTCATCGTTAGGAAAACTATGTATGCCAGAACTCTTAAGGGAAGGCTAAACTTAGGAGAACTTTTGTTTCTTTAACTACTATTCCTAACTATAACTATAACAAAAACCACAACTATAACTTTTAATTGAAACTTCTTTTTTTTAACTTTCTTATTATAAATTAGCAGCTCAAATCTTTTTAACGAATTTTAACTACAAAGGGGTATTAAAACCGATTTATAGGAAATTTTCAAAGCCTTTTTACTATTAATTGATTGTGAATTTTGTGTAAACTGCCCGGTGTTTATATTTTAAAATTGATTTGTAAATATGTACATATATGGTTCCTACGTTTCTCGGCCTCTCCGTGGCGGAACTGGATACGTCAGATTGCAACATTAAGCGCTGGTTAACTAACAGAGAAACATTGTCTCTTGAAGTACTACAATGAACTCACAACACCTGAGTTCGAATTATCTTGACCTACACTATACTTTTAAACAAATTTCAATTATTTTGCAACTCATAAAATAAACTTTTATTCGACACCTGTTCTTTCCACAACTCCTTAATTAAAATATCATATCACCTGAGTTTTCACAAAAGCCACATCAATAACTAGAATATTTATTTAATAACTTTATTTAATAACTATTATTTCACAACTCCCAATTTCATATTTTCACAAATTGTAGTTTTCTTATAGTAGGGGTTTTCGCGGACTATTCTTTTTTTCATGATACACCAATTAATTCAGTCATATTCGCATCAAAAACTTTAACAGTACCGATATTGAGCATAATACCTAGATTATTTACATATCTATTTATTATTTCACGACTATCAATTGTATTTTTTAACAAATTAAGATGAGTTAGGAAGGGGGTTTAAAAAACCGTAGATGATTTTCAAAGCGTTTTATTATTATTGATTGTGAGTAGTGTGTATAAGACACTTTTGTTACTGTACTGGCTGACTCGATCTTCGTTTGGAACTAACCTGTTTAACGGCTTGACTTGTTATTAATTTACGAATTTAGGGCAACCCCTAAGGGGGCATGGGGGCGGAGCCCCCATCGAGCCGCAGGCGAGTCTAAATTATATACTCCCGAATGTGTAACTGACTCATCGGGGTATCAGAAAATGTCGGTAAAGTAGATTAAGCGAAGTTTAGTTATATCACCCATATATCACTTACTACACAGTAATTCCCAAGCGAGAACTAAATCTACTTTACCGACATTTGATGAATTTCTGATACCCTGATGAGTGAGTGGGGAAGTACATACCAAACAAAAAAAATAAGTGTTATGAATGCCTTTTATTCTACCTGTTAGGCCATACTGTTGTTTTACAATTAATTGTTAGGTAACTGATTGTTTTGAATTGTTTGTTGTTACTTAGCGATTTTTTACATTGTTTGTTACTTACTGACCTAAAACTTTGGTTTCCAACGAATCGAGGTAAATTTCTAATTTTTAACTAATGTTTGAATTATCCCTGTAACTCCAACAGGATTTATGAGTAGTATTTATAATAATTATTCTTAAATTATAACATACATTTTTATTTTGCATCGAATAGTATTTTTGTGATTAGCCTGTAGCGGGTTCATAACAGTTTGTTCATGTTGTCCTATTTTTTTCTAAAGGTATTTATTTTTTCATTTAAATAATAGTTTATATAATAATTAGTTTATGCAAAATAGTTTATTTAGCTTAGCCATCCTACATTTTCATCCATTTTATCTAGATATTTTTTTTCATACTTTTTGCGCTAGGAGGGTGAGGCAAGGCATGGCGTCACATCCCCTGGCGACTAGTTTACTACAGTATAGTTTCTTTTAAAATCTATTCTAGTACTCAGGTATAGTAGGTACGTAGAAACTACACATACACCCACACTCATAACCTAATCAGTACAGTTAGAGTATCAAACAAAATTAACAAGTTTAGAAACTACACATAAACCCACACTCATAACCCTAATCAGTACAGTTAGAGTATCAAACAAAATTACAACGAGGGTTATGGGGTGGAGGCCTCAACTACCATGTTCAGTGCTTGAGATTTTTACGGCAATTAAAGAATAGGGGCAACTAATTTCTGGGAAAGGGGGTGGAGCCTCCATATACCATAATATCTAGAATATTTCCATAATCGATCATGATTTCACAATTCTCAATTTTTTTACGAACTAAGGAGAACTAGGATGTAGTTTTAAAAAACGAGCTACAGGCGATTTTCGTATTAGCCGGTTTTCTTACTGTCTTAGCGGGCAGTTCTTCGGTGGGCCTCACCTGCAACTCATTATCGGTGGATTTTTAAATTTTCTAATATCTTTCTTAAGTATTTTTGTCTTTCATTATATACAGCGTACCTCAATTAAAACTTATAATTTTATTCCACTTTTATTCATTTTGAATACACCAACTACTTACATCATGTGGCCAAAATTTTAACACATATCAATTTTTAAGCATGATATCTAGAATATTTACATAGTCCATTATTATTTCACAACTCCATTCTATCCCTACAATTACTTATATTTAAAATAATCCCATTGAAGGTTTTGATTATTTTAGGTGAGATATTGCTGTACATTACATATATAAATATTTGTTCATTTCCCCAAATGTTTTTTTCTTTATACAAGAACCTAGATCTACTGTCTAAGGAGGCCTAAGAATAAACAATTATTTTATAAGTTTTCGTAAGTCATGATTTGACAAAACCATTGTCAATATCAACACTCTTTATCTAAAATAAGTTTTTCCATTTTTATTGGTGAATTTACAGGCCGATTATTTTTATTATTATTACCACCATGCACCTATAGTTTTATTTTATCCAAGCAAGGCATTTTAGTTTACAGTTATTAATGTGAACTTTTGCATCGATTTGGAAATGTTTAGAATTTTTTTATTTATTTTCCTAAGTGGGGACAGTTTTTTATGAATTAAGAGACTAGGGAAAAAAGAAAAAAGCCATAAGCAATTTTCAAACTTTTTATTAGTATTAATTGTGAGTAAAGTTAAATTGGCATTCCACTACTTCGGTGGTACTAACCAGTTTAATAATTTAGACTTAATTATTGATTAACAAGATTTTCTTAATTTTTATACGTTATTTCCTTTATTTGCGCTAAGTAACCAAGATGCGTGATCCCACAACTTTTTAACACATAAGTTTTGTTTTAACCGTTTCTCTACCTTTCAGGTTTAAATTTGTAGCATATTTGAACATTTGTAATGGCTAAGTTCTTTTCAAGTGAACAAATAATTTTTTTTACAAAAATGGACCTTTAAACACATTTAATTCAAATTTAATGATAATTCGATATTTTTGTACTTTTTTCATTGCACCAAGTTCTTAGTTGCGCGATGACGTAATGTCCCTCAACGATTCTTTTACCATTCTTTAAATATCAAAAAATTCTCACATATAAATTGAAGATAGTCTCGCAGCCTGTAAAAAGCTAAGATAATAATTATTTTATAATTGCTTTTTACTTTTAATCTCCAAGTAACACTATGTATCCCCCCAAATTAACACTAAGCTTTTATGAAATCTTGAACTTTGAGCTCTGGCATTCAAATTTTAACTATGAAAGATATATCTATGACGTAACGACGACTCTAATTTGGGCTTTAACTACTCAGGGGCAACCCCTGAGGGGGCATGGGGGCGGAGCCCCCATCGAGCCGTAGGCGAGTCTAGATTATATACTCCCGAATGTGTAACTGACTCATCGGGGTATCAGAAAATCGTCAAATGTCGTTAAAGTAGATCTCCTATATATCACTTACTACAGAGTGATTCCCAAGCGAGAACTAAACTTTCCGACCTGTATTATTGAGAAAATTGCCAACATACTGGGAGTCGCGGATTACCGAAACACCCTTTTTAAGAAATTTTATAACATTAACCAATTGTGCCCTTATAGGTAAAGCGGTCTATCCACCGAGAGTAATTTCAATGTACAGGGTGTATCTGAAATTACCTCTCCAGACCGGAAGTCACTGATGTCAAATACAAACTCTCACTTTAAATGATTTTTTTTAGTTTTACACGGTTTTTAAGAAAACTTTACAATTTCATCTTGTACGCGTAATTTTAGCAGTTTATTGAATATTTGAGGTTGAAATTTAGATTTTCCTCATTCTGCTATGAGCATTTTAGGTTAAGCAAAAATGTCTCGGCACAAAAATGTCTTAGACTCTTCTAAATACGTTTCCAACAAAAATTGTAAGTTTAGTCCAAAATTTTTTTTTATTAAATTTACAACATGACGGATATTAATGAACATGTATTTAAATGTTTAGTAAAACTAACTAGTAAAACTAATGTTTTATGATGGTATATTATTTTTAATGAGGTTCTTAGACATTTACATGTTTGGTAAGTTCTGTTATATGTAAAATGTTCAGACATAATATATATTAAATTTTCCCCAGTTAAAAAAATAATGTCATGCTATTTATTATTCTAAATCAGTATGATTAGGGTTTAAAATATTAAATTTTAAAGTTGCTTCAAAATTACGTCTGGTCCCCTCTGTATTGAAATCAGTGTCAATCAACAGAGCAAAATATGTTTACCTACAAATACGGCACAATTTTTTTTTGTACAATTTTAAAAGGGGTGCAAGGTTGGTATAGGACACCCGGTAAGGCAGTATCATATTTGCACGATAGTCCTCCCAAAAATTGGTTCTTTATTTGGGATGACAATTTCTAACGAACTCATTAGGCAGTACATCATTGACTTTACCTGATAGCACGCTAATTTAAATTTTACAATTCAACAAAATTTTAACTAAAATAGCAGATTACACAATTGATTTATCTTTTAGTGCGTACTAAGTTAATGTTTAATTTATAAAGGTGGCAGTACGGTATTTTTATTTAAAATAAAAAAAAAAGCTTTTTTATTTCCTGCCCCAGAAAACTATCTGATTTCAAAATTTAGCGACCAAACATTTTTACCCAAAATAAATGACATTATTTGTTTCTGCTCTAGCTGCCAAATTATAACATCTGAGGCAATCCTCGCGAACATCTTTCAAGTTACTACAAGTTTGGTTCTATGAATTTTTGCCCCCCAGTCCACACAATTAAACATAATTAAATGTTTATTTATTTTTGCGGGGAATTTTACCCCATGGAGACATAATTTTACAACTACTATAATATTTTACTCAGAACCTTCACTTTGCACATAGACATATCTTGCACAGTACCAATATTAATTAAATTATCAAACTTAAAAATTATCATGATGATTTTCAATATCACGTATTCTTCTTTTGACCGTGAGTCGGAACGAATTGCTATATCAAGCAACTGATTGTTTTACTTTGATTGTTATTTACTGGCCTGGTCCTACAGCTAAAACATACGTCCTTTGATGTGTATGGTAATTTTAATATTTTAACCATTATTTAACATACTTTTGTTAGTAACTACTGTATTATATTTAGAAGCTTGCAGTTTTTTTATTTGCCTTGACAGTAATGTTTTAGGAAATAAGGTAAATCTAAAAGTTTTACACCATTAAAAAATGTAATGAAGGAATTGTAATGAATTCCAATATTACATTATGTATTTATCATTGTATGTTCAATATTACTGGATCGTTATGTTATTCCCTGGAATTTCAACACAACTAATTGAAGGATAGTAACGGAATAGTATTTTTGTAAATAAAAGGGGTTTTTGGCAAGTTTTATCACTTTGTTGAGATTTCCAATTATTTTGTTTTAATGGAATTATTCATTGATTTCGATGATCTACTGCACAGTTAATCCATTTAATTTCTTCATATATTTATTTATACGTATTTTATAATTTTAAGTAAATACTTATACAATACCTACATAATAAATTTATTCACAACTCCACTAACCTTTATAGAATTCGGGGGAATTAGGGTGGGGGTTTGGGGAAAGAGTCTCTGAAAACGAGCCGTAGGCGAATATATTTTCATTTCTTAGATTGAGTTAGTTGCATAAGTTCAAATTTAATTTATTTCTGCAGTCGTGGGAGTTAATTTATGTTATAAATAAATGACAAACTCATTTATTTTGCTATTTTGCTCATTTACAAACTCTTATATTTATATGTAATCTGTTCATTATATGCGACTCAAACAACAATTAACGAATTTCTGGGCAAAACCCTGAGGGGGCATGGGGGCGGAGCCCCCATCGAGCCGTAGGCGAGTTTATTTAGAATACAGCCACATAGTTATCTTGCTCTTGCATCGAATAAACATCGGCCCAAGCGTTAAAAATAATAAATGCTATTGAAATATTTATATTAATGGTTAAATAAGTCACAGAGTTTGTCTTTCTCTGCCTACACAAAAATTACTAAAAATGGTAACCTAAAAATGGCTGTCAATAGGTGTTAGAAGTATTTATGATAAGCTAAATGCAGTAACCTTGTGATTTACACCATTGATTACCATAAAATCTGTCTGAAATTTTTAAACATAAAAATATTTTGAGGAAAGGAACTAAATAGTGAATTCGTAAGGTTAACATAAAAAGCTAATAAAAATTTTAATTTTCAAAATATTCTATTTTAGTTCGTAGAATGTAAATGATTGGGTCAGTATTTCTGGGAGGTCCTTCAACAGTCTTAAACTGTAATTGAATTACACTATCGTAAATAAATACTGTCCAACCTGGATAATCCGAATTTCTCTAATTCGAAATTGTCTTTAATTTATTTGTTCTTTCGAGCCCTAGTACACTAAACACATTGTAAAGTATACTGGTTAATTTAAATTTTAGGATAATTAGAACCTTTTCACCGGTCCCTTAAGGTTTAAATTATGCATGTATAGGCTAATACAAAAAAAAATTAAAAAAAAAAACGATTAAATGTTGCACCGATAGCTTTTTTTTATTGCAGTTGAATTCTAGTAAGGAAAGTTATATACCTCGTGATCCCGTAGTTGCAACAAAAGTGGATGCAAACAATTGCTAATCTACAAGATTGAAATAATGGAAACATATTTGTGTGTGAAAAAAATGTTCTCGAAGACGATATTATTCGTGAAGCTTTACTTTATACAGCCATTACACTTATAAAAATCCCTTTACACTTTATTCCTTTACTTTAAAAAAACATGACGTGGACAGTGCGGCCCAAGAGCTGCGTGTCACGTTGCAATAAAACACCAGAAATGTGACCAGTGCTAAAGAAACTTGCTTCTGTGAGAAGAATCAATAGTTGAGGACAACCACTTTCTCATAAAAAAAAGTGAACCATAGCGGCTTGCTATTTACCTGTGAGTCCGTCGTTATAATATAATATTCATAACTTATATTCTATTTAACAAAATAATCTAAGAGCACAAAGAAGACTTATTTGACATTTTAATGAAGGGAAAGTTTCTCGTGTGAAAATGTTTACAATATAACAACTATAGTGAGGAATTCGTGCTAAAAACCATTTTTACTTGTGTTATTAACACTCTTCTAAAAAACTACTGAGGCGGACAAAATAAATTTTTAAGAAAGGGAAGAAGAGAAAAAAGGGCACTCCCAATTTAGTAATTACCAGTGACATAATTTATCAATGAACAATGAATAAGTGACAAGGAGATTAGAATACATGGGCATTGGAAGTTCTTCGATAAAACAACAACGCCCTGCTTCAATGGTAAAACATGAACCATCCGTAAGAGTCAAAATTGTGACTTACAGATATAATTCAATTGAAATAGTTAAATTTAATTGAACTTATTGGACCAATTTAAATTGTGCAATTAAATTGTCGAATCAATTGTAGTTTATATTACACATGTATATTTTACCTTACAATTTAAGTTTTTATCCTAAGCCAATCTCCTCTTACATTTTTTTATTTTTACTCAGACTGAGTCTAGTCCGTCACCTATTCCCTCGTCTGGTTCCATATCAAACACTTACTGACCATTTTAGTTGCTATTTTAATATTTAATATTATGCTTAATAGTTAAGACAGTGCAGGAGGAAGAGACCAAAAGAAACACAAGCCAAGGATGATAGAGATGACAGTGGCAGTGACAACGGTGATATCACTGAGCAATTGCGCAATCAACAACACTTGAAACCAACAGTCAGCTGCCACCGCTACGTAAAACTATCAGGAGAAACGTGCCCACTAATCAATGAGTGTGCATGTAATGTATTATTCTATTTTTCGGTTTTAGTTGGCAATATTAATAAATAATATCATCATTACATTATTTAAATTTTGCAACAGATTTTAAACGAAACACTTGTGTAAGTTTACTACAAAATGGATACAAATTGCCATGAAAATCACTGTCTCAATTGGTAATATATGAGTTAGTTCAATCTGTGTACTCAAACATCACAACATAAAGGGGCGACATGACCTTATCGTCGTTTGAAGTAATGAGAGCAGTTAACAGGTTTATGCGCTGTCAGGTTGGTATAGGTCATATTGCGTGCGCGGAATTGCCTCTCAAACCGTTGTGCGGCGCGGCGGGCCTATCGAGCTTGGTATTGGTAATTTATAAACACTATAATGATTATAAGGCTTTTATAATGGTGTCCTTGCATAAACTTATACGAGAAATACTATAAGTAATACGCAAGTTTGTTGAGTCTATAATTCAATAACTTTTAGCTCTATTTTCACCCAAAACTATAAGGTTCTTTTCCATGTTTTTCATTCCAGTATTTTACGAGATATATTGACGGCTTAGTGTAATGAAACTACTAACTGTATCATATATTGTTTTAAATTTTTTTTTGACAATGCACATGAACGATACACCGATTATTCAATCAATTTTGATAATATAAAACGTCACAAAATATTTAATAAATAGTACCTTTACAGACACAGGGAACAGACCTATTATTTAAGAGAGCTAAATAACAGCTACATATGCATGTCAACGTCATCTGCAAGTAAATCCTCATCGACATCGTCATGCTGCTCATCGTCACCCTCATACGCCTCCTGCTCATCTGCATCACTCGCGTACTCGTCATTTTCAATATGATATTCGTCATCTGCAACCTCGACCTCGCCGATGTAATCTGGGTATCCGCCTATGTCCTCCGGAAAGGCGTACGTTTCCTGCTCGTCTCTGTCGCTCTGCACGATGTACAGAGTGTTGTGCAGCACCGCCACGCGCTCCCATGGGTCGGCGGCGGTGACCGTCCTCCGCGCCAACTCCAGGAACATGTCCTCCGTGAGGGAGCCGTCCTCGGCGGTGGGGGCGGCGGCCAGCGCCTGGTAGACCAGCGGACTGTCCCCCAGGTTGGTCCTCTGGAGCAGCTTGTGGACGCTGTTCGGAGTCACCGGGCCCTCGCTCTCCGCTATCCGGTACAGACTTGTGTACGCGTATACCTCCAACTCTGTCAGATTTTGGTCCATCGTGGGTTCACATGAAATTTGGTTTCTGGAAATTTAGGGGTAGTATTTATTAAAATTTAGTTGTGGAAAAGAAACGACAAATTTCTATGGTAACATTGGATTTGTATTCGAACACAAATAACTAATAATTTATTAATATTTTTATGAATAATGTTACGTTTAAATAGAAAAAAATAAAAATTAATCAATTTTAATGTTACAATCTTAATTGTTCCATGGATTAATTTACTCTTGAACCTTTGAAATAGTATTTAACCTGGTAGTAAAAAGTTACAAGTGTTTTGATTCAACTACATAGTAAACAATGTATATGAATGTATAATGCAAAATCAAAGTTTCAATGCTGCAAAATCACAATAACCCCATTATGTGTTGACAGATCCTTACAAACTTGGTATCATAGGTTAGATAATTATACTTGTAAATTTTTTTGTGTCTTGTACGATTTATATGAAATTTGTCGGGTTTAAGATATTTGTGCTTGAAATTTTTAATGGCCACCATTTTAAAAATATGCATAGGAAAAAAATTATTTTGTTTTAGAAATGGACATTGGTATCATAAAGGGTCATGGCATGATTGCCAAACTTCAATTTCAATTATTTTTTTTATAATGGAAATTATAAAAATTGTTATGATTATAAAAATTATAAAAAAGTATGACATTGGTTTGAAACTCAAACCATATTTCATATTTGACATTGTCAAATATGAAGTTCCTGCATCAATCCGTCACTGAAACATATGAAGTTGAAAAATCAAAGTGGAGGATATCTAGGTAAATATGCATATTAGGACACACCTTCATATGAACTTTTTTACTTATTTTGACCCCACTATTCATGTTGTGAAGTTTGGTGATGGACTTTAAAGACACCCTGTAGATACGATCATTTATAAATTTTTTAATATTTCAATACTGAATCAAATGTTCAGCTATCCAAGACATTAAATACCCACAACTTACTTTAACTACAGGCCTAATATAAACAGAATTTTGAACATTTATTGCTAACAACCTTGTGACATAACACGGTTTTCCATACCAAAGACGTCTATACTCCTATTTATTAATCACAAAAATAATATACACAAAAATACTAAAAGTTAATAAAATTTATGACAAAAAAAGAAACGAAAGTGGAAGAAGCCAGACGTTAATATTCCCGTCGACGTAAATAAAGGCGAAGAGAGTGGACATAATGGAGACACAAGGCGGGGTGTGATTGCGAGGGTTGCGGAAGGAGTTGTCAGGTGGAAGGGACCACGGCAATGTCGCACCGACGGTCAGTTACCCCGGCCCACCCCAGTGGCCACTTTATAATTAGTTTTACGAAAGGTACATCAAAGAGGTTTTTTTATCAAACAACCCTATAATATGTTATTTTTAGACTTTTTCCGACTGCAATTATTTTCATAACTGGGGTCACAAGGGTGAGATAAGATTTTTTATGTTAGGGCTTGTACAGGATATATATGATGTACCAGTAGACTTTATTATAAAACCATTTTATAGGTATAAGCTCTCTGGGAGGTCCGCTTTCACTGATGGTTTCATCAAATAATTGTACCTCTAAACTATGGCGAAAATTATTCAAAATAATTGACAAAATTTATAAATGTGTTGGAGTATTCAAATAAAACTAAATACTGTTGAAACCAACAATATTAAAACGGCTTTTAATTTTCAAAACATCTCGTATACCTACAAGTATAAAGTTATTATTATGGACCATACTTATTCAAGGAACTTTGTGAAGCAGATTGAATTGACCTTTTAAGTAATTTTGAAGGGCCAATTCAGTTTAATAGCAGCCAATACAAACGAAAAAGAAATAATGTAGGAAGGGAAGCACAGTAAACGCAACAGTTAGAGTCAGCGTTTACAATAATGGCATGACTATTGTCGCTGTGTAGTGTTGTGTTAATATTGGATTCTCCCAGTATTGTAGCCTGTATAAACCGTTATATTGTTTCATTAATGAATAATATTGATTGGTAATTTCATTTTTAACTGTGCATGATATTGTTTGTTTAATGTTTATTTAATTTATATTATGTTTCGGTAATCCAAAATTTTTATTGAAATCTCATGTGTAGTAAACAAAACACTAAATAACTCAAAGAGCATGTTTATTAGGAAAAAAACACTTTTTTATTAGGATGATACGTGTTGTTTGTAATCGGCAGTGAAAAAAAAAACGTCTACAACACTCAAAAATATAATTTCCTACCACTGCATGGAAATAATTGCATTGCCACACCTGTAACCCCTATGCAAAACAGTTCATTTCCGGTTTCCGTTTCTTTCCCGCTCCAGAGCGGCAATGATTCTTTACCGCACGCTAGATCAGACAGAATTTTTAAATCAGCTGTTATTACAGACCATGCTACAGCTGTTATTCATTGTTGCCGTTTAGTAATTGCTTCTTTTTTAGTTTGAGGTTATGTTTGATAGTTAACATTATGTTCCAAAAGAAACAAATAAAAAATAATCTAAATGACATTTTGTATAAGTAGCCTAGTGGAGAAACGCGGGAGCTGGCTCAGTTCAAGGTCACCCGAGCGATGACGTCATCGAGGTCAATGACCCCACCGATGACGTCATCGCTCGGGTGACCTTGAACTGAGCCAGCTCCCGCGTTTCTCCACTACTTGTATACAATAAAACATGTAATATGTAACAATTATGTTGGTAGGAAAAATCTTGTGTGTATTACGAGCGCAAATAGTCATTGCCGCTCTCGAATTGTTTGGCCGCACTCAGCTGACGCTTCTTGCGGCCATCTACAATTCTCGAGTGGCAATGACGTACTTTACGCTCATATTACACAAATAGCTATTACACTTATACTGCAAAGAATACAGACGGTAAATATGTGAAAAGATGGATAATGTCAATCGATTTCGACCGGACACACCGATCATCATCAGGCCCAAAGAGAGAATCCATCTTCAACTTCATCGGAAAGATTATCATACAATATGTTCCGTGCTACCTGGCCATACTTTTTCTCAAACTCAAGATGGAAACTATAGGAATGAGTGAAAGTTCATCCTTCTCACAATACAATTGTTTGATCATATTCTCGACATACAAAATTTCCGCCTGATGAAAGTTCATCATTCTCGCAATAAAATTATTTGATCATAATTTCAGGCCAATCTCTTTGGGCCTGATAATGATTGGCGTGCCTGGTCGAAATCAATTGACATTATCCATCTTTTCATATATTTACCGTCTGTATTCTTTGCAGTATAAGCGTAAATATATTTTTGAGTATTAGGAAAACTAATTAAAAACACAAAATGCACGTGGAAATTCATTATTTCTGATGATAATGTACTTATTCAGATGATGAATAAAGCACAATTTTATAATTTAACATTTACTTAAGTTTTTTGAACTATCCGTAATCTAGTTTGAAAATCATAATATAAAGGACATAGATGTTGTAGATTAGAAAAACATGTAAATTAATTGTTTAAAGAATCTTGAATAAAGTATGAATCTATGTAGAAAATCTTTAGTATTTTTTCTCATTTTTGGGAGTACATTATTTGGGAATGTTGATGAAGTTATACTGCAAGAAAGTAATTGTCCATCAATTCTCCAGCGTGCCTCAGATCAAGGCGGCAAACAAACAATTTAAACCTCTGGCGTTGGAAATAAAAGTGAACGTCCGCTGATGTAATGGGAGGCCGTAGATCAGCCGGGGTCAATAAAGGTGGAAGTGGCGAGTGGCGAGTGAGCGGAACGTTTATTAGTGTTGTCTTAGTTCCGACACTCCTCGGGCCCCGGGGACCCATCGGGCCTGGGGCAACGTTCTCCACCTGACCATGCTCCGGTCACCCACCCCACCTCACACCCCGTAATGGAACCCATTTCCGGTCATCTCTTTTCCAAGTGATTGGATGATGTGTTGATACAGAAATTTGTTCTGGTGAAAAAAATACCAGGATAATCAATCAGTTGAAGTGCAAGAGGGACCCTGTTTTTCGGAGGGTTAAAATTTCACTTTCTTGAAACGTTAAAACTTTAATTTAGAAGTATTTAAGTTATGAAGAATGCAATGGTATACACCTTGATATTTCTTGGTAAATAATAAATCCTGGATTTGCGTATTGGAATTTGACATTAAGATCTTAATTGATTTAATTAATTGACTACATACAGGGTTAGGCAAAAGTCTGGATACCCCCAGTTAACTTTTTAACGCGTTGCAGTAGGAAAACCAAACTCGGCACATGTTTACAACATCAAAAACTGCACTTTTTCATCAACTACACAACTTTGCCCCTGCCCCCAAAATGGGGTATTTTGGGGGCAGCCCCAAATTTTCAAATGTAAACCCCTATCGAGTGACCCCTCATTTTAAACGGTTTATCAAGAGAAATTAAATGGCGCAAACCGGAGGTCGATATCTCACCCCTAACCAAAATGGCAGCCATTTCAAAATTTGAGATGGGCAAGCAAGTATAAGTCTGGACACCCCCAATTAATTTTTTAACACGTTGCAGTAGGAAAATCAAACTCGGCACATGTTAACAACATGAAAAACTGCACTTTTTCATCAACTACACAACTTTGCCCCTGCCCCCAAAATGGGGTATTTTGGGGACAGCCCCAAATTTTTAAATGTAAACCCCTATTGAGTGACCCCTCATTTTAAACGGTTTATCAAGAGAAATTGAATGGCACAAACCGGATGTCGATATCTCATCTCTAACCAAAATGGCAGCCATTTTAAAATTCGAGAAAGGTAAATTGACTTTACATTAAATCAGAAAATAGCTTTTTTAGAATCGAGAATATCTGGAATTATTTTAGAATTGAACCTACTAGTTCATTTCTGCTATTAGGTTCAATTCTAAAATAATTCAAGAAATTATAAATTCCAAAAAGCTATTTTCCGATTTAATTTTAACAAATGTAAATTTACCCTTCTCGAATTTTAAAATGGCTGCCATTTTGGTTAGAGATGAGATATCGACATCCGATTTGTGCCATTCAATTTCTCTTGATAAACCGTTTAAAATGAGGGGTCACTCGATAGGGGTTTACATTTGAAAATTTGGGGCTGCCCCCAAAATACCCCATTTTGGGGGCAGGGGCAAAGTTGTGTAGTTGATGAAAAAGTGCAGTTTTTGATGTTGTAAACATGTGCCGAGTTTGGTTTTCCTACTGCAACGTGTTAAAAAATTAATTGGGGGTGTCCATACTTATACTTGCTTGCCCATGTCAAATTTTGAAATGGCTGCCATTTTGGTTAGGGATGAGATATCGACCTCCGGTTTGCGCCATTTAATTTCTCTTGATAAACCGTTTAAAATGAGGGGTCACTCGATAGGGGTTTACATTTGAAAATTTGGGGCTGCCCCCAAAATACCCCATTTTGGGGGCAGGGGCAAAATTGTGTAGTTGATGAAAAAGTGCCGTTTTTGATTTTGTAAACATGTGCCGAGTTTGGTTTTCCTACTGCAACGCGTTAAAAAGTTAACTGGGGGTATCCAGACTTTTGCCTAACCCTGTATCTATAATTCGAATAAACACATAAGCAAATTTTTTAACCACCTTGACAGCAACAAATGTTTTTCTTCTGATGCACTTTTTGTTTTTCGCGTTCTCAGCATTTACCATACAATTAACTTATTTTTATGGCAAGTTTTAGTACAAACTTTTTGAAGTTTTAATGGGATCGAAGTTGCAATGCTAATAACAAAAAAATCTAAAATGATATTTGTCTAAGCAAAGATGAAACCAGATTTATTGTGATTGTATGGAAATAACACTCTGGGATGAACAAATTCTAATTTTTAAATGCATCTGTGTTGCATATAGATTGAGGTAGTATGGTGTTACATTATAATTATTGACCATAAACTATTTAAATACTACAATTCTACGGATAATTTGAGTATATCAAACCAAAATAATGATGGCCAATAATTTTACTTGGTTCAATACAACGTGATCGCACAGGAAAAATATGATAACTCATCAGAGTTTTTTTAATCCGTCACCTGCTTAGTTTATTTTCAAAAAATTAAAATATTTAGCATGGAAAAATCTGTTTGAACCCAAAAATATCACAGTTTAGCAGAGGGTATGTTCATAACAATAGCCAACATTTCATACAAACAGCGACGGCAGGCAGATGTGGCTCATCGCCGTATATTGGATGGGACAATGGCGCTCAGGCGACATATCACACTGCAATATTGGTTTATTTAATCAGGACAGGCACATCTACTTGTAGCCTGAACTCAAAGTGCCCACTGTAATGACACTACACCCGCTTCGGGTCAAGAGAGATTATGGTTTTTGACACAAGCGGAGACCTGCAAACTATACATCGCGACCTCCAGAATATCGTTTAAGAATGTTTATGGCCTACTGATTTTTAAAATGAATACTTGTTTGCAATCAAGCCATGAATCCTGTTATTCCGAAGAAAAGTTATTCCGAACAATATCCGCCATCTTGATTGTTCTTTTGCTGACGGAAACTTCGCTATTTTAACGTAAGGGTCTCCTTTAAGCTCGCTGCAGCTGCAATCTAAACATTTTTACTATTGACAAACATAACATTTTTATTACTGTATCTTAATTTTCGACAACTTATTCTGTAGCCATAATTCGGTTGTATCACGATTAGATGGAAATCTTCTAGAAAAAAATTTTACTGGATTTTCCATAATAACGGTCCAATTATTTTTTTATTATTATTATTATTTTTTTTTTTAATGCTTCATCTCCACACGATAGTGATTGCACCGATCACTGAATGGTAAGTATCGCTGACTCTTTTTTAAATATAATACGAACTATTGACATGAGCCGTCTTATCGCGGCTGCAAGGGCTGGGGAAAGTCGCATCATAGACTCAGTTTTCAAGCTCATTGCCCTCAAGTGCCACTTGTTGCGGTAACGCGCCCCAGTCTGCCGCAACCGCCGCAGGGATGGCGGGGTATCAACTAACTCAACTACAAATGCGTAATGCATGCAGATACTTTGTAGTTGCTTATAGAAAACAAATATGAAATTTAGGCTCAATACAAACTTTAAATTTTTACTCAAATATATATTTTATTCATATATTATTTTGCTAAATCTTAACTTTGTTTCTATGTGAGCCAAAATATCTCCTATTTTTAGAGACAGTGAATAGTTTTGAAATCCCACTAGATAGCTGGAATTATATGATAACAAGAAAATCCTTCACATGATATTTGACAGTGAAATACATAGAGAACATCAGGCAGGCTTACATCAAGAGTTTTAAAAACATTGATTGAGCCCTTTAAGAACGTCTCTATATGAAATTTATTTCTTTTTTTCTAAGGTGATGATTTAGTTATACTTATTTTTATTCAAATTCTGCAACAAAAAATCTATTGAGAATCGTGTTAAGAATCAGGTTAGACACAGCATTTTCGACCACTTAAAAAAAAATTTTAAGCTAACCTTCACTAACCTTAACCTACTTAGCTATCCTTATTAGCTAAATCTTCATTAACACTGACATAAAACTATTAACTTTAACCTGATAAGCAGTAACCTCTATCAACAGAGAAACCTGAATAGAAATTTTGTTTTTAAGCTTTGTGTCATGGATTTCTTCATGATTCGTTAATATTGATGTTAAAATCAAATTACTGATACGTGCATATGAATTCAGAACTCTAAACAGAAAGTATTTTTCTAACAATAAAATATTAGCTATCGTAGATTATAAAAACCACTATAGATTTATGATTTATTTTTCGATATTAAAATATAAGATGATTTTCAAATTTATTACAAAGAATTGGAACATTTTTATGTAAGTGATCTCTGTAAATAACACTCATAGGTTAAAAAATACTTAAAAATAAACGTAACTGGCGAGCTTTTGTTTTATTTGATTTTAGGCCGATCGTCTATAAAGAATGCAATCGGTAGTACTTTCCGTAGTAGACTGTGTAGCAAAATATTGATGTACAAGAAAATGAAATAAAAGGAAATCCACATTTTAATGTTTCTTTTCTCATTATGATAGCTTGCATTATGTTTCCATTCTTTGTAAGAACTGTAAAAGTTATTTCAGAGAGAAGAAAACACACATTTAATCCCGCATTTTCTGTAAGCAGACGCTAAACAATTTAGGATTCACGGAGTGAACTGCAACTCGAGCTGGTTTACTTGCAACAAGTTACGTTGTTTCAGTATTCCAAGTATTGTTTCAATTTCCCAGGACCGTGCAATTTGCCAAGGGACTTTATTTATAAGCTAACCATCCTTTTCAATTGTTAGGAGAGAACGTGCTCCGCGGTTTTATATTGGAACTGAATTCATTCCACTTTAAAGTAAATATTACATACTTTAAACAGTGCTTGAATATAACAGTACGAAATGTATAGAATATTTTATGTAAATTTGAATTGTTACAATGTTTTCCTTTAAAAAATACAATGGAATAGTTTAATGTCATATCAAACTGTAACAACTAAGGTACATACAGAAAGTAGCCAGGTAAGTAAGATTGAGTAGTTTTTATTACATTGAATATTATTTAGGGTTTTTATGTAATTCCACAACAATTAGAAACACGATTTTTGCCAATTCCAAAAATTTTATAAGATTTTCGCATGCATGCCAAAAGTTGTGTAAAGTAAAAATAATTTGATCATAATTAATTAATTTATGATCGTCTCCTTTAAAAGCTCGTCAAAGCCCTTAAAAGTAACCCCCTTCCCTTAAAGGGGAGTTTTCCTTTACGCGGTGTTTTTCAATTTGTTCTTTAATTAAAATTACATGTTGGACGAGATGCCAATGAACCAGCACAAAGTATAACAAGTGTCCTCCTCGTTCCTTAGGAAATCGGCATCCTCAATCTCTTGGAAGTTCAAATTATACATTATTAAAATTTGATTTACCTCAGTAAAAGAGATGTTTTAACCAGTCATAAATAACTTTTTTAATGCATAGCCTATAACAATCTTACATTCAAATAACATGAAAACTTTAGACGGATCCAAATTTAAATAAATGAAATTGTTCATCATAATCTTTTATTACTTTATTGCAATGTGTGTCACATTTGCATTAAGAAATTAAAATATTCAAAAACGAGATGAAATTTCAGAATAAAATAACCTTGTTCCAGAAATTAAGTAAAAATTATAATTACTTAAATGCTAATAAATCCATGGAGACAATATAATCAAAAAGAAAATTATGTGCAATTTAGTTTCAAGCAATGAAGTTTTTAAGTAAGGAGGGGCAAAATAAAGAAATTATTCTTGACAGCTAAAATCAATATAATAACAGAAGTTTACTTTAGTACTAAAATAAAACAAAGTTTTAGAATGGTAACTGATAAGGAAATTATGCGTTCATGAACAAACGTCTGAATAGTTCAACTGAATTTCAAATGAGAATTTTTGAACGTTAACTATATTTACTGATGAGATGGACATATTTATGATGACATCATAGGGTATTTAGTTGTATTGAAGTGGCTATTAGTATGTAAATCATTAGACTTTTTTATTAAATTATTCAATAAAATAAATTCTTTGTTCTTATGGTAATAATTGGGTAATTAAAATAATTACTTTAAGAGTATTGTCATAGAGACAACCTACGCCAGTGTATAAAAATTGTTCTCTTACAAAATCCCTTAGGGCAATTTAAGTTAGTACAGCAGAGCAAAGAATTCCTGGAGGAAGCGTGCCGATGCTCGAGATAAGATGACTCTAGGAAGCTATTTCAATTACGGGCGGATTTATACCCTAGTTGAACAACCAAGATTTGCAGAGCTATAAAACTAGCGGGGACGAGCAACTGCTCTATAACACGCATTGACACGCGGAATGCTTTTAATGAGTAATTAACTGCAATTAGCTGCTCGCATCCGCTGGTAGAATGCGTTTGGATCAAGCCGGCATGCAATTATAAACGTAATTGATCGTGTAATCATACGAATATAAATGTTCTAACGTGTTTTCTACTTTTGGGTGGTGTCAGAATGTAAGAAAACCCCTACTTTATTCAGATTAGAGGTGGTACACTAATGAATTTTTCTAACGTTTACTTCCCACTGTAATTTTTAAGCAAGAGTGAAAAAAGTAAAAGTGATATATGTAACTTTCATAGGTCATTTCGAAAATTGGTAGCATTGTAAAATGAATAAAATCTAATATTTTTTATTTATATTTTAAAAATAAAAACGCTTGTTAAAAGAATTAATATTATTAAGTCTAAACTATGTCATTACATGACATTTTATTAAAACGATGGCCAATAACCGATTCAAAACTTTGTATCAGCACTTCACAAGTCTACTTTTACCAAGCTATGAATGAAGCTCATAGATTTCAATTCTTATTAAAAAAGAATAAGTTTTCAATTTTTAGTATACTTTATTTAAAAGGTAACAATGTAGTTTGACTAAGTACAACCCCAAATGTGTTGGTTATTTTAAACCAAATCCAGGGTTGGAAAGAATTAGTTTTTTATATACATTTGACCTAGTTTGTTTGATGAAATGTCAATAAAATGCTAGTTAGTAGTGTATTCAAACTAGTATACTCGGTAGCCCTTTATAAGATTGATTATCCAACAAACTTATTAGACCCCTACTACCCTTTAAGTTTAGGAATAGTTTTCAAACCTTAGTAAACTTTCCATGGTTAGAGAAGAGTTAGATATGAGCGTTCGTTCACACTAACAGCTCCAAACTTTGCTCTCAAGTTTACAATCAATAACGTGTCTTGTAGCAGAGTTTGTTTAATAACTGCAACACCTGTTAAGTGTGAACGCTGTCAGTGTCAGGTAGGCCGTGAATATAACTTTTGAATAATTACTTTGATTTATTACTAGAATTTCTTATGTTTTTAAAATCCATTTTTGTTTGTTTTACTTGTTATCTGTTCAATAAGGCGAAACAATATATATTATACTATAGCTTAATAATACTATATAATTATGGCAAAACTTTGGTGTAATTAGTTAAAGCAAACAGAATTCTTCAAAGAAAAACTTTTGCTTAGAAGATCTTTTTGATGATTTGTCTTAATCAAAGGAGAATAAAGCTCAGTAAGGACAATGGCGAAATTGATTTCAGCCTTTCGAGAAGGGACGTCAGCAGTATGATTCTTATCTATAATCTCTTTTTTATGTCTTCTAAGGTTAGCTAAAACTCGTGTACCAATTTATATAAGTTATGCTTATGATTTAATGATAAATACATTTTCTTGTGGAATAAGAACTCGATATTGTTTAAATTTGAGTTTATTTTCTTAAACGTTATCAAACATATTTGTCTTTGTTTGAGCGAAAGGGCACTATACTCTCAGGTCCTGTCTCAAGTTATTGTTTTAGAGATTCCGGAAGAAAACTGTTTCTAACTGTAAGGAAGGAAGTTTAAGTGGCGGGACTCCACAAGTTTTAACAGTTTTATGTTTACTGCTATCGTAGAAAAGGTTTTGTAAACAAGTTTGTTTATGGTTTGTCGAGAAAATTTACGCCCATTCCAAAATAATTTTTATTTTGTTTATGCCTGTAAGAAATAAATATATTTAAATATAGTTATAAAATAGGTTTTCTCTGAATATGTTTCTTAAAAATATTTTGTATGAATACATTAATATAATTTTTTGGAAGTTTTAGATTAAAATTTACAAAGTGTTGCAAAAAACTTGTTTGCTAAGGAATTTTATTAAAGTGTACATACTGTATACTATTCCTTTAAGCGACCAACAAATAATTATTCGCTGATATGTAAAACAATTATAATAATTGAAATATAGGTGGTAAGTAGGCTTTAGTTGAGTATATAAACAATATTGGAACAGGTATAAAAAAGAGTTTTGATGAGAAAAGTGTACTAAAATATGAAGAGTTCAAATTTGTATCTCGAGTTATTATAATGGCAGCGAAATATAAGCAGAGGTGTACGAAAAATAAAAGTTTTGTTTATTCACGCGTGTGTGAATTTTTCAAATTTGTTAACCAAAAAACTTACTTGTTACTTGTTTCAGTATTTGGTTCATTTTATAGCCATGTCATCTTAAAAAATAATGCCCAAAATCAATTAAGATCTTGGCCGAAATAATTATCTTATACTACAACTAGGCATTCAATCAAGTAAGCATTCCTTGTCCCTAGTGATGTTAGTAATACACGACGAAACACCAGTAATAACAATAGTCTACATGGCGGTTATTGTATGCAGTAGGCGCATGCAGCTACTAGATGGCTCTGATAGGCAAATCACGGAACTATCTGAGGACACTCATCTGTGTGGTACTTACCGGCCTGGTCTGCCGCCACTACACTGGCCTTTTACAGCTATTCCTGTACTGTTCACTTGTTAGTGACCAAACATTGCATGCAATAATTGATTATTAAACATCATAGTATAAATCTCTGATTAATTTAATAATAGAGCAAAATTCCAGATATAATTATATGATTCCTATAAAAAATCCTAGGTTTCAATGTTAAACAATATCTATAAAAATGATAGATTCATAGCTTACTTTAGTTTTATGATGTTGAACTTAGTAAACACTAATCGAATGGGTTTTAGTGAAGGGTTAACAGAAATTGAGACCTTTTGTGACTTCAGAAGCCTATTGGAACAACGACTTTTAGAAGACAGAAAGGAACAATCTAAATACTTTTTTTAATTTTGGGCCGTAATTAAGTCCACGTTACTTGAATGATAACATCTGAGCCAAGGCCGGCGCTCTTCCTAGGGGTGCCTATGCAGCATAACGCACCACATTGATCGGACTGGTTTGACATTTCAGTAATTCTGTTACTCATTTCCTACTTATTACAAGTGTTCTCCAATATTGTTATACAATATGTAACCAGCTTTAAGGTTTTCAATTCAATTAAAATTATTAACTGTATAAATCTCATGGACAGAAATTTAAGGATTGCCCTTGGCTTTAAGAATAAAAATATCCTACATAACTAACAAATGAAAGAAATTTTGCGATTCGTCATACTTTAAAATAGTTGAATAACAAGGGGAGGAGTTATTTGAACAAAAAATGATTTATATTACACAATAAATAATTAAGAATATTTATTTCGAGGTGTATTCTACATTATTGCGCCACTGAAATGAGTCCCAAATCCATATTTTGTTTAACAATTTTACAAGTGTACTTGTTGCTTGAAATCAAGCTATTTAATTTGGGTTATCAAATTTCATTGGTAAAAATATTAAGTTTAGTTCCAAATCAATCACACCCGACCAATGTACTATTGCGATTATCAGTAATCACACAAAACTACTCTTATTTACAACTGTACATTAATAAACGTTTAAAATGTTCACTCCAATCCCAATGTTATTTTAATGTTGTAATTTCAAATTTCAATGATGGATAGCACCTTTATTTTAAGCCCGACTCTGATAAGTCGTAAGTGTTTTAACACTTCGTCCATTGACACCAAAAACTTGAAAATTTGTCAAAAATTGTAGGCGGAGTTCCAATTAAAAAAAATAAATAAAAACATTAGCGTATTAACTAAGTATAAGTATTTTAATTTATATGAACAATATTTGACTTAAGGGCTGCTATAACAATGACCTGAAACGACGAGTGGTATTCACAACGTAGTTTCACAGATATTATGGAACGAAACAAAAACTACATGCTGAAGTACTCGTATCATTAGTATCAGTAATTAAATCCTGTTACCTGCAATGCTACAAAAATTGAATTAATAGTTTTGTTAAGTAATTTTAGGTTGCAATTTTACACTTTATTTGCACAAAATTAGTTCCTATATTGTTTGGCTAATGTTCGATGAACAGGTGTGGATAGTTAAATTATTTTCAAATAGCTGTCTCTTTGCTTTCCAATACTGTCAACGGTTAGAAGCTCAAGCGTTACACAACAAATAAACAAGCACCAGTGAAGCTAATGCAGCTTGGCCAATCTGCACTTTGTTGCAATTCTCTTTGTTATGTAAAATATCCACTCAAAGAGAGAATGAGAAAATTGCAATGGCTTTGTTAGTTTAACAACTTAATGAACTACTTTCATCAGAAACTGCATCTAAAGAGCCAGAGACTGCATAACAATTTGGTGTCTGAAATAAAGTCTAATTGGGCTTACTTATTATGTACTAAGACTAATTTACAAATAATGTTGATTTTACAGTTACTTTAAACTGGACTATCTAAAAAATAAAATATTTAAAGGAATGTAACTTTAATTCTTCTTTTAACTACAACTGGTAACTTTAATATCGTCTTTAAATTTTAAATAAGGGGAACGTTACCTTTTCTAAGTTATAATTTAAGATTTCCTTTGTTACCTCTAGTGAAAATAAAAATTTGTAAATAAATATATTTACTAAAACGTAAACTAGTTATGTTAAACCATTTTATATATTAATACATAAATAATATTAGTGTGTGATTAATCTGACAAAACCACTTATAAATAATCCTCAATTTTGTTGTCATTTGTATAAAGTAGATTATAAATACAAGATGGAAAGTAGAAACATATACTTTATAGAAAAAGTGAAGTTGACAAAAGAAACATTCCAACAAAGGAAACTGAGAGCTTCTATAAATAAAGAATAGAATCTAATTTAAACTAGATAAACTAGGAACATTGTGTTTTGTAGTAGAGTAAATACTCGAGAGAGGATAAGATAGGAAAGCTAGTGTTTAGAAGTTCTCAACTACCTTTAATTAAAACCATAAGTCTCCGAGTGTTTTTGTTGGTTGTTGCAACTTTTACACTGTTGGAAAATGAAGGAAAAAGATATTCCATAATTTAATATATTAAAATACAGGAAAGTCAATTTCCATTTAGAAGTATAGTTTGTTAAGAGTATTAATTCATGATCGAACCAGTTTTAATACCTTAAACTATAGTAACAAATTTGCACAATCTTGGCAAAAAAACCGCACATGTGTATGTAAAACCCAACTAAAAACATATAATTGTTGATAATCATACTTTTCTCCCTTTTTAAGTTACAATATTATTATTATAAAATATATTAAGATTAGTTCTCAACAATCACAGCATTAAAGACAAAATTGCATTGCCTTGAAATGTGAGAGGTCCGTAAGACCTTTTCCGTACAGTTTTAAATTATGTATAAATTGTATTGGGCTTGACGAAGTTCAATATATTAGAATAACCCACCAGATACCCGTTGTGGATATATACAGTGAATATCAAGACCGCTCCCTCTCTTATTCCACGTCAACGGTTGGAGGGCCGCCAGCCAGTTGTGGGAATGTTGCCGGATTTATGCTCAACTTTATAGGCTTTCAATCAGGCAAACTAAGTAAGCCTCTGTATCTTAACAGGCCTTTTGTTCTTGCTGACCGTTTATCGTTTCAGATTCCTTCACTTTTACTTAAGCGAAGAATTTCTGTTAAACAGCTTTAATTTAAATTACTTACACGTTATTAAAAAACCTATTAGAGCACGAGTTCTGTAAAAATTAACAAACAGGCCTAATAGCTTTTAAACACCTACAATCGTCGTAAAAACACCATTTCAACTTATATTATGGAGAGATTCTTTAATAACGATTTTATTGAACTGTAAAGAGAATTAGTAAGATCATCCCTTTTAAGAGATGACCGAGTGATCCTTGTTCCATACCATGTATGCTATATATTGTGCTGGAGTAGCCAACTCACATGTGTTTTTAAAGGACAATTAAGAGAATAGTACTTTTTAGTAAGTGATAAGTAGGATTGTAGTTGTTAAACTATTGTTCGTATACTTGACAAAAGTCAAGTATAAGCTAGTTTTTTCAGCTTGGATTGTAAGTACAAAATGGTGTACCTTTTTAAAGAATTAGTAGCTTAAAACGGAGGTAACGCTGGGTTTACAATAAGGAACTAAGTTATTTAATTAACACATCTTTAAGTTATTTTATTAACAGATAATGTAATATTCGCATAAATGCTCAGACCACAAACGTAACTCTAAAAATGCAAGTTTAAACGGTAACGTAATTCTTCAGTTGTCCTAGCCCAATTTTTCCAATTTACGTTAGATGTTATTTGTAGGTAAAGAGTTTTGTAACCAGTCTTAAGCTCTAAAAAGAAAATTGTGTTTTTTTAAGTAAATTAATAAAAAAATAAGTTAACTCAAAACTGTTGATTTAGAGCTTTACTGTTTCAATTTAAATTAACTTACAAGTTTTAAAGTGATGTACAAGTTAAGTCAAACGTTTTACCCGCGCGTAAAACGTGGGGTGAAAACGCTTTGTTTCACAAAAGATGTCTGGAGACTTTTTTTATTATAAACAAATTTAGTTCTGTTTTGGTAGCACGTGTACATCTATGAGACTTCAAAAGATTAATCATACGATCCCAGTCATAAAACGTGCCCCAAATACCGCAGGACCAAAACAAGCCAGTTAGGTTGATGTCAGAAGTTTGGGCATTAAATACGAGCTCGTAATGAATAGCTGACTCTCTGATTTACTGTCTAAAACAGGAAGCATTCTCATTCCACTATTTAGAGTTTTGTGTAAAAATGAAAAATGTTTAGTCACAATGTACAAAGGCACTTTCAAAGAATGTGCTCAGAACGGGGGTAAGGCTGTGTTTTATTTATAAGGAAATTACTATTTCAATACTTCTTTGCTTTAAGTTTTAGTTTCGAAACATTTTTAATGCGTTAAAATAGAGAATCACAGTTTGTAGCTCAGTAAATTAGTTCAGCCAAGCACTTTTATTCTATAATTTATTCTATGTGGAAGGTAGGTGACATTTTTCATTTCCCGATTTCAAAAATTAAACACATGATTTTCATCTTAAATAAATCGCAATATCAGCTGTAATGGCCATCGTTAACATAAATTATCATTGATTTTTTCTTTAGTCTAACTAATAGAAAAAATAGCTTATTCAGATTTTTTGATTACATATATTTTCGAGGAATAGATTTTCCATGAATATATATGAAAGCAATTTTATTTGTAGAAGGCTATAAAAATATATTCTCGTTAAAATCTTCAAACAGTCAGTAGCTTAAAAAAAAAAAAAAAAAAAAAAAAAAAAAAAAAAAAAAAAAAAAAACAGTGTTTGTTTTTAGCCAGTTCAATTGTTAATTTATGAAAAATTTTAGAATCTGGTTACGTCTTGTATATATTTAATTGTTTTCATCTTCTTTTCAACAACCGTGTTTATAATGTGATTGCTGTCGAGAGAATAAACAACGGCACAACACTCATGTACTTTTAAGAAACACAAGCTAAAGTACATAGCACATAAGTAGGTTGGGATAAGATTTCTATTTACCTATCATTACTCTACTCAATTTTTATTAATTAAATCATCAGTTTGTTTACATAAATAATCACCAACATGAAAGACACCGCTCGCGGCCGCAAGTGGCTAGTGGCTGTTAACAGCCAGTTCCGAGTACTGGCTGAGCGGCGCGACGTAGTTCGTTTAATCAGTTAATGACATGTTGCCTTCCCGCTAAATGGTGTCATTGTTCTGTTATTGCTCCTAACTGCTACTCACTGTCTATTTAGTAGGAGGTTTCTACAGTTTATAACGCCTGTGCGGAACCCAACAAGCTGTAAATAACTTTAGGTGTAAGCACTATTTGGATTCATTAACATTTTGAATCTGTCGAAATCTCAAAAGATTTACGCTTTTCATGTCGTAAATTACATTTTGTTTCTTGTTAATGTCATAGTTTAAACAAGTATTTAATTATTTAATAAAGATTCATACTCTCATGTCATGTATTAATATCATTGTGTTCTGGGGCCAGATAACATTGTCAACTTTTATCACGTTTTATATAAGTACAATGGAATTTCACAAAACCGTATTGACGTTTTCCATTGTGTTATTACAGATTTACAGATTAAAACCCTTTTTATTGTCAACAGTAGTCTCTCTTTCTGAAAGTAACAATCTCAAAACGTCGTCCAAAATTTTACATAATTAAGAGTTGAAAACAAGCCAGTTGATTTAGTAGACATGAAGTTTCCACGTTAACATTAAAGTGTTATGACTAACAGGCTTCCTGCTTTATTGTCCAATTTTACTCAGAATCTTCCTCAACTTTATTGGCACTAGGCCCAGCAGTGTCTTTTAATCTCTTATATTAATACGTGAGGGCTGTTTTTTGTGAACAAAACTCCTCCGTTATTCCTGAAACAATTTTAACGTTTGAGGTGTCAAAAGAATGGTCTTAGTTCGTAGTTTTGCATTAAGGTTTTAGATTTTTGATATTTTAAGTCTGAAGCCCACGGAAAGCCCTTAAAATGTGTTCTTCGTCCATAAGATTAACATGGGGAATAACTTATATTAATACGTGAGGGCTGTTTTTTGTGAACAAAACTCCTCCGTTATTCCTGGATCAATTTTAACGTTTGAGGTGTCAAAAGAATGGTCTTAGTTCGTAGTTTTGCATTAAGGTTTTAGAGTTTTGATATTTTAAGTCTGAAGCCCACGGAAAGCCCTTAAAATTTGTTCTTCGTCCATAAGATTAAAATGGGGAACAATTTTAATTGAATTGCAAAATAAAACAGCTGTTTATAGTAAAACAAACAAACACATGTTAAAAGCTACCTGAATAGAAGAAATTGAACTACTGGTACTGAAATATCAACACAATTCCATACTTAAATTCAAGGAGTGTCTAAGTGGTACAAATAGTGTGTTTTACCTTTTCTTCAAAATGTATAGCTGATAGATTTTTCTTGAACTTTGTATTTATGTTTATTTGGGCACAAAAATAAGTTTAGTAACTTAACCCCAGAAAAGTTGGTTTTCCTGTACAAAAAAAGATTGGAAATTGAAATTTTTGACGTTCTTTGGGGTTATCAGATTGGTATTGAAACAACAACGAAAGTTAACAAAAATTACAATAGAACACATAATGTTTGTTCATGGGTTTTCGACCTGCTGTGAGCTAGGAAAAGGGATAGTTGGTTTTTGGTGTGAATTAATTAACCTGTTTACTACGATGCTATAAAAAATTTAATGCAGAATGCTACACATATTAAAATACCTGTTTTCATTTACGTGTTTTTGTGTGATGAACTATCTAGATCAAACATCTGTGAATGTATTCTAAATTTTGTTTGAGTTTTTGGCAGAGGCTCTAAGACAAATCACTGTAAGAACCATCACATAATCCTAGCTAATTTGGACCTAAAGAACAACCACCAAATCTCAACACCATCACATTGGGAAGTTTGAGAATTATTGATGAAGAACGATTGATGACATACCAATATGGAGTAATCTGATTTTTACTACAATTTAATTTTCATTCAAAGTAATTCGGTAAATTACTATGGAGCAAGGTTTGATCAACAAGTACCCTTGATAAATGCAGCGCACTGCGCTGCACGGGCCCCCTAGTATTTGTTAATATTTGAATACGAAAAGCACTCATTGTACTGTCGAAATCCACGAACTGAGTTTTTTCAGTGCTTGTTGGACTACTAACTGTTTTTTTGAAGAATTCAATTTAAGTTTCCTTTGCTTATTAGCTGTTTTACTTGGTACACAAATACTACAATTATTTTGAATCAGTGGATGAAACTATCACGTCAATCGAGAAATCATCGCATGATGCCCGGAATTATTTATTTAATAAAACATAAATAACGAATCCCCTCTGATCAACACAAAACAATATTATGGGTTACTTGACCAAAACATTAATTTACGTTCGACACTATCGCAACCGCCTATTCATTAGGGTCGATGGTCTCATTTAAAACACATAACAATAAACATCCATTCAACAGCACAATGGCCCATTAGTATTGAAGCTCCCATTGGGGTTTTATAGCATAATAATAGTCGCCCGTCAAGAATGGATGCCTCGACCCTATCACCGGCGCGGCGCGAACCTGACCAGAGGCACGTCAACAGTGTCTTCCCGAACATTGCACAAGTTAATAAGAAGTCAATGACTAATTAATCGAAGTGATCCATTAACTTTTCTCTCGGTATTAAGGCTGAAGAAACGTCCAGAGTTAAGAGAATGTTGTCCACATAAAATATTGTCGATAGCTCATATAATATTATTTGTAAAAGAGTAAAACCAAAACTGCTGAGTTGGAATTTATAGTGGTTTTTAATATACCACATTTATATTAAAAAATATGTTAAAAAAGTGAAAATGAAAAAATATTTTAATTTAATTTAATCACATTTTAATCCTTGAATACTCGTCTCACAGGCAAACCATGGTGCTTGCTCAGAAATCTAGCCATGAAAGAACTTAAACACTGACCAAATTATTTGAAGTTCTGCTCCGAATTTCTCCCCCTTATTTATATTTTAACATAGTAATTTCTCCTATTATATCATCATTTAAATCTTCTGACAAACTGACTTCTTGTATAAAATACAAACTTATGGTTTAGATGTTTTCAAATAGAAGAAATATTTTTAATTTTGTAGTAATACATAATTCAGCCTTATTTGTCAAAGAATAATTATTTTTTTACAAAACCACTCCTTTCCCATTATATAATTTGTTTTCAACCTTTCAAAAGATTATCAAATATTTCATTTTATTTGATAATAAAATGAATAACTTACATGCGAAGGCACAAATTTTTAAGTTGACATATATTACAGCTATAAATTACATAAAAATCTATTCTTTGTTTTGCATTTTCTCTTTAAAATATTCTTCGAAATTATAAAAAAGGGCTTTCTAGTAAATAATTCTTCAACTTTATATAATTTTTTTCATGTTTGAAATTGGTCTTATTTCTTTTAGTAATCTTGATAAAAATATATTTCCTTATATGTAGGCTTCTTTTTAAATATTTCCTAGCAATGTTTTTCATATAATTTAGCTTTATTGTATTAATGAAAATTACAATTTGATCTGGATTTCATTGCACAATTTATAATCTCAGATATATATATGTATATATATAAATTGTATATTGTTAATATCGAAAAGGTAGTAAGGTGATGTGTTACACTTTCTCTTTTCCTATTGTTGTTTAGTTAAATTTATTGGCAATTCAGTAAAAAATACAACTGCCGTATTGAAATTCATTAGAACATTTTATCAAGTTCAATCCAGTTTAATTTATACGCCGTTTTTCAATACAGTTGTAACAATTCACAGCTTTCAGTAACCGTGCAGTTAGGTAAGAACACAGTACACCTAAATACGTCGAATTTCTACAAGCTGAGTCACTCTGGCATACCAAACCGGTGTAGCGTGGTCTTGAACACATGGAGGGAAAAAACCGAGCGCCGAAGAAACTGAGCAAGTGACACATTTTTGTCGACCGGCCAGAACTATTTTGTCAAACTAGTTATCCCGGGGTTGACGACAGTTGCTTCTGCCGGTTGTTGATAGCTTCCGGCCCGGGGTAACGCTGGTCAAGGATGCTTACACTACTAGGCCGCATACACATACTGTACATCCTTATAAGTTTATCGTGGAGGTATGGTTTAAACATCAATCAAACAAAATTTTAAATTGTAATTTTCTATAAATAATAATTTTCTATAGTTTTGTATGACTATGTAACTACAAGAGAGCTGAGGTGGAACTTACGATCGAGCACATGGTTAAAACGGTTTTTAACATACAAAAATTAGATTCATGCATTTTCATTGAATTTGGTTGGGGCAGATTTGTTGTATTATCTAGTGGAACCTGAAGGGTGCAGTTAAAAGTGTGCTCAAATAGTTTATTGCTTTGTGATGCTTATATAAAAAAAGTGAGAAACATTTGTTGTGCCTCTGCTATAAATACCAATGTTTTTTAAGTTCAAACATACCTTTCATTATTTATTTGTGATAAAAAAAAACTGTGTCACAAATCTTTTATTCATATGCTATATAAATTGACGTTTAAAATGAAATCATAATGAGTCTGTTCTATGTTTATGGTTACTAACAGTATTTTAAAAGTGTTTTGGATCACTTAAAGTTGTTAAAAATAATATTCAAATGAAACTTATTAGCAGGAAGAATTACTTTCGTTCTCTGTATCTAAGGGTCCTTAACGAATCATATTATTCCATTTTGCAAAACCATTTAACACATTTATTGCCTTTCTTAAATCATTATTGAGAAACAATTAAAATAAGTAATTATAGTACCGAAAATGTAAGTAACAAAATGTATATTTAGTATTGTACTAAAGCTTTTGACATTAGAATCCTTACTAATTTATCTTTTTTATCTTTCTGTGTAATGTTCAAACCCCTAAAAAGTAAAACTAATTTTCAAAAGAAATTTACTCATCGGAGTTTATAAATAGCAAGTAACTTTTAATTATTTCGATGGCATATTAATGTCGAACAAAAACGAAAACTTCGGAAAGAAAAACTTTGTTAGCTGGCGGAGTAAAAAGTTGACCCTTTCATCGGACGCGCCAAGGAAGTTTGATTGTTTTCCAAACATCTTTTCCTGACCTTTATATTGAGGCAGGTTTAGCATTTAAACCAACAAATAATTTCACCTTAAGCATGTTTGTATCCAAATATTTCTAATTTAAAAAGTTTTGTGTTACAATTTAAATAAGTGTACATCTTTGAAAGTGTTAAAAACAAAGAAGAGATTACTAAAACATAAGATTAATGTATCTGTATATGTTTATAGGTACGTATGTACGTGTGCACACTGGTCTTAAAACGGCTCTAACGATTATCTCCAAACTTTGAAAATTACTTCTGGGATGAAAATAATAATAGAGGCTTCTCTATTTTCGACGAAATAACGCCGTTATAATCTTGAACTGAAATTAATTTTTTTTTAGATTGTTCTAATAGAATTAAAAATATGCTAAATTCAGCTGACTCGACGGTCAAAGTACGAATCAAGTGCTCCAGTATAAACATATTTGTGGTTTTGCATTGTAGATATTGAATCTGTATTATGTAGTTCAACAAATGCATAGGTACCAGAGTACAACACCCTTAGACCTACATTAAATCACATAGAAAAGCGAGTGATCGAAGCCAACGAGCTCATCTAGAAAAAACACGTTTTGGGCCTTGGCATTCCCTCATATACGTGACTAGGACTATTATTGTACTACCGACGAATTTTAAGATTACCGAACAAATGCTTGGCACCCAAGCACTACAAAATAAATAAATAAGCCATTTTATAATTTTTCTATTAAAGATATAATAATCGTGGACAGCTTTAAGTTGTGGTTGCATTTTTAAATCTATGAGAAACTTTGATGAATACTTACCGTGATGTAAACAATCAATTTAGTGACTTATTATTTGAATTACTGTATGTATTCATGTATTTGATTGTCTCGTGGAACTATTGTTGGCTTTACAGTTGGTTTGTATAAGTACTGTTAAAAGTTAGTAGACCTATCGTTTTGGTAACATATCACTCGGTGTTTAGATGTCATATTTAAAATAAAAATGTTTATTTTTTCATAATGTCAAATTTAAAACTGCATGGCTCTAGTATCGATTAAAATATTTCTTAGCGAATCTAGATCTTAATAGAACGCAATAAAGTTAATTTTCATTATACATACATTTTTATAATTATTAATTTTTTTAATACAACAAAATACATAAGTAAACTTAGATAACTTAAATTTCATTAATGTAAATTATTCGAAGGCGTTGGTAATAGCATCTCTTAAGGCGAAAATCTCGGGGCTCAAAAGAAGAGAAACTTTGCAAAAGTCGTTTGAAGTTAGTTGGGAAGTGGCAATGTTTTGTAGAATATCTTGGCCATACCTCCAATAGCTGTGTGCCATGGTAACACCTAATACTACTACTGTTATTTACATTTATACCTTACTAGTTTCATATATTTATACAAGAGTCATAAACACGTTTCTAAATTAATAAAGTTGTAAAACACTGGAGCAAAGTAATGAATAAACTCTCAGAAAAAACTTACCTCAAAGAACACTGATTTCAGTGCAACAAATTCATTTCACCTGAAACAATTAAACAAATATTACTTAATAAATTACAAACAATGAAAATTATTTCATATAGAATGAAGGGGTAGTGACATGTGAAATATGCGTCAGTGTTTCAACTTTAATGAAAACAAAATAACAATACAACTGTCATCATCGGCTTAGGTGAGGAGCTGACAACAGTGACACAACCGCTTACATCCTTTCCGCTCCCTCCGCGTGAATTCATTTAATCACTCCACATCAAAAGAAAGTTATTTTTACTACCACTGACTGCATGGAAATGATCACATTGCCACATTTGTAAAACCTACATACGCAAAACAGTTAATTTCCTGTTTCCGTTTCATCCTCGCACGCTAAATCAAATATCAACTTAAGGTCAGCAGTTGTTACAAACCACGCCACAGCTGTTGGTTTTTTGTTGTCGTTTAGTAATTGCTGCTTTTTAGTTTGAGGCTGTGTTTGATAGTTAACAGTGTGTTCCAACCATCAAAATATATACTTCGAAGGTTCCAAGGTAAAAAAATCAAACATAAGTTAATGACATATTGTATGTAACAAAACATTTAATCTGATGCAATTATGGTAGTACGAAAAATCTTGTGTGTATTACAAGCACAAATAGTCATTGCCCCTGTCGAAATGTTTGATCCATCTAATTCTCGAGTGGCAATGATGTACTTTGCGCTCTTAATGCACAATTAGCTATTAAATTGAACAGAAATTAAAATGCATTGCTCGGAATAAGTCTATGTGTAGATAAATCCGTTTTCTCACACTGAACCATTCCCGTAATCGATTTATTGATGAGACTCATGGAGGGGTTTGGCCTGGACGTCCGGTACGGCGCTAGGTCGGTACACTCTTGACACATGGTCGACAGGCGGACAGCTACGGTGACCGGCAGCAGCGGTGTACAGGTGAGTAGACGGGGTACTCGCGTTGCATTATACATCAAACTAGCACTGGTCTGTGGTCACAGTCAGTGCTGGTCTCCAGTCACTGGTATAGGAACGAGGCGGGCTGCACATGTGACGATCTCCAGCGAACATCGGTTCCGGTAGCATCTCAATCCTATTTTACAAGTGATCGTTTAAATTTCATGGAATTTAGAGTAATCCCCCACGAAAGTCAAAATATCTTGTCAATTGATAAGACTCGTTGAGTTAGATAGACTTAAACTACTTGACCACACGTACACTTGGTGTTACATTTTAAAATTTTTCACTTTTGCGTCTAACGTGACCTAATGAATACTTTAATAACATACACCAGCCAGTTAACGTGCGTTCCAAAGTACTGTTGCAATTTGAGATTTAAAGTACAGAGAATAAAACTTGAGACTAGTAGGTGGTACACCGGCACTCTTTACACTCAATCGTCACTACCACAAAAAGTTATTGTTTTTGCTTCCTTTCTTTTAGTCTAAATGTTTATTATTGCCTATGAGTTGTGATAAGAGGCATACGTGGAAGTATACAATACAAAAAAATAGAAGTTTTAAAAGTTTTTTAACGTGATATTTCAGAGGAGATGTCATTTCATAAAGTGGACAATTTATAAGAATACAATTGTATTAAACCATATAATACATTTAAATACAAAAAAGTGCAAGGTACTCGAAGCACCATATCATTGACTAAGACGAGAAATTAACCTAAAATTGTGAATTCAGAGTTTTGATAGTTTCTTCGGCTGTAAGCCTCTAATGAAAGACATTTTAATATTTTAAGTTAAAATGCAGTAAATGCACATAAAATAAAAAGCATGCATTAATTATGTTTTAGTATTTTAAGAAACTATACTCTAACAGAAGTTGTGCCCCCATATCATGTGTGAATTTTATGTTATTTTTTACGCGGACATAAAATCAATAGGGAATTTTTATGGGTTTAAAATCCATCAAATCAACCTTCAAATCAATTCAACCAATTCAATCAATTGTGAACAAATTAGTCGAGTTAATGATAGTGTAGGGTAGGTGTGTGTGGGGTAGTGGTAGTTGGGGTCAGGGGTAGGCAGCCGAGACGGGCAGGTAATCTCTGGTAGTGTGAGGTCCGGCGATAACGTTGGTTTATGAACATGATCTCGTCCCCCCCTCCAGGAAGGTGGGCTCTGGAACACAATTTGCTACTGACAATAAAGCCTCTTGTGTTTTGTTTTTTCTCAATTTTCTGACTCTACATCAAGTGCATAACTCTTTTCCAAAATATTTTGTCATACATTATTGTTTCAACTTAAAAAAGCTACTATCTAAAACTAAAACATAATGAACTACTCTTAATTACAAAAAATGTATTACTGAGTATTTAAAAACGTGTTTTGTACGTTTGTAGAAATCGAACGACACAAACCAATATTCTCTTTCCATGGAATGTATCATCGACTTGAAAGGTAGGTACTTCTGTAAAGTCAGTAGTATTTCATTCAACCTCTCTGGTTATATTACATTATTGCCTACCTGCTTTCTCATGTGAATACACAGTGATTGCCAAAGTGGTTCACAATAGCCGTGATTCAGTATGCATTGCGGTGTTTTGCTCCGTCTAAACACATGACATATTCGCGGCTGGCCTTGCACATGTTTACATCTTCGTCGCATCTCAAGTGGGCCTCGTTGAGTTCAAGTTGGCGGTTGCAAAAAAATGGCAGACACATGTCATTCAGGCAAAATGTTGTGGATATATATTGTGAAATATTCACTGTGTACAGATATAGGGTGCGTTTACACTGGCTGCACGTATGCGCAAAAATGTTCCTCTCTTTAGAGACCATCGCATTAGCCAAATTTGTACTCTTGGCCTGTTTAAATTGGATGTAACCACAAGCAACTAAATTCGCGTGAACAGTTGCTCTCTTGTCGAGTTCCGACGATGAGTACGTTTTACTTGAAATGTGAGTGTTTAAAATATTTGTTAAGTGCTCTACCACAGAGGGGAAAAGAAATAAGAGCTTCTTTGCCTTACTCGACACATATTAGAGAAACGTGGGTTCTAGAATATTGATGGGATAATAAAGATTGACGTAGATGTTGGTGTATTTTTTAAAGTTTAATTAACCGGAGAAATTATTCTAATATAATTCAATATTTATATTTTCGATTTTGGGAAGTTGTTTAAAAACTTCGACACATTAAAATTTTCTCTTTTGGACACTAACACTTCCCCAGAAGATAATTTATTTGCAGCTGTTACCAAAAGTACCAGTGGGTTGGACTTGTAAGACACATGGTATTATTTTATCATGATGTGGCAAACGTCCTTTGACATTCAGCATGATACAGAATTATTTTACCTGTTTCTATTCCGCAGAAAGAAAAGCTAATAGTGATGTCAATCAGATAAGTAAATACGGTATTTGATTTTCTCTATAAGCTTAGTTAAGTTACTAATGAATATGCTTCGTAATAAATTCACATTATGTATGTTGTTATTGCAAATGTACAAGATATAAATATAACGAGACAGTTTTAACTACGTTTTGTATACCTTATTAGACAAACGAATATATTACAGTACAATTATTTCATATACGAGTCCAATACCTTTAATTGTCTATTCTCGCTAAAAGCACTACTTTTGCTAAGGTTTCGGTAAATTAGGACGGGAAACCAAGACGACAGCGATGATGAACAGCAACGGCTAGTTCCCTGGGGACACGATCATCTGTCATCACATCAGCGCTGCCTCAGTCTCTCACACGGTGCTGGTATAACCACGGTAGCACCGCATGCTACATAAGAACACGTCACAGCTCGGGCAGATTATGGTAAAAAAAATTAGAGACTGGTGAGTTATTGATAACTAATTGGGAATGCAGTTACAATTTATTGTGTTTTGTTTCATAACTCACAATGCACGTTCACCAAAATCTGCTCAAATCGTAATCTCAATCCACTTAGAAATTTAAAAAGTTTCTTTGAAAGAATTAAATTATTTATTAATAGTTTATTAAAAAAGATGTAAAACCAATGTAAAGATTTATACAGGGTGTCCCGGAACTCTCTGGAACCCTTTTGTATATTTGTTCCTTGCATCGAGACAAGAAAAAATCACCATACAAATAGGGGTCTAAAATCCATCGTTTAGCCGCTAGCCGCCATTTTGTTTTTTTCACATAATAATTTTTATTTCCGTAACGGATGGTTGTATTCAGTTCATATTTGGTATGAATCTTTATCATACTAATGTACATTTTCAGGATAAAAATTAATTTTTTCCACTGTGTATTTTCAAAATGGCGGCCATTTTAAATTTTCAAACTCAAATATCTCAAATTTGGTAAATTTCATAAAATTTTACTCTTGACAAAAAAGTTGCCAAATTTAATTATCTAACCAACGGTACCAAGGTTGTAAGGATCTGATTACAAATAATGGAGTTGTTGCGATCTTTCTCCAAAAAAAACATGGATTTTGCATTATAATTAATGCAAATTATGGCCATTTTCACAGAAAAATTGCAATAACTCCGTTATTTGTTATCAGATCCTTACAAACTTGGTACCGTTAGTTAGATAATTTAATTTAGCAACTTTTTTGTTCAAAGTAAAATTTTTTTGAAATTCACTGAATTTGAGATATTTTAGTTTGACAATTAAAAATGGCCGCCATATTAAAAATACAGAGTAGAAAAAATTAATTTTTTTCCTGAAAATGTATATTAGTATGATAAAGATTCATACAATATATGAACAGAATACAACCATCCGTTACGGAAATAAAAATTATTACGTGAAAAAAAACCAAATGGCGGCTAGCGGCTAAACGATGGATTTTAGACCCCTATTTGTATGATGTTTTTGTCTTGTCTTGATGCAAGGAACAAATATACAAAAGGGTTCCAGAGAGTTCCGGGACACCCTGTATAAAGCTGAAAAGATGTAGAAAATTAAAAACTAATCAAGTATTAAAACATTAAGCTTTACAAGGATTAGCTTACAACGTATTACAACGATAAGCTTATAGAGAAAATCAAATATTTACTTATGTGACTGACATCACTATTAGCCTTTCTTTCTGCAGAATAGCATATACACGTAGAATAATTCTTTCTCATGCCGAATGTAATTAAAAGATTAATCGAGTTGAGCTTTCTTTTTTTTCATGCAAACTTCAACAAACGATAAAACTAAATATAATAACAGTTTTGGAACAAAGGGTCTATCTCATTCAGGAAAACACAACTAAGTTCGAAATTACCGCAGGTAATTGCTAAGGAATATGAGGTTGTAAGCTTATTTGATAAGGTTGTTTGCGACATCCATTATTTAGACCTTGTAATACTGAGAGAATATTATTTGATTCTAACTAAAGAGGTTTTGAGACTTAAATACAAAACTTGAGGGTTGAATAAAATGGCAATAGTGTATTGCATGTGATCGTTTTTTCGTATATTTTTAATAAGATAAGTTTCATATATAATGGTTTAAAAGGAGAACACTTTATTTTCTGAACGTCCTAGTTGCCTACTTAAACTAGTTTTCAAATACTTTGCTTAGTATGGAAATAAAATAAATCTAAGATTCCATAAATTACTCAAAGTATACCCAAACTCATTTTCGATGCTACACCAAGAATATCTTTTCTCCTGCGTTACTGCGGACTGTAAATCACATTTCGGTATAAATAGTCACTGCAGCATATTACCATTCCAAGCATAAACGTCAGTTACATGTGATAAACGGCAGGCTCTGTAGCCTATCAATACGACTCGACTGCTCGTCTTGTTTCGTCACGAGGTCGCCGACCGACCCGGTCTTATGGCTAATAAAACAATAGATGTCCTCATAACTAAATATCTTGAGCGCACGCTGCTCGGTCGTCACTGCAATCGATTTGTTCGACAAGGCAGGTTCATATATAAACGAACTACGGACAAAAAACTGTACTAAAGTTTTGAGCTAAGAATGAATATGCTCGGATAGAACATAAAGTATTATAAAGAATGATTCCAGGCACGGTACTTTTGAATAGAAATACATAACAGAAGTCGTTAACTACAACTTTACAGAATAAAATGACTTACTAGAATTTTAACAAACAGCTGGTAAGGATGTTGTCGTTTTGAACGATAAAAGCTTTCGTTTAATTTAACACATATTGTATCTCGTACGGTGATGAAAGAAAAAGTAAATCTGTATTAGTTTCAATTTAAACTTGTTTTAATATTGTGTAGAAGAAATGTTAATCAATTGCCCAGTAAAAGGTTTTATACTATTGTAACACTGGTTAAGACATATAAATTTAAATCTTGTATTTTTAGGAAAATTTCAGATGTGCTTAAATAAATACATTTTACGAATGAACGGAAATTAATAAATCCAGAACCTTTGGTCATAGATGCACCGGTGTTCAATTTGGAAGGCCACGAATGATAGCATCGATAACCGCGATTGCGGGAAATGTGACAGGGAAATTACATTATCGGTTTTGGCCCCGGGGAACTCGCAATGTATTGTTTCAAATACATCACGGGACCAAACTGTTATCAAATATAAATTTTTATCTTGACGTCCAATATTTTGTTTGAAGAACACAGTTAAATGTCACAGAAAAGACTTCTATGCGCCGTTAATCATTGTGGTATACTAGATAAAAAAATTTCAGCTTATAACAACTGAAAGTGGTGTAATAGTTTGTAGTAATATTCCGCAGACTGTCGTTACGCCAGCTTCGCGTGCGTTGGTGACGTCCGAGAACACGATGATGGAAGCAATACTCACGCGAGAGCACAGGAAAGTGTCTCCTGACGTAGTGCGTCTCGTGACTACGCTGGCCAGGGCATCAACAAAGGAATGCGTTCAATTTCAGGGTTATGTTGCGGCTCAAAGTATGGCTTTGTACTTGGGTAAACCGATGCTACAAGTCATTTTTAAGGTTGCAAAATATATCTTGACATCATCAATAATGTACGTAGGAAAACAAATATCTGATAGAAAAATATTGTTTTACTCCTTAAAAGGTTTTGTTCAATGAAGTATTACGTTGCCGATGTATAGATGACAATCTATACATATTAATGGGCAAGCATGTTTCTTTTCCTCATTTTTTCCAGCTTGTGTGCATAGTAGATAATAAATACCGTTGGATAGTGTCCTGTAGATGATCATAATCTTATTATAATTCACATTGGCCCCCACGCTACGCCCTACAGACTTCCAGTTTTGATGTTATTATTATATAAAAAGTGCAATTGATTCAAACATTCGACAGCTGGTATAACAAGAAATGCTAGAAAATCAGGAATAATACATGTTTTAGTTACACGATATTTTTAAACTAATTGGGTTAACCATTAACTAACTGAGTTTTGGTCGAATTTTCAACCAGTGAGAAAATTATGAACTTCTTGCAAATTATTGATTATCATGATTCCATATACTGATTAAAATAATGTTCTTTAAACTACCTAAAACACTTTGTAAAAATAAAAAAGAACACGATGCGAGCAGCATGGCTGTGACGCGATGTATATTTTACCTTAAACATGTAAAAAATTAACATATCAGACTTTCATTTTGTTGTAATGTTATATGTTACTCAAAAGGGAATTAAATTGCAAAATATCCTAGCAGTTTTATAACTTTTCAAAAATTTACATTTAAATTCGTGTTGTTATATTATGACCTTGAAACAATCTGTAAAGTAAGAAATGCAATTTATGAAATATTCCATACGGAGACGCAACTGGCGGCCGCTGCCCAGATTACTTATTTTATGACAAGTGCTTGTTCAAGGTTTAATATAAACTTGATTGTTTCTGTTTTATAACAGTAATGCAATAACAATTTTACTGAGCGCTGGCCGGTCGGCCAGCCACTTTATGGGGATTGGTTGGATTGAAAAAGACATCATATTCTTCATTGAAAGTAAAGAGATTTAATTCAATAAGTAGATATAAAGGCTTATGGGTCATGTAAAATATTCAAAAGTGTCTAAAGATATAAACCATTGTGTTTTAAAAACTGCACAAAGTGCATTCTATCTTTATAAACCGTCATTGTTGTGGTTAGTTAAAAATACAAACTTGTAATAGAAAAAAAACTTTATTAATAATTAGTAAAAGTTATCACTTTTACCACACATTAATATATACTTTGTATATTTGATAGGTTTATTAGATATGTTGCGTTTTGAAGTAATAAATATAAATAACAATCTTTTTCCATCCAACTCTTACATTAGCCAATTACATATTTCAAGTTGTTGTCATCAGAACTTTTTTGTTGTTTCAAAAATTTAAATACAGAATAAGTAAGAATTGAGGTATGTTTTAGTTAATTTTATATGTACTTACAAGGAATTGTGTGAGAAATTGCATGAGAAATTAAAAAAATGCTTGTAAATTAATCTAAAATACAAGCTCTTTCATTGGCTCTATGGGCAACGATTTTTCCTTTCCCACAACAAAAACTACGAAAAATATTTTCATTAACTGCAATTGATAAATAAAATTAAAAGGAAGGTTCACGAAATTAGTCTGATGGAAATTTGATCAGCTGGGTCTCCCCTCAACCCCTCTCACCCTGCAATGTTGTTATTTGTGGTTATGTTTACCATGTGTAATATGTATCAACTCTCATTGGGCTGTTTTCGTACAATCATAAAAACCTTTAACTGTAAAAAATATATTTTAATTAAATGACTGAACATTTAAAAATCTTGACTGTCTACCGATATGAAAGATTAAGGAGCTGTTGGTGCTATAATGGGAGCATTCTAATTACGGCGTTGCTTTAGTTTAAAGTGTACACCAGCTCAGCTGGCCAGTGTAAGCCACAGAGAGCAAACACATAAAACTTGTTTATGGTGGGCTTACCTACTTAGCGCTGATTTCTGGCCGCCGGGACGCGACGCTGCTAACTTGTTTATGACTACCTTCCACCAACAGGTGTGTACTGGACGACCAAACTTAAGCGTTTCATTTAATATTTAATACAAGGAAAATAATTATTTGATTTCCTACAGGTGCAATCGTTCTATGTTTATTTTAATTGCATGTATAGTAATTGTATTTTGTGTTGGCTTAGAAACTGTGCATTGAATAGTTTCTAATTCTGTAAACTTTTATTAATTCATATGAGGCAAGCTTTAGATTAAACTTTACTCTGTTTTGAAAACACCTATTCAGTTTACGTGAAAGCCCTTCCTTGATCCGATTGATGGTGTAAAGCTCTTCAGTTTGGTTTATCATTGCTTACCTCGTTCCAAGTCTTGAATTTATTTCAAATTTAATACTAAAACCTTGCAATGAAATTGCATTAAATTTTCATGAAATCCTCGAACTATTCACTTTTTGTCTTTAGATTAAAGTGATCGTTTCATTCTGTATAAAAAAAAAAAAACCAAACTCAGGGAAAGAACCACATTATTTACTTATAATCCAATATGTTACAAACAGTTTCCAGTGGGCTAATTTTAATTCAAAGGCACAAAACATTCTCCCTTAAACTAGATCTAAAGTTATGTTTTAATGAAACGATTCACAAAGCATAACATCGGATTAGCTATTTAAATTATGTATAGAGCAAATTTGAAACATTACGAAGTACAACCAGAAGAAGAATTTGAACATATCTTACACCTCACGTTGAAACGGAGTGGGTAGGGTCAGGTGGACAGCCAACAAAAACAATTCAACTTGGGACGATTGAAAGTCGTCCTTCTTTTTAAAGGATATCTGCAATAAAACAACGAAGCTTTCAGCAAAATAATACCGAATTGTACTCAGTATTGATAAAACAGTCTTTATTAAGGTGTTAAAACTAAAAAGGTTATCATTTTGTGCATTTGAGATTTTTAAAACTTTCTCTGAAAATAATCAAAATACCTAGACAAAATAAGACATTATAGAACTAAAAATTGAAATAATCGAAAAAAATAATCCACCAGCAAAAAAATAATACAAAATAGCATCTTTAGTTTTACTTTGGTTTGCTAAAATAAACTTTAAAATATATAATGTTTAAGAAATATCTTACAGAATAATGTTTAAGCCTCGTGGCTGCTAGATGTAAGGCTCAAGGCCAGTAGACGAGCTCGCAATGTCTGATACTGCTTCTTAGACACAAATGACGCTAATTCAAACTGCCGCTCATGCACTCGCACGATTACTAGCATGCAGGTACTGCACAATTGAGTCGTTACGTCATTTTCTCATGCATTACTAAACCAATCTGAAATGGTCTTTCCATGAAAATTGCAAACTATCGCAAAACAACAGGACTTAATACACTCCGTATTTGGCTTCTTTCCTATGCAAAAATTCAATTCGAAACTAGTGCTTGTACAATACAAAGTAAAAAGGGATATTTTACATCAATATCATACCAAATATTCCAATATGTAACTTAAAAACATAAGACATGCAAAAACATAAGGAATACATAAGACTAACAACCTGGTAAATTACAAACCGTCTAAACAAATTCAAACACATGCTGAATTGATCTCACTCGCATTTCTTAATGCATGAGAACTGTGCCCTGGAACGTTGCAGGATAAAATAAGACGCATAGAGCTTATCTGCAAAACTTTATCGAAGCCCAAACTTCTGTAAAAAGCTTTCTTTCTCAAATGAGAGATCGTTTTAGGCAAACAGTTTGTCCCTTGTCCGATGTTCTTTCCAAACTTCTTTATATGATTAAGACTTATATTCTTACTCGAGCTTCCATCTAAATATCTAGGATAAAACATAACTACCTCAAATCACCACTATTTTCGATCTGATATTATAATGCTAATGTATGTAAAATAGTCAATGACTGCTTGTTAATCTTTGTTGAGGGCCGCTAAGTACGTGTAAGCTGGATTTGCTAACTAGCTTATAGTTGCTACTCCGCAATAGAGGATTACCTCTAAGAAATTCAGTGTTTCAATTGAGTGACTGATAATTCTTTTCGTTTGAGCTACCTGATAATATAATTAATTAACTATTTATAATGTATGTTTAAGAAATACTGTACGTCTTTTATAATGTGGATCATAAACAAAGTAAATAGAGAATGGATTACATCATTGATGAACATAGTATAACTAACTATATTATACCGCCCCCATCGATGTAGCTTTGTAAGTTTCTTTGTGTATGTGAGCTGTTTGAAAACATTTCCACTATTGTGAAACAAAATGATTTTTGGAATGATTTTTAAGGGAGTATTCCCTCCTAATCATGGTTTAGCTTGGGAAATTACAAAAAAATAGTTAATTATTTTTTTCATTTCATGATAAATAATTTAACAATGGTAATAGGACACCCAACATTTGATGCACCCTTTACACACCCTTTACACAGCAAGGGTGACACAGGTGTTAGGCGCGGAGAGGGTCGGGGTCGGAGTAGATGGGTTTGTAATCTCGCGCGGTAGAGGATAAAAGTGTTTTATGAACACGATCTTGCTCGGTCACAAAGGTGCACCTTTACACCACCAACAGTGTTATCACTACACGGTAGATGGCGAATCCTACACGTAACTGGATCAACTACTTTTTATAAATTGATAACTGAATCTGATATAATATTTTTTAGTATTATAGATAGTTAAAAGCATTTACTAAATTGATTACGCTGTTATTTTTGGTAAAAAAATAATCGGTAATATAAATTAATGCTTAACTACAGTTAACTACAGGTTATAAATATATTTAATGCAAGTAGTATTTAACAAACAAACAAAAATTGAGTTTTTTTACAAACATTACAATATATTTCACGTGATCAATGAGAAATTTGTCTCAATTAGCATCTTTTAATTTGAGTTTAATAAGGCTGTTCTCATGTTCTATAACGAAATCCACACTTTTTCCATAATAAACGGCAAGTTATTTGCTTTACACTGTGCCAACGGGATGTATTCTGGAATGTAACTTCTCTCGTTGGTAACCTTTCTCCAAGGTAACACTAAAAATTATATCATTTTAGTTAGGTTAGGTTAATTTACCTGCCTTGGAATTCCATGCTAATGAGAACAGCACAATACATATAGCATAAGTATTTAGTTATATAGTTAGAGGCAATTAAATTCACACTATTAGAAATTTCGGTGTGTTATTTTTTACAGCCGGTGATAGTCGCAGCTGAGTGGGTAGCTAGCCTACCACCCAGAATGCCCAGGTTCAATTCTCGTGGCAAATCAAATCGATTCAAATTGATTCTCAAATTAGCACCATGCTTCGAAAGGCACGTTAAGCCATCGTCCCGTCTGCAAAAGTAGTCGTTAGTTCACTTATGCGATTCGAAAATTCTTATTACCAGACCTTTGCCACAAGGTTCCTATTCTAACCTAACTTAACCTTTTTAAAAATAATATGATGTTAACGCCAACTTATCGCACGTTACATTAAACTAAGAAACTTAAAAACACCTTATAACTAACCAAACTGCTTTGGTTGGTACCTGAGCAAAATTGCAACAACTAATCATCGGCTGATAGTTGTAACTTCCGGTTGACATGGCGGTTGTCGCTGACCGGAAGCAGCGTGATAACACGATTTATGGCGCTCTGCCTTGGACAGGTTATCGCTTATAATTCGGTTTGTAACCGGGAGTTAAAGGTGAGTGCATTCAACTCCACAAATGACTGAAACTAATTATGAAAGAGTAAAGAATTAATGATCGTATTTTTTGTTTTTCGACGTAAAATTTTGAACGAAGTAACTGGGCGGTCAATTACGTTACGTATAATAAGCAACTTTTAAATTGTTAATTACGCAACATTAAATTCAATTTACGTTTTGTAATACTTCTTTTTTAAGTTGTAATGCTAAAGGGTAGGGTTTCTGCTTATTATACCAACGCACGTTCTCGAGCCAAGTAATCAATTCCTGGAATTAGAACAACTCATGAAAATTTCCGTGAAGTCAGCGATATTTTACTGGCTCTTGGAAAAGTTTATTACTGTCTCGAGCAGTCTTGCATTAAACATTGCAGTTAAGGGTGGATTATGGGCCAAGCCTCGCTGCTTTACCGGAGACAACTGCATTGAACCGACACAGGTGAAGTGAAGAAAATCAAGCACTACCGATACAACTGTAACGGTTTGTTAATTTTTAGAACTGGGCTATATTTAAACTTTATTTTAGTGGTGATTTATTTTTATTGAGGTTTTTTTTAGATTTTGATTTGTAATATTTCATGTTGCTGACTGTCACTGTGTTAATGTAAGTGACTCTGTTGATAAAACAGCACGCATTAAATGCGTCTACAAGTGCCGAATCCGCAAAACTCTCAGGATTGCAGGAGATCTAGCTGCAATCAAAAAGCAATCATCCAGCTTACAAACCTGCCAATGAATGAAGCCTTGCTGCACTATTTGGTTCACTCCAGCTTCGAGAGGACTAATAGTTTCTTAGAAAAATAATTTTACCAGGTTAATGGAATAATCCTCCTAAATAAAGTCTCCACACACCAGTGTTTATGGATATTAAATTAATATTTATAACTCGCATCAGTTATTATATTTATTTAGTAAAATCTTTACAAAATAGCATTTCCTTACAAAAATTTCTGCATTAAATTTTAAACAGGTGTTTAAATATGCAAATAAATAAAAAATATATATTAAAAATCCTTTTAATTAAAAGACACAATATAAAGTTTTAGTATTCCTTCAAATACCAAGATATACAAGCGCTGTGTGTCGTCATCTGTCTCAATTTCATTTTCTCCTATGTTTAAACATAAATTGATGGCATTAATTTTTATTAAAAAAAGATATATATATATATATATATTTAGTTTTCGTATATATGTATATATATTTAGTGTATATATGTATATACACTAAACCTAAAACTATCACTACAAAAACCATATACCCGTTACAGTGCAGAAGATAAAGTAGATTTGAAATATATTTATTTTCAATACATTTCAAATGGCTTGTAAACATGAAATGTTTTACTATTTTACAAATTAACATTACTTGCTAACGCAGTAGTCATGCATTATAAATTTTAATACATTGTTTTCTGTAAATTTAATGTTTATACTCAACTATAAGTTAGTTTACTTAAGATAATGTTGATTTACCTTTAACTCAACTGTTGGCTAGGAAGCTTTGACGGGAGTAAATAATTATTATGTGCCACACGTAGTGAATTTAGAGCCGCTACAAGATATAATTCAAACTCTTTGCAATATATTTTAGGTTACATTTAACTAACGGCTGCTTGAGGTGCTTGGGATGCGGCTCGGCTACGGTTAGCGAACAGCTCAGTCGTTTTCTTGCTAATGCGGCATTTACATGACAACGCGCTGCTGGTGCGTCGCTCACGGGTTCCGGGACTTCCGTCCTCACACCCTGCAGCCGAAATTATAACACTTGATAAGTAGTAAACCTAACAAATCACTTCATGAAAATACTATTTAAAAATCTTGAAGGCATCTTACAATGCATTATGATTCAATGGACAGTTAATTGTGTATCTATTCCTCGGACTGGTAAATAGGCCTAATTTTGATCTGATCAGCTATTTAGAGTATGTCATAATTCAAGTTTTAAAAAAAATAGCAGAATTCGCCTGATCAAAGAAATAAGTTAAGTCAGACGAGTAAATGAATATTAAAGTTCAAGTAAAGCGTTAAATTTCAATGCATAATAACTCTGAACAACGGACCAGTTGAACCCCAAAAATCCCCAAAATTTTTTAACGCTGTATGAATGTATATCATTAACAGTAACTTCTCAAACAATTTTCACTAATTTTAGAATCAAACTTATACCCGGAATTGTAATAAACTTAGTCGATTCTAACTGCATCCATTATGATGACTAGATCTTAACACTTTTATCTCTTTAACTTATCATCTTGATTCCTAATGTGTGTCCCTAATGATACCATGAGAAATTTCAAATTGTTGGAATGGAGCACTGAGGGATTTCCTACACAGATACTGGACCCAAGTCCATTTTTCATATATGCCTACTTATAGTGTTTCATTTCCAAAAATGTTGATGAAATAAGGTTTTGTAATTATGAATTTTCTTCACAGCGTACAACACCAATAACTACATCGGTATTTCCCTGTTTCAGGCGGCATTTTAAAAATATTTACAGTCAATTGTTTTATGTTATTAACCTGATGAAATCGTTGACATAAATTGTATAGTTACATAAAAATTTAAATTTGGGGAAGTTGAGTTAATTTTTTATCGTCATTGAGATAAAATATTAAACATTTTCAACCGGGGAATAAAATCAAATATTTTACCTCAAAAGCCATATGGCTAACATTGCCTACTATACTAGTAGCCCAGGAGAAGAAGACTAGTAGGTGCAAAAGTGTATTAAACACACTCACATTCTAACTTACAACATTAGTGAAAATTTATAATTACATAATCGAATTTTTTACGAGTAATTTTCTGAAAAATCCAAAACGACAACAATATCTCAATTATACTTACGAATGTTTTAAGGATTGTTTTAATACCCTCGACTGGCCCTTCACTCCACAAACTGTTCAACTGAGATTAACAGTTTGGCCATAATACTTGTTTATGGGGGCATTACCTACTTAAGCACTAATGTCTAACGGCCAGCACCGCGCGCCACAACTAGCCTGCCGGGTGGTTACCTTCCAAACTGGAAATAGAGTATCAGCCTACCTTCTGATATGGTCTAAAACTAGAAAACTTAATCTATTCAAGCATATTTTATTATACTTTCTATTCAAATACTTATTGTAATTTTAAATTCTTAAATTATATTTGAAAGTTAATGAGTATTATAGATCATGATAACTTAACACTAATGTGTGTAATTATACATAGCTAGAGTTTAAACCCAAAAGGTAATATATTACTGTAGCATACTTCAGTATACGTAACTCCTTCTATAAATTTATAAGTATCAAACTGTGATATATCAAATACATTTTTACATAAGATACCGGTTGAATAGCTGAGTGGTTATAATGCTCACCTTTGAATCCAAAGAATTCCGGTTTTATTTTGTGAAAAGTCAGAAGTTTTTGAAGGTTCGATTCTGTCCAGTTGGCTATTATTTACAGTACTGCGGTTTTCTAACGACGACAGGTGGAAGTTAGATATTAGGCCTACCAAGACCGAAGTTTGGTCCGTTTCCCATGAAAACGTAAAAAAATGCTGCTGGCGTTGAAATACACGCTAAACGCATGTGTATCATTTTTTATCTATTTTTATTATTCAACAAAATAGGAAGTTTTAAGAGTTGTAAACATTCATATACTAACTATTATCCATTAATAAAAAATCTTGATACGTCAATTCGAATGTATGTACGAATTACGGTAGGAAAACATTCTCCATGAAGCAACCATCTGAAAACGTGCTTATAATCTATAGCAGCAACTGGTAATTAACTCTTACAAATGTAAAGGTAACAAAAAATGTTAGGCCAACACATATTTATACACAAAATAAACAAACGTTTACACATGTTTGAATATAATTAAAATAATGTTTAGCATAAAACATTTTATGTTTAATTCTATAAGGTGAATGTATGAAACTAAAGGAGTATTGAATAAAAAGTTTCGACCATTTGAACCCTAAGACGTTTTATACCAGCCAAGAAGAAAAGTTAAGTAAATTCCTAAGGTAAATGGTAATTGTATTTATAGTGACTTTGTTAATGACTTTACTAACAGCCAATCTTGTCAGCAGACTGGGAGTGAGAAGTTGTTAGATCGATCCGAGTTAGAGCTAGTTGGAATGTTTTGTCGGCATTATCGGCTGACCTTCCACACCCTGGACTGAAACACCCTTAGCCTCACCCCCCCCCCCCCAACACGTTAGCTACCCTCACCACTAGCCAATGGGGAAATATAGTATGCAATTTTTACTATGAAAAACAGCATTTTTCATGACGCGCTGACCCTTGACAATTTATTACCTTATTAAGTAGTTAGGAATTATTTTCTACACACTTATCTCTACTATGTTTTTCACAGTAACCATCAGTACTATTTATTATTATATTATAGTTTTATCGAAATCTATCCAGCCCATTAGTTAAAAATATAAGCGCAGATTGTTATTGAAATTAAAATACCGCAATTGACCAAATATAATGTAATTTTATGACGAAAAAGTAACTCTGAGGGCTCGATATCTTATTGCAGTTGGGTACTGTATTCACCTTATGAAATTTGTCTAGTTTGATATGAACTAACAAGAAATCCGAGAAAAACGTAACTAGTGTGTAATATGAATACTCCATTATTGTATTTTAAATTCACAATAATTGGGGTTTCACCTTGAGATAATATTTAACAAGCTAATAACAACCTTATTTGAACTATTAGCAAATGTTATGTTAAAAAAAAATATGTTTTTAGCGAATTTCCCTTAGGGAATAAGCTATTACCTTAGGTCTCATGGTAAGACCTAAGCCCGGGACCATGTTACTTTTTTGTTTTGAGGTGCCCAGAGACCAAGAATAATAGTCATTAAAATTTTTATATATATATATGTATATATGTGTATATATATATATATATATATATATATATATGTATGTATGTGTCCCTAGGCACGATAACTCTCGTAAAAACGGTCCGATCGACACCAAATTTGGTAGAGGTGTGTAATCCAACGTTTATTCGGATGAGTTCGTAAACCAGACATATCGACCTACCGGAAGGGGTAGTTTAGGGGGGTTTTGTACCCCAAAAATGGGTTTTTTGCATTTTTCATATGTAATTTACAAAAATTTCAAATTTTTATTTTGACCATTGGATTTAGCTCAAAAAAACGCACAACTTAGTAATTTGAAGCTTTGCTCTATCTCCACTGGTTACCGAGATATTAAAAATTCGAAATACAGTACATTGTATTTTGGCGCTCCAATGTTAATCTTATGGAGAATAAGGATGTGTTATTATTTCAATTATTAATTAATATTTTTGGACGAAACTTGGTATTTAGCTTCATTTGGTTGAGATTTAACCATTTATATGTTAAATAATCTTGGTTTTTGTACTTATCATGGCAGCAAACCTGCATACTCTTTTCCCATGTTAATCATATGGAGAATAGGCAAACTCTTTTTAATTATGGATAGATATTGATGAAACTTAGTATATGGCTTTATATGGTCAAAAAATATTTTTTTATGCTTAAAATCTACTTTTAGTGTTCCCCATGGCAGCATACCTACATACTCTTTCTCAATATGTATCATTAGGAGAATAGACTATATTTTCCTATTTATGAGCACGTAATGAAATTTTGTTTACATGTTCTTCTGGTCAAAATTAATATTACTAATTTGGAATTTTTTTTTTGCTACCATTAACATGCAACCTATGTTCCAACGATAAATAAAAATGCTCTGACGATTAATAAAACCTCAAAGATGGAAATAATATCCGCATTATAGAAATTCTCGTCACTTAGAGAGAAATGTCATAAAAATATTGCGTGTATTTGAAAGAGATTTAAACGTGATGTAATACAATGGGAGATCGAGAAATAGAGATAGAGATTTAACGTGATGTAATTATAAATGGGAATCGTTATTAGACTATTATTCAATCTATCGACAAGTCTACTAAAATGTATCTAGTAAGGTATTGTCATAATAATACCATGGTGACGAGTAAATTATAAGCATAATGATCGTAAATAAATACTATGGTACACGTATTTCCGTCCAAACAGCTGATTTATAAAAGACAATATATGCTAATTTCATAGTTAAAATCCTACCTAGAGGCCCCCAAAACCGTTGCATATTCATCGTCACCGTGATCATTAACACTTTTAAAACATGAAAGCTCAACATACATTTTATATTAAAAATCGGAATATGCACCCCTGTGATTAAATTCCCAGATTCGACCCGTTTTTTATTTGAATTTGTAAGTATAACGTTTTGGCATACATGTATAAAATATTATCCAAATCTCACAATTCTCAGCCTGTTACATATTCAGACTATCCTAAGCAATGTTGGTTTGCGATAATATTATTTTTTGTAATATACGTCACGTACACAAATGCAAGAACACGGTGTAAACGAAAAACTCCTTCATGTGAGTTTGCAATCTTATTATCGTGGGTGACCTTCATGGACTATTCGCAACGGTAAATGTCTAATGAACAATATTACTAAAAGGGGAGTTTTCCAAAACGCATTTAAATAGTAGTGTTACTGTGTTCTAATTCTAGTTTACAGAACATTCATACATGTTTTTGCTTCTTAAAAAAGTTTGAGCTTGATAGTGTAGGCAACCAGGTAATCAGTTAACTGTCTTAAAAATTGGTATTAAGTTTTAATTATAAAATTCTTTGAACACTCGTGAAAAATACTCGTTGTACAAATGCCTCCATATAAAATTGATATTCTCAGATCTAAATCAAAGGTTCGATACGCATCGTAAACTGTTTATGTTTCAGCATTGCATTTACGGTGTCTTTAGTGCAGGTGGCGCAGAGCGGCGGCAAACTTCTACGTTATTGCAAATTTACTATACATATGATTCATAAACTTCAGAAATCCTGAATGATCCGCCGTCTGTTTTTTTTTCAACCTATTCAAATTTGTCTTAGGGTTTATCCAGTATACTGAGTTGTTATTGGGAAAAGCGTTACTGGTGTGAAATGCTAATTTCTATAAAATTTCCCTTTTTCTTATTGATTCATTGAATGAGAAAAAGTTCGTTTCAAATTAACATGTAACTATAACACAAAACGTAACGCTCAATTTCACAAACAAAACGTTTCACCTAAGATTCAATTTCACTGGGATCCACGAGTCAGAATGTTGGACTATTAATCTTCGTCTACTGAACCCCCTGATTACTGTTGTGGACACCTAATTACAGCTTCAAAACTTGCGTCTTGAGAGCAAATGCTTCGATCTCATTCGGCTTATTAAATTGGAACTGACCAACTCATTGCGGCGAAGTAAGTGGTTTTGAACCTTTGGGGACGGGTCTGTATACTCAAGGTATTTTGCTGCAACTTTTGTATTGAAAAATGCAACAAAACTACGCAAATGGGCTATTATATCTCTTTTTTATTTTTTGAATTTGTTATATTTGCCATAAAATCATATTTGCCATAAAACTATAATCGGAATCATTCATTCACTGTACGTATTGCTAATTTTTAATGAGAAAAAATTAATTTGTGCGAGCAATAAGATAGAAATTGAAAAAATTCAAATTACAAATAAAAGGTGGAATGAGATAAAAAAAGCATAATTTGCGTAGTTTGGTTTCATTTTGCATGCAAAATAGTCCCTTGTGTGTTTGGACGCTGCACTCAGAGTTGATAGTTCAAACACCCTGTACAATAACTGCTATCATTTTTTGCCTTGATTTTAGTGCACGAAGAGAGGGCATGATATTATTATAGTATACTATTATAATATGCCATATTATATATGTTTGTAATGTAAAATATATTTTCAAGAAGGATATATAAAACGATCAAGGAAGCGAATAAAGTACATTTGTATGAGAGATAACCATCTAATTGAAATTTGACAAATTTACATTTTAATCAACGATGAGATCATACATTTATGGCATTTAATTATGTTAAGTGGTAAACAAAGTTACCTATTAGCAAATTGAAGTTTATTTTTTGTGATATGAAGGTGAAAAGCGTAACAGTTCCAGAGGAATAACAGATACCGAAATGAAATCAAATAACATGGCTGGTTTCATCCCTAGTGTATCATCATTCACTGAACACGTATTGTGGACATTGTTTGAAATTTATCTAAACTGTAAAAACTGTTGAAACAAACTTTTTACATTTAAGTTATCATACTTGATTACTGATTCAATTTAATTGTATTTATTTATTAAGCTTGTTACTTGTTTATTATAGATAATAATACAGTAACAATCAAGCCAATCAAAATATAAACTCAGCAATAAAACTTGAACAATAAACCGTTAACTGCTCGAGGTGGCTTTGCAGCTGAGTTTCCCGACTCCGGCAACAGTTAACGTTGCTTGGTGCAACCGCGGTGCATGAAATACTGCAGTTGGGACGCAGTTATGATTTAATTTGCCCTGATGTTAATGAATAATTCAACAACGATAAGAACACGTTCCTCACCAAGACTCTAATCTGATTTATAGTTTGACACAAATTTGTTTTCTTGGTAATAACATTTTTCTATTTCGGTTTTTATTCATTATTTGCAATATTGTTACTGAGAATACACGATTATTTTTTTAATTTAGGTTTGTTATTCCATTATAAATTTTCACAGTATTTAGTGTCAGGCATATTCCAATCAAAACTATAACGTATGTTAAACCTTTAAGTATCTGCAGCACCTCCGTCATTTTGTTATTTTGTCCCATAAGAACAATGTTTAATTCAAAACTTTACAGTGAGTTTTTTCGTAAAAAAATTTCAAACTTGATGCTATTTTAAATCTTACCACAGTATCTTTCATTTGATTTGATAGAAAATTAAGAAACAAAAAAATTATCCAATCTAATAACAAATAAAATATAAATTTTATGAAACATGTTAAACAATTTGTAAGAGGTTTGTTAAGAAAATTTTATTCAGTTTATTCACGTTATGTTAACCACTATACCATTATGGTGAACATATTCAAGTTTGAAGGGAATCTGATGCAAGTTTATCGAGATAAAGTGTTTTAAATACACTTATAATTAACAGTACTTTAACATTGTTCTTAATGGACTAAAAATCCAAGATGGCGGAGGTACTGCAGACTCTTAATTTGTTCATCACTATCAATAGCGTTTTTACATAATAAAATAATTTGCATAGAAAATAAAAGGATTTCTGAGGTGGATTCAACTACCACTAAACACCCCACATTAAAAGCCAAGCAGTAGTTATGTACATTTAAATAATGTAACCTCAGTAATCTTTTTATTAGAAAAAATATCCACAATTTTTAATACATTATAAATGTTTGGTAACATTAAAAATAAGTAAAATATGTACGTCTCTTTGACATCATAAAAAATTTGAAAAAATCGTTAACATTTATAATTTTAAAATGTTGCACTTATTTTATATTTTTTATTAAAAAAATGCTAAAAAATTACACAAACATCTACTCATTAAACATTCAGCTGCTACGATAGGAGTTATTAAGTTTACGTAGTTATTCAGGGCAATATTTCATATGCGTCATAAGAGGCCGTTCTCATACAATGCTTTTATTTTGCAAATTTCTGATTACCTTATTGATTTGATTTAATAATTCAACGATACACAGGCATACAAGTTGGATAACATAATGCTGTTCAATTACTGAATACAACATTACTGTGAGACGGCCAATACATTTTATATAAAAATATTTTGAGTTTTTATTCGTATTTAACAACAATTGATAGACACTAAAACTAACAACAATACTTAAGGTACATGAAATTATGCAATAATATAACAATTATATGTAATATCTCTAAAAATTGTTTTAGCTTTTTACTCGGCATGTGCGCTCAGAAGTTTCAGTTTTGATAAAACAAACCGTAGGGGATCATTTTTTTTAGAGGTTGGAGGGCCTTTTTTGCCATACTTTGCCCCATCAGTAGGGGGTTATAGCCGAAGGTAAGGAAGGGCGGGATGAGCGGGATGAGCCCCCCCCCCCCCCGAGACCACCCAAGTTGCGGAGCCCCCCCCCCCCCCCCCGAGACCACCCAAGTTGCGGAGCCCCCCCCCCCCCCGAGACCACCCACGGCGTAAAGGTACCGACCCTCGGCCAGGTGCGACATTCCACACCTAGGGGAGCCGGCACAATAAAACTCACCCCTGCGTGGGAGCGTCCGCCCGGCGATGTTACACAATAGCGCGTCTTATATTACCCATCACCCCACGCAGCTGCGCGTCCCTTCTCCGACCGTCACCTTACAGCGGCCGAGCGTCGGCCATTTTCTACACTCCCCGGCATCAGTAGTTGCCTAGCTGCCGTAGTGACCGGACGTTCCTGCACTTCGCTCCGCTTGCTGCTTCCTTGCGCCTCTGTCTTCTTTGGATACTTCTCACTTCAAATGTAAGTAATATTTCTAATTTACAATAACTAGTTATAATTAAATGTAGTTTTTTTTTTTTTTTCCTTTTTATTAGATTTCAGCAATTTTGACTTTGTCAAGAAACTCAAAGAGAACGATGCTAATAGTTTTCACTGCATCATACACAAATGCTAAACATATGTGAATAAACATTTTAATCTTACTTAACTATTCAAAATAGTAGATTGGTTTGGCCTCGCCTAGACTAGGAATTGTATAGCAATTCTTTAAACATTTTGTCGCATTCTATCATATTGAACACAAATTTTCATTCCAGTATTGAGTCTCTGTAACGCTTAATTTATTTTATTTATTATTTTGTGAATAATTATTTTAATTTTATAAAACTTTTAAAATAGTAGATATGTTAGGCCCCGCATAGACCATGATTCGTAGCGTAACATCACTTGTTCATATAGCATGTAAATTTTAACAAAGATGTCTAGTTTGTGTAACGTAAGCTTACGATAGTAACGTATTTTGAGACTTTATATTGAAGAAAAAACATTAATTCACTAGTAGAACAGTTTTTGAAGACTCTATTTTGAACTTAAACCTTTACTTTTATTTGTACTTAGTAGAGGCATAAATGGATTTCTTGTGACCCCCCCCCCCCCCCCCCCGCTCTGTACCTTATTCTCTGCTAGAGTCCTAATACGCAGCGCTATTTGTTTACAGATCATCATGAACAACGTTGAGCGTCGTTTTTCCTGTACCCAGTGCGGTGAGGCGTTCAAGAACAAATGCCATGTCACCAGACACGTTCGCTTCGTCCATGGTGGAGTTAGATTCACGTGTCCGGAGTGCGACAAACCTTTCTCCAGGCAGGATGTTCTGCGCCGTCACATCGCCAATGTGCATCGACCTCAACCGGCAATGAACCCAGCATTTAGACCGGGTTAGTATCTTAAACTTTATATATGTCCACTAAACAGTCAGATGTCTGAAATTCTTCTCTCATTCGTAGTTTTCATAATGATGAGAAAGAAATCCAATTTAACATCCGCTCCACTGTAACTTAGATCATTTATTTGATTCCAATTTAGCTAAACACTTTATAGCGAATTGTCATATCTAACGTTAAACTTCATTCTTACTTAAAGTTCTGTAACATTCACACTCGAGATGTAATTGTGATAAAAAGATATGCACCATTCACTATGTTTATTCAACTAATACAAAATATTCTAATCATGTCTGTGATTTTCTTTATAGACTTCGTGCCTACACCGAGTCCGGCGGAACCACGACCCGGGCCCTCAACTGCTCCTGTCTTTGAGCCGAGACCTGGCCCCTCAACTGCTCCTGACGTCGAGCCCAGGCCTGGCCCCTCAACTGCTCCTGACTGTGAGCCGAGGCCCGGCCCCTCCAATGCTCCTGACATCGAGCCGAGACCATCTCAAGAGCCAGAACCTGCTGGAGTTCCTACAAGAGGTATGTGTTTATCTTTAACTTCAAACTATTAATTTTGAAATTAACTATCTTCTCTCAAATGTAAAAATTCATCCAGATATTTGATACCAACTACATGGACCATACCACCAAAGTATTATGTTTTAAAGACTCTTGAACAATCTTAATATTAAATGAATCTCAGTTGCAATGTAGGCAATCAGAAAATATTTGAGCTTTCTCCAGTTTTACAATTCAATGAATCCCATTGCAAAGTAAGTATAATAAATATTCAGATTTTTTCATATCAGTTTGGAATCTGTTTCTCTTTTCAGCTTTAACATTATAATTATACATGTGACTACAGCATTGTGTGTTTTTCAGGCCATGTGTGCGCCGGGTGCGGACAAACCTTCACGAGGAAGGATAACATGCAGTTCCATGCCCGGTTCCGATGCAAAGTCCTACGCGCGGAACGCCAGCCCGACCAGACCGGTGGAGTCCAGCCACCTTCGCCTGCCCCCTCGTCGCCAGCATCCGTGGCAACTTCAAACGAAGACGTCGACGAGGTGCCTGTGATCCCTGATGACCTAGCTCCTGCGGGGTTCACCGAGGTAGAGACGGCATTCCGCGGGCGGCTCAAAACCTACCGCTTGACCGAACCCGCAGACGAGACAGTTACCCTGCAGGAGTTTCTTCTATCGCTAAGGACTCAGGTAATATCACTCATGCGACAAATACTTATTCACACTCATGCCATCAAGTCTAATCTTTGGGTCGAATGTGAATTTGCTAACATTCACGGCGAAACTTGTAGGCGTGCCTTCAAGACCAAGAATGTCGATATCTTCCATACAAGCGATGTAGATGAAATTTGTCAAGATTACATCAACAAAATCTTGTTGGAGAAGGAGACATGCGAGATGAAGGGCTCGGGATGGAGCTTTGTTAGGGTCTTAGATATGGAAGTGAGAGTAAATGTCTACAGTCCTACCAAAGGCAGCTCCTTCATCCCCCTTCCTCGCGACATCGCCGTGAAACATGCCGTGGTAAATACGTATAACGATGCGGATGAACGCTGCTTTGAATATGCCATGCTGACAAAATTCGTTGAAAATGCTCCTCGTAATCGACTTACTCCTTATTATTTCACAGCAGAGGTCAGGGCACGTTCCAATCTAAATTTTGATGGGCTGGAGTTTCCAGTAAGATTAGACAAAATCCGCTCGTTCGAACGTAACAACCCCGGCATAAGCATAAATGTGTACGGTCTGGACAAGAAGAAACAGAAGAGACAGCAAGATAAACAAGAGCACTATGTCTTCCCGCTTCACGTCGTGGAACGAGAGGCAGCAAACCACTTTGATCTATTATTCCTGACAGATGAGCGGACCACCCACTATGCGTACATAGCTGACTTTGAGAGGTTAGTCAGTAGCCAGTTAACTCGTCGCGGACATCGTTTGCACATTTGCAGGAGATGCTTCGCGCATTTTGACAACCAACCCAACAAACTGGGTCTCACCGGAGAGCAGCGGTTAGAAGAACACAGGCGTTACTGCTACAAAAACGCGCCATTGAGAACCGATGTTGCGGAAGAAGAGCACATCATGTTCAATCGGCCCGAGCGTACAAAGAGAAGTCGTTTCACGATCTATGCTGATTTTGAAAGTATGCTCGTACCCTATGAGGCCGAAAGGCCAATTCATCCCGCACCAACTGTTCGACCGCCTGTTTGGGACCCTGCGACTAACCGGACAATCGGCCAACAGCGCATGGGTGGCACGCCCAACAATGTTAAAAATGTCCACAGACCGTACGCTTATGCATATTATATTCGTGACGACCTGAGAACAGCCGACGAGGGAGACTGCGATGACGATGACCAGGACTCCAACACATTCTCCAAACTGCGGATGTACAGAGGCGAGGATGCTGCGCAACATTTCATCAATGCTGTACGGGATGACGTACGGAAGATTGGCGACATCCTTTACGGTCAGCGCATGCCCGGAGATCCGCCGATGTTGACAGAGCAGGAAGAGCTCCAATTCCGACGCGCCACTATCTGTCACATCTGTAAGCGGGAATTCGGCCCTAACGATGGTGAAGATAAAATGAAAGTTAGGGATCACCAACACTCGCCTCCGTACAACTACAGAGGAGCGGCTCATCGATCTTGCAACCTCCGCTACAGGGAACAGGAGACTGTCAATATGTATTTCCACAACCTTTCCAACTACGACGCCCACTTCATCGTGCGTGAGTTAGGCGTGGACAAGGGAGACGTTGAGGTACTCGCCAACACCGAGGAGAAGTACATCACTTTCTCGAAGCGCTTCAAATATCCGGGCGCGGGCCGGCGGAACAGTATTAAATTACAGTTTGTCGATTCATACAGACTAATGTCAAAGGCGTTAGGCACATTAGCGTCTATTCTGCCGGCCAACAAAATGCACCTCACGCGCGCCCGGCACCAAGACCAAGAAGACTTTGATTTGCTTCGAGGGAAGGGAATCTTCCCCTACGAGTACGTCACGTCTATGGAGGTACTTAATGATGATCACCTGCCACCTAAAGATGTATTCGGAGAAAATGTTACCGACGAGGATTACGCACACGCCCAACGCGTATGGGATAAGTTCAGTTGCACATCCCTCGGACAGTACGCAGAAATATATCTGATGACCGATGTTCTGCTACTTGCCGACGTCTTCGAGGGTTTCAGAGAAATGTGCATGACGCATTACAACTTGGATCCTGCGCATTATCTTACTCTGCCTTCATACGCGTGGGACGTAATGCTACTCAAGACAGGAGTGGTGCTCGATACCTTGCGAGATGTCGATATGTACTTGTTCTTCGAGAAGGGCATCCGAGGTGGACTGACCCAATGCGTCACTAGGCACGTTGTCGCCAACAACAAATACACAAGAGCTGAAGATGGCGGCAACCGAGACGGCCAGGGCGCATCGACAAGTGGAGGTGTCGTAGAATACGACAATGATACATTTTTAATGTATTATGATGCTAACAACCTCTACGGATGGGCCATGTCAGAACCACTCCCCTACAAAGATTTTGAGTGGCTTTCGCAGCAGGAAATCGACGACATGAACATCATGGACATACCGGCAGACGGCGAGTATGGATATGTTTTGGAAGTCGACCTGGAGTACCCGAGAGACCAGGCGCTCCACGACAAACACCGCGACCTCCCGTTCTGTCCGGAAGTACGAAAGTCGCCGGCTTACCAGCTGCCCTACTCGTCGGAGGACATCATTAATAGCGGAGCAGGACAATCGAAGAAGCTAATGGCTACTCTCACGGACAAGGATGAATACGTGATCCACTATCGTTACTTGCAACAAGCGATCGAGAATGGACTGCGTGTTCGTCGTGTTCACCGGGTTATGCGTTTCAAACAGTCGCCGTGGTTAAAACCGTACGTGATGCTGAATACCGAACTGAGACGGCAGGCCAACAACAAATTTGAAGTCGAAATGTTTAAATTGATGGTCAATGCTGTCTACGGTATGAGTCTCCAGAATGTGAGAAAACATCAAAACATGAAGATCGCCACATCCCGCAAGACATACACGAAGTACGTGGCCAAGGCAAATTTCAACGACCGAATTTGGTACGACGAGAACCTGGCACTACTAAATATGGCGAAAGTGCGAGTTGTACTGAACAAGCCAGTCTATGCGGGGATGTGTATTCTGGACCACAGTAAACGGTGGATGTACGGTTTTCACTACGACATGGTAGAAAGGTACGGCATCGAAAATATCAAGATGGCCTACATGGACACAGATGGTATCGTCTACGCCATCCGTACCCTTGACGTCTACCGCGACATGATGACGCACCTGGACGACTTCGACACTAGTAACTATCCTCAGAACCACATGTGCTACGACGGGCGCAATGCTAGGGTTTTGGGGAAATTTAAGGACGAAGTCGGTGGGAGAGTAATTAGGTTATTCGTCGGCTTGATGGCAAAATTATATTGTATGTTGTCCGGAGGCTTTACGTGTGCTGTTGGTAACGGAGATGACGACGACTGTGGTGCGCCTCCGCCGATAAAGCGGGCAAAGGGCGTCAACCGCGCCGTAGTTGCAAAGGACCTCTCCGTGCAAGATTACCTGGACTGCTTGTACAACAAGACAATCAAAAGTACGGACAATCAGAGGTTCCAAAGCAAACACCACATCATTTACACCGTTGTGGTGAGGAAGCGGTCCCTGGCACCCTATGATGACAAACGCTATGTAATGCCAGAGGACGGAATAAACACGCTTCCGTGGGGGCACTATGCTATTCCCCCCAGGGCGCCACCGTTACCTCCAGCTCTACCAGCGCTGATGGACGTAGACGAATAGGCAATATAATTTAAGTCGCATGAGTGTGATCGGGTAGGCTCTGTTCGGATCTCGGGAGTGTGTGATGGACTGTGATATGGACTGTTTATGGACTGTTGTGGACTGTGATATGAACTTTTATTTATTTTTGTGTGTGCATTTTTCTTGTTGTTGCTTGTATGTAAATTTTTATTAATGAATCAAATTCATTTGTGTTGACCATTTTACAATGTTTTATCTTTGATGTCTATTCTATAAATTTTATCATTGTTAAATAATGTATAAAGTTTCTATCTGCTGATTCAATATTCCTTCTTTTTAAATACACTTGATGTTAGACTTAAGATTACTTCAATAAATCTAGTCATTTGTATTGACATACTTGTTTTCATTTTCCAGTTTTACACTTAGTAATAAGATCATTCACTGTCAGACTCTTTGCTTTTTAAAAATACTAAGATATCAAACTCTTTTCACTTTGAAAGTAAAATATAAATGACGAGTCTGCACAGAGGTGTACAAATACTTAAACTATCAGACTCTTTTGAAATATCAAGTTACTAAACTGTCTGGTCTTTGAAAGTAATGTCGAGTCTGCATAAAGGTTAAACTAATAGGCTCTTTCCACTTTGAACTGTTATGTCAAATATATGCAATGAGTAAATTATCAGACTCTTTTGAAATACTGAGTTACTAGACCCTCTGGTCTTTGAAAGTAAATTATAAATGTCTAGTCTGCACAAAGATTAAACTATCTGATTTTTCTAAATGCACTTTGAAATATTGAGCCTTTTTTAAAAAATGAAAACTTACATACTCAAAGGAAATGAAAAGATTGGTGTTTGTTGAGTACTCATTTTTATTACAAGAAAAAAAAATACATTACAAGATAAATGAAAAAGATTTTACAATACAAAGAAAAATTAAAAAGATTTTTACAAAGAAAAAGCAAACATTGCTACAAGTGTTTATACAATCTGGTGAATAGTTTTCTGATCATCGCATCATTGTGAGCAGTGGAGGTGTCGTCGAAGAGCTGCACGAAGTCCATCATCCTCATATCATGGTGAGTTCGGTAGTACAGGTAAGTCAGACAGTAGTGGCCGCAGACTGTGCTGTCATCATCTTGTAGGCGATACTCGTTGTACAGGTAACGACGAGCGTTACGTCTCAGGAATCCTTGATAGAAGTACAGATGTGGGGGTTGTCCGTAACTGTCGAAGAATTCAATGACATCACTCTTCCGGTCCAGGTAGAATGCAACCCAGTGCGTACCGGCTTCATTGTGTGGATCGGTATTCACAACGATTGCTGTAGACGGGGAGATGCGATGCGGTAGTCGGTCGGCGGCGTAGACCCCATGATTGTGTACTGGCAGAGTCGATAGATATTCCTCAATCTGATTGGTATTCATTCTACGGTGTCGATGCCAACAGTTGCAGCGGTAGTACTCGTTGTAGTGTTCGTAGACGTGTGAAAACAAGAGCAGAAATACGAGCTCGTCTCATCAGTAGATTCCAATTCATCGTCAATATTGTTAGTCAAAAACAACCATCCGTGTAATGCTATGCAATTGGATAGTGAGCATCGATGGTTCGGTGATCTGTGATGGTGGCATCGCAGCGTGGATTTCGATAGTAGATTGTTGATCGTCGCCAGTGAACCGCATCCGATATCATCCAAGTCGATAATGTTGGTAGTGCAGTGATCAATAACTAAATGTCTGTATATAAAACTCTTCTTTTCCGATCCTTTGACATAGACGGTATGTCGTTTGGCGATTATCTTTCGTAGCTTTTGTTCCAAGTCGTTGTAGCTAATGTCTCCTTGATCCCACTTTAATCCGTGATAGTGTTTCGATAGCCAGTGTGATTCTCGATGTTTGTCGATGGTCAGCTCGTCCCTGTTGAATGGAGGTTTGGCGATGTGATGCATCAGTAGTATCCCGCTGTCCACTTCCATAACGCAGACTTCCTTCATTATGTAATCATTGATGTTGTCTTTGAAACTCTGGAAATCAATAATGATGGGAGCGGCCAAATTCCTGCAACGTACTCTGCGTAAGCGATCCATCTCGTACGAGTGTTGATGAGAGACTAACCACCAAAGTCAACCATTACGTTGCGGTGTCGATCGATTTCAATTACGTTGTCAAACTCTGCGTACACCAAACAGTTGACAGTCTCGGTTAGCGCGGTACCGAATCCCAGTTCCATACGCACGCTGCCATTGCGTACGAGATTCCAGTGGCCGGTATCGCTGGCAGACAGGTCGGGTGTTAGATCAAACACTAGCAGGCAGTAGCCGTTTTCGAAATCTTCTCTGCTGATCACGTTTCCAGCGTCTGAGAAATGGATCCCCGTGCCGCTAAATATTGTGTTGTACGCCATAACTGACTTTGCGCTACCGGCAGGAGAGAACTTGGGTTGGAGCGGTTTGGCCGGCACCTGTTCACCGTCCACGTACAGTGAGAAGTAGTTCAAATCGAAATTCTTGAAATTGTACGGATTCTTTTTGACATCACCGTTGAATGCGGCATTGGTTACCATTCCGACAATCACGCGCTTCGGAACTTGTCCCAGAAATACGTTGTCCAGAGTCTTGCTCCTTATGCCGGAAGCGAGCGTGAAAGATTTCACGTCCACTCGTGTGATTGGATATTTAGCGGTTCCGGACTGCAGTATCTTGCTGTGCGCCAACAGTACGGTCGGGCTGACTTTACATCTTCTAATCCACAGGTTCGCATCGGCGATATGCACTTTGTAGTCACCTTCGTGCACCATCATGGAGAATGCATCTTTCGATCTGTTTAACTTGAAGCGTAGCTCGACTCCGTTCAAAAGATATTTATTCTGATTACACATGTCCAAATGCAGATGACCGACCATATCGATTTCTCGTCCTCCTTTTGTTAGCTTCCGTCTCTTTTCCAGTCCATCATTATCGTCTTCGGTGTTTTCCATATGGCCTGAATCATCGGCGTTCCACAGCACGGACGATAGATGAGATTTCCTGGCATCGAATCCATAGTTCAATACTGTTTCGATGTACGCTCGATAGGCGTAAGTGTTGTTCTGTGGTGTAACCAATTTTTGATTCATGCACATGTCCACTTGACTGAACAACGAGTGTAGCCAGTTATTTATCGGACCAGCTTTTGTTGCATCGGCCGCAGCAATCGCCGCTCCGTCAGCCTTGATTATCGATGCTGTGACTTCTAGCATTGTTTGTGATAGATCGGTGTACTCTTCGCCATTGCCTGGCACTACAAACTCTATCGGTGAGTCGTCCGTCAGTGTGGATATCGGTTTGTATTGAATCCATTTTCCATTTTCGATACTCGTCTGTGTGGGCGGTAGTGAAAACAAGTCCAGCTCCGTCTTGACGCATTCACATGATCTTTGATGTATGAACGACATGATTAATTAAAAATATCCCTTATTGCCTTTGCTACTTTCCTTTTATTTTTAACTGCTGCTTTTCTCTTCTTGGACGGCGATGATGACGTCCTTCCTCTAAGGAGTTTAGCCAGAGACTGAGGTGTGACACGTAGTGTGCGACGGCTACTCGATTGTTTCTTGCCGCCACGCATTGCGCGCTTCGCGGAAGTCTTGCGCGTTGCGCGTTTCGCGCCACTCTTACGCGATCCGCGCTTTTTGGATGCCGGCCGCAGACGCTTGACACTGCCACCGCCACCACGGAGAACTCGTTCAATCTTGTCATCGGCCGTGCGTTTCAACGAGCCGGTAAACTCTTTCATGCGCTCCTCTGCCGCATCTCTGGGATGTTTCGTACGTAGAGTGACATCACCGAGGAAACCCATTCCGGACTTTAAGGCTTCTCTGCCCAATGCCGCAACTCCGCTCTTGATTATCGGAGATACGGTGCGAAACATTCCGCCCAAGAAGCTGCCGACTCCATGTCCTCTCTGGTAGGCGGCACCGCGAAACACTTTTTCTATCGATCCGCCCGTCTGCGAATGCTGGCGATAGTAGTACGCCATGTACGGATCGTTCGAAGCCATTTTTACAGTTAATTATTATGCAGAGCTCTTCTGAAATGCAGCTTCACGTACGACGTCCCGAACAGGAATGACAGGTTTTGCCCCGTGTGATCCCTGAGGTCGATTTCCACAGTCTCGGATGCTCCTTTGGTGATCGGTACGTAATGCGGGCTGGTGTAGAGTACAGTCTTATTGGCACCGTGCACGTAGTCGCCTCTGTCAATGTTGATAATCTTCAATAGTGGGGCAGAAGTGTCACCGATCAATTGTGGCTCAATCAGATCGCAGTACACGTACATATTAGCTGGAAGCCCCATCGATAGATTCGGGGGCCATGACGCTTTATTGTTTTTCACAATGTCCTTCTGTTGCGGATCGAATCCCAATTGTAAAGCCAGTTTATTGTCTAAATGTATTGCAACCACGTCTTCTTTCAGTATTTTTATTTCCACTCTGTCCGCATCTTTGTCATAAGTGAACTCTACGTAATCGATGAGACCCTTCGCATCATTGATCATATTCACCAGTTCGGTTATATTCTTGTAGTAACCCATGTCCAGAGTAAACGTGTACTTGTCTGTATCTCCTAAATCTATGGCGGAAAGAATAGTATCCTGTTCGATTATTATAATCTCGTTTTTGTTCACTAATGGAAATGAGCATGGATAGTGAGATTCCACCAGAGCCATCTCCCACGCACCTTCCAATCGTATCTGTTTCGAAAGATGCGTAGTGTAGTTTGACACCTTATTGTTGGGGAAATATTCCATAGAACTGTTGCTGGGCAGCGTAAGGAAGAATTGTGAGTTAGACATTTTGCAAGTCTTGCGCTCTCACCCAAGAGTTAAACTCGTCTCCGTATCCTCGCCACTTGACGTAATAACGCTTACTGGCGCCTCTGCCACGAGTGTCCAGAATTTTGTCAATCTTGAATAGCTGATCACTCCGATAGATTACTTTCTGTAATTCGTGTTCGTAAAACTGGCCGGTCAAAACTTCACCTTTGAGGTCCGCCAGCGTGTACATGGGCAACGGCATCAGAGTGTTCACTTTACGAATAGTAAACACTTCGTTACTCCAATTGGTCTCGTAGCCTTTGGCGAATGTACCCTTCTCCTTTGCTATGCGTACAGTGTCACCAATCTTGAGTTTGGGCTTAACACGACGTGGAATTTTACTGTACATGCGTTGTAGCACTTGTGCTATCGTCCGATCATTTTTCACATCGATGGGGCGCAATCCACCGCCGAGACTCTTGTGTTCACTGGCATTGTATGCTTTCACCAGTTTGTTCAGTACATCGATATATCGGTAAGTGTTTTTGTAAGTCAGGTAACGCCACATGCGAGACTTTAGCGTGCGGTTCACGCGTTCCACTACTGCCGCTTTAACATCGGGATTCTGCGTAGTCACATATTTTATTCCGTACTTTTTGAATAATTGTCTGGTCTTGGTGCCGGTAAACTCTGTTCCTTTGTCAGACTGGAGGCAACGTGGAGTTTTAGTCGCTTCTTTGAATATTTCATCGAATGCCACTGCCACTTCTGCACCTTCCTTTCTCTTCAACGCTCTCACGTACAGACGTTTACTGAACACGTCTATCACGGTCAGCAGGTAATTGACTCCATCGTTGTATTTACTCAATCCTCGCATATCATTCAAGTCCGCTTGCCACAGTTCATACGGGCCGAAAACAGAGTACTGATTGCGTGGGAAGCGTTTACGGGCAGGCTTGTGTAATGTATAAGTATCCTGTGATTGTAACCATTCGATTACTTTCGACTTTGAAATATCTCTCTTGCGTGCAGCTCGCACTAGCGGTGCGACACCGCCGAACGCGCCGGGCTCGCCGGGGTTGTAATAGAGACGATCCATACTCACTTGGCCGGATACGGTTCCCACCTGTCTAGAAAGCCCAGCGGCTCCGTTTCCCACTGGTATTCATCAATGTTTGCAGGAGTTGACGTAGCATAGCCGCCGGTCGCCGCTTCTTCAATCGGTGTTTTCGCTAGATAATCATCGACCTCACGTAATGTTCTCTGTAATGATGTCTCACCGCGCCGCTCCTTAGCTCCTCGTTTCACTACCGCCCACGAACGTAGCCGCTCTCGCATCGGTGTTCTGCGCGGTGATGGTGCACTCGGTGAACTGGTCATCCGCAATGATGATTTGAATGTGTCATTCAATTCCCGTAACGCTCTGGTATTATTTATAAATTCTAGAGGTACATTCATTTCTTTCAAAGCGGTCATCACTTCCATCCATCCTGGCGGTATACGTTCGGTCATTCGAACTCTCACTATGTTATTCAAAATATCAACTATATTTGCATTCGGTAGTTTTCGACCATCGATAAACACCGAGTAGTTGATATCCCAACTGATTCGACTATCGGGTTTTTTCATAAATCGTAACAGATTGCGGGCGTCACTCCTGTATGTCTTTGAGAACATTTCGACAATCTCATCGACTGGCCCTTCCGCTGCACCCCGTGTCGGGTGTTGGGCATCATCACTGAATGTCGCATCCACGATTGGAATATTAATCGGCTGGCGATTATTAGAGGCAAAGTGTAAGAAACGTTGCAACGCCTGATTGTACAGTTTCCATTTTTCACTATCGTCTATATTCTTGTTATTCATTATTTTCTGCATCTCCACATCCAGTCCTTCCGTAGTGGACAAATTGTTTGATGTCTTCTCCGATGATGATGATGCTGATGATGTAGACTGTAAACGCTCAATAAGCTCTTGCGGGACGATGGCCATCTTCTTTGCGTGCTCCATTATTGATCTACAGCAGCGGCGGCCGGTCGGAAGTGTAGTTTAACGGTCAACGCTCCGTGACGGAATGAGAGATTTCGCTTTAAGATGTCCTTCACATAAATTCTCACACTTTCGAATGTCTTCTTTCTCACCGGCACGTAGTGCGGATCACTTATGTATGCCGTCTTGTACGTTCCGTAATCATTTATCGAGTGGGATATATTGATAATCCTCAATAGTGGTATACGATCATCGCTTAAAATTTGTTCTTCAACCAGATCGCAGTGCACGAGCATAAGTGCTGGTAAACCAAGATTTAAATTAGCCGGTCTAGTACTCTTAAGTAAACTTGGTTCAGATATTATATCATCTGTCGATGCTGTTCCCAACTGAAGTGCGAGTGATTGGGAATAAATTACTTTTGTGACAGGTCCCAACGCAGTTCCTAACGATACTTTAAGACGCTTTGCTTCGTCAAGACTGAATATAGTTCCAGTTTTCTTTACATAATTCAGCCCATTGATGTTTTCCACCAATTCTTCAACTGAATTGTAGTATCCGGGTTTCGGTCTTTCGAAGTGTGCGAATATTTTGGGTTTCTTATTGGTCGGTTCTTTGATGGTTGATTCACCTTCTTTGTTGACTGATTTACCTTCTTTTCCCACAGACTTCTTGGGTTCTTCCTTTTTTGTACCAACTACTTGTAGCAAAGCATCGGACCCTACTGTTGAGAACGAACATGGGTAATGTACTTCTACGAGCGCTACTTCCCAATCTCTACTGTCCAAGCAAATGTACTTCAATAGTTGTACGGTGAAATCAGACGTGTTATTTTTTCGGATAATATTTTGCTGAGCGGGGCGTACCGCTAAGTAAAGTCAAATAAAATGCTTTTGTCTGGACATCCATTTCACTTTCCTAATGCACTACTGACTGCTGCCTGTAACACTGTGCCCAACAGTAATGGAATAAAAACTCCACCTCCTTTCTGCACTAGATAATTTCGTTTCTTTCCCCAACACTCTCCTTGTCTTACTAAGCGTCTCAGAGCCACTTTATGTTTGCTCAACTGGCTTTTAGTCTTACTCGACAGAGGCACGTTCCCACGTAGCACGTTATAGGCGCACTCGCAGACTGAACGAATGCGACTCTTGTCACAAACCTTTAACAGTGCCTTGCGTTCCTTGGGTGTTGCGTGTATCAGCGCTCTGAGCAGCGGTGATGATTGCAACTGACTAGCTATTTTTTCTTTGGCAAGTACACATAGTTTACACGATCCTCGGGAAATATGCAAGTGCGTACTCTCATGTCCTCGGATGTCGACTGTTTCAAATCCAAAAGCAGATAGCCATGCGCGTGTTTCGTGGCGTCAGCGTAAGCTTCCTCTATAAACTTTGGGCTGTCTGGATATATCTGCCTGGCTAAATATCTGATTTGTACTCTGTCCCTGGGATTTTTAAAAAATATAATGTAGTGAGCATTTAGTGAGATGTCCCTCTGCCCACGACCCTGATGAAAAAGATTTTGTGTAATGAAGAACACACTGATGTTACGGTGATGACAACCCTTCGTGAATAGATCCACCACTCTATCGTCTGCCTCACGCATCATGTCGTCAATTATAACCAGTATCGGTTCCTTACCATCATAATCACTCAAGTCTGGTAAACCCTCAATGTGGTTTATTTTGGAATTACTTACATCACCTCCTCCTCCACCACTACCATAATGCCAGTTAATTTTGGTAAATTTTACATCACACATTTCATCTATGTGTTCAATAAACTTGGACACAAAATGTGATTTACCACTACCTGAAGGACCAGCCACAATGGCTGAGAATGGATGTTGCCACTTCAAGCTCATGACTGCTACTGACACTAAAACTAATAACACACACACTTTTTTCTTAAAATAAAGGTTTGGGGTTTCATCTTAAAATAAAAGACATTAGTTTATGCTGTAATGTACATGGATTTTTATTGCTTACGAAAGCTATCAAAATTTATAAAGGTTAATTAAATCTTGAGTCTTCTTTTTCTTGCTTTACAAAAATTCCAACGGTGTGAATTTACTGCCTGGAAGTGGACTGCGCTTCACCAGACGAAGGCGATCTCCGAAGCCGCTGTTGTAACGCTCGATGTCGTGATCGCTCAGGACTTGGTTTGAAACGCCTGGGCAGGTAGACTCGTAGGAAGAAATCATCGCCGACTTGTCCCTCGAGAATGACGACGACTGTCTCGCCGAATGGAGTAGTCACACGCTCCATCCCGCTGATCGCATAGCTGCACTCCTCTCGCAGATCAGACAGGCGGGTGTAGGCCGGAGAGCTGGATTTGCAGGTGTTCATGATGTTCGCAGGTCCATCGTTACACCAGGTGCGGACTCTGAAGTCATGTTGCTGATGCTCGACATGGTAATGATGAGAGAGTATGTGATGATGATGCGACTAGTCGAAGTGGTCTCCAGGCGAAGAATGATGCTCGGACAGTTCGTCCGTTCGGTTTTTGTTGCCCACGACGCCATCTTGGAATTTTTTATGTGCGCAGGTGTTCAGTGCAGGTGGTCGATGAAACGTGAGAAGGGTCGTCTTGCAGGTGTTTGGCACATTCCACAGTGTCTAGACATCGTAAATCTTCTTTTGTTTGCGCAGGTGGTCGATGAAATCTGAGAAGGGTCGTCCCGCAGTGTCCAATCTTTTGTTTGTGCAGGTGGCCGGATGCAGGTGGTCGATGAGAAATTCGAGAAGGGTCGTTCCGCTTCTTTTGTTTGTGCAGGTGGTCGAGAAGGGTGGCGGCCATCATGGATTTTTTATGAGCGCAGGTGTTTGATGAGGTTGCATTCCACAGTGTCTAGACGTTGTTCCTACAATGTTTTCTTGGTGGGTCTTCTACGCGCAGCTTGCTTTTTCGGTTTTAACACTGGCTTTTTCGGTTTCTCTACTGTCTTACTGTATCGTGTTACTGTTTGCGTCAAGCCGCTAATCTTCGGTACTCCCGTAGCTTTATTAATCACATATTCTCTGACTTGTCCACTACCTGGTTGACGCTCTCGTATAATTCACTGTTCTTGTCTATAAATAATCCGCATCTGTACACCATATCCGAACCGTCATACATTTCCATTTTTAATAGCACTGGTCCGCTGTTTGATGGATTTTGTACCGCGTAAAATTGTCCATTTTCAAGCCATGACACGATGGGGCAGTCATCTGAAGGTTTTGGAACCCATCCTGGTTTTGCTGTTTCTTCCACTTTAGGCTTAGGCGTAGGTCTTATCCTCTTCTTAGGCCTCGGTGATGGTGGAACTGGTATCTGCTCGAGTGTAGCGTTGTCGTCCGCGGTGTTGATGTCGGCCATGAATGCATTCAAGTATTCGTCAATTAATCCGGACGCGCTCATGTCTGTACCGCACGAGTGACTGTGTAAGACTGAGTGAATCGCTTACTTACAGTGTATGAGTCGAACGACATTTTGTAAAAAGCGTGCGGGTTTCAAGGACGGACGGGCGGTTATGTAACTAACGTTGATGGCGTGGGTAGCGTTTAGGCGGGAAGCAAATTATGTGAATTGAAAAATGAAATAAACGAAAATAAATTAAATAAAGGAAAAAAAAAAAATGCCAAAACCCTCTACTAATTCGGGGGGAGGGGGGGGGGGGAGGGGGGGAGGGGGGGGAGGGGGGGAGGGGGGGGAGGGGGGGGTCCGCAACTTGGGTGGTCTCGGGGGGGGGGAGGGGGGGAGGGGGGGGGGTCCGCAACTTGGGTGGTCTCGGGGGGGGGGTGGGGGGGGGGGGGTCCGCAACTTGGGTGGTCTCGGGGGGGGGGGGGGGGGCTCATCCCGCTCATCCCGCCCTTCCTTACCTTCGGCTATAACCCCCTACTCCCATCCACATAGACTATTGATCTGTGCGTGGATCGTATTAGACAAAGTAGGGGATGAGTCGCTACAGTACAAGGTGTAGGGTAATGATAAAAGTCACTGGCAGAACGCGGATTCGAACCCACGACATCGCTGCCATGGTTCTGAAGTCCTCACCTAAGTCATCAGTTAAGTCGTGATTGATAACAAAATAAACTTTTCATAATTTGTTAAGATCAAAATAAAATACTTCTGACTCATTCTATAGACACACGATAAACTTTCAGTCTTTTCTGCAAAAACACATACATTGGTGGTTAATTTTTCCGCGAACGAGCAAACAACCCGGAGCACTCCATCTACCGAGAGAACAGAACTAACGGCTACAAAGTGTTAATATATTTGTCAGTCTGTCCGACTTAACAAAACAAACCCTAAGTGGCTCTCGGTGTACCGCCCGCGTGCTCCGCTGCTCTCTCTCGCTCTCACTTCTTACTTTGGCTTCTTCGCTGTGTAACAAGTATGTTAAAACCAAGAATGGACGATTAAAGTACGCTTGTAGATTTTGTAACTCTGCTATGGTTTAAACTATAAACATTTTACTTAATAAAAAGTTATTTTATAATTTTATACAAATTCTCAGATCACACAACTTAAGATCTAGTTCATTTTAGATAATATTATATATAAAAAATTTAGAAATAAAATATTTACTAAGTCAACAATGTTAGGAAAAGAAACAAAGATATTTTTAGGGTTTAATTAATTTACGAATATAGTTTATTTTTAGTAAAGAGGTTCAAAATTGATTAAGTACAGTTTCAAATATAAGATAACGAGGCTTAATTATGAATGTAGCTATTTCATTGGATATAATGAAAGCCAGGCAATGAACGAATTGCATGGAACTAAATGAGAATGTTCCCTCTCATTGGGTTTTATGTCACCCCCATCGAGACTGATCGAAGTGAATTGTTTTGTATCTCGTATAGATGTTTACAGCTCACCGCACAAAAACACTACGTACAACATACTTAAGTGCATGTGTAGTCTTGCATGCACTTAGTAATGTGATTAAGTAAGTGCCACTACTATACTAAGTAGACAGTACTATTGTGCCTCTTGACGAAGTCAAAGCATTCACCACCGTTGTAGTTACTAGCCAGTAGTAGATGCTTAAATCTTTTAAATGTTTGTCTTCTTTATCAAAATGCCTTTAACCTCAAGATCTATTATTAACCAGGTTATGGAATTGGTGATGGAAATCGATATTATTAATGAATTTTAGTTTATAAACAATCAAAATTAATAATAGCATTTGGAAAACTATACATTTTGGACGCCTTTACATGCCATTTAGTAGATACAGCATTCAGCATCCCAAATAAATCACTAAAAAAATTACCTGCCACTGTTATTTACTGTGTTGACATACGTACTGGGTCTTATTTTCATCGTCTGTCCGTCTGAACATAATATATTATACTCGAAAGACATAAAAGGTATACCTAATCAAAATATACAATTAGGCAAAAAATTAAAGTTAACTTTTATTTATATACGGTTATTTTTTTACATCAAATTGAAAAAAATTAAATAAGAACTACTCTATGACTATTTTACCATTCCATTCGAATTATCTACTTTAAATTTGACGAAAAGAAGTACTTACTACTTTTTTATGCACTTCGCTCATTGTTACACACCCGTTATACGAATCATTTGCTTTATTTTCATCGCAGTACCAATAATTAGTTTCAACTATACGTTTTCAGTTTCCTCCATCTAACAGAATTTGAAAAGTTGACACATGTGTTTCTTTTTGCGAAGTGGAGAGTACAAAGCACTGCCAATACAAGAGTCACGACAGAAGTGTTCCTGTGAAGAAGAAACGTCCTTATGGCCGATAAAGCTCGCTATCAAGGTTTATGGTAATTTTATGGCCGGTGTCTCTGCAGCTCTGGCGATGGTTATTGGAACTTTCCCCCGAGTCAATAATGTACCTTTGATGTCCCCCAACAACTGGTTGTAAAGGCGAGGTCAGCGTTTCGTCCCTAGCCCCTCGCACCCACACAACATACACACAACACATTCGGCTCACGCATACGCATACGCATACTCTGCACACATAGCTTTTGACGTTTAGTGCAGGTCCCATTTTTCAAATGGTATAAGAAATTGTTTAGCAAATTATTGCGAACATTTTCCATCACTGATTAGTAAAACACAAATTCACGATGTTTCGGGGTCTGAAATCTGATCCCGTCTTAAGGTGGAAGTATAACTAGAACATATCAAAGTTAGTAAAAATACACCAAGTGAACCTGCAGAAGTCTATAACCATACCTAAAATCAGAAAAGGCAGTCACAAAAATCAAATAAAACACGAAGAAATGCACAATTCTTAAACAGAAAACTGTGAAAGCAGTCAAAAGGTATTACTTCCACCTGAATACAATCCCGAAACGTGGTTAGTTTGTGGTGGAAAAATTTACTTAAACTCATCATCGCCAACAATGATATTTAAAGAAAGGATGTTATAAGTTACATTTAAGAATATATTAGTTGAATAACAAAATACAATGAAGTCGTATTTAATCTTTTTCTCCATCAGTGTTATAGTTATTTAACAATCCTTTTATATATTCGTAATTATATTGTATTATCTTTGTAAAGGCTAGGACAAAAATTGATTTTGGTAGAGTTTATAAGACTTTGCAAAATTTAAACCTATGTGTGGCGAGTTATCAGTAAAAGAATCTATGCTGGGTCTTCAGTCGAGAATATTAAACGTAAAAAGTGGAATTAAATTAAGAGGTGTGACTCAGGTTTGTGGCTCAGGGTTAAGGAACTCTAACAACTTTAAGGAGAAAATGACGTCAGTTGTATTTCGCTAACAGGCGTCGGTGCCTTACCTTGATTAAATCCAGAAGGTTGGTCAGTTATAGACCAATGGAATGTGTAAAAAATTGAGAATAAATATAATTAATAATAAATTAGATAATATTTATATTGTAAACCGGACTTTACGTATCGGGTGGGCCGAAGTGGTGCTTGTAGGTATCCAATGAGGTAACTTAACCTGGTCATACGGCCAGCACACAAATTTCCATGTTCTTTTGTCGTCGTCATTTGTCAAGCAAAATGTTTTTAAATATTATGCCCTAACAAGTTAAAGTATTTAAGAACAGTTTATGCTCACAACCTATATTTTTTGGACGGTGTAAAAGTGGCAAACATTTTAACACTTTTAGACATGGACCAGAATGTAACGATAATTTGTAGTTATGTTGACTCAATAGCTAGTGTATCATTTGATTTTCAACGCATTTCATTTAATTTTTCCCATCTGTATTGTTAGATCCTAATTTTAAAAATATTACTATTCATTTAAATTTTGAGTTGTTGTAGATTTTAAACAATGACACAATTATTTATGTGAGATCTAAGAAGAAGAGTATTTACAAGTTAGTTATAAAGGTCCGTTTAAAGATCAGTGCTGTGTTTATAAGCTAAACGTTAGATGAAACGCCTTGACCTAACTCTTGAAACAAATATAAACACGGGTCTACATTACTGATTTTAGTCCCAATTTTTAAGAACCAGACACTACTGTCAGTTGTGTAACTATGCATAGAGTTTTGTAAGATTGTCCCTTCATCTTTAGAAACTTCAATAAGTATCCAGTGTTAGAGGATTTTATAGGCCAATTTGTGGCTATTTTGCATCAAAAAACCTGTTATAAGTCATAAACTCTGTCATCGATGCTTACGGTGTTTTTATGATGCAGGCTTCAGAAGTCCTTCTTTTATCGTTACAGGAGCTTTCACTCAGTTCCGTAATTACATTCTTACATGTCATTGGATGTTGTTTTAAATTAGCATGATCAAAGATTTATGTCTTATCAAACATGGACGTATAAAGTTTTATCGTCTCTCTCAAGCTCGACGCTCCTTCGTTCAAATCTTTGTCTATGACTAAAATTTACTTTGATTCATAAGATTAATTCAAATCCCTTTTCACACTAAAATAGTTTTATTATAAATATTTAAAAATATATTCATTTATGATCAGGTGATTTGTGATTTACATAAAAAAGCGACAATGGCATAATGATCATGTCCAGGCTTCCGTGCTCTCAAAATAGGAGCTCAGCAAAGGATTAAAATATTGACATGAAAATACTCCCTGTAGTCCTGTAGTCATTTTTAAATCATCATTGACTCTTTGCTGTTTCTGATGGGTACATAATAGAATTCATCTAGTAAACTTGGCCTTTGTTCTGCAAACTTACCCCTTATTTTGAATATATTATTTCACTACAACCTCAGTTCTACATTAACATAAACCGTGGATTCTCGAACGAGCCATTCAATTGAGATAAAGCTGAAACTGTTTTGTATTTGTTGTTGCAAAACAGTTTTTTGCAGAAGTCTGGTTCAATGTGATAACCCATTATTTTATATCCCCACTATTTTGACAATAGTCTTTAACTCTCTTTATTAAAACTCCAACTATTCTCTCAGAATATGTAACTCCCTGTTTTAACAACGTCTATATAATTTTCTTTAAATGGCTTAAAATGTACGATTTTCTCCAGATGCTCTATTGCATTTAGCTTCAGCTCGAAGTGTTTTCACCCAGGTGAAGTGAAACTACTTGTAAACAGAACAATAACAAATTATCATACCAAAACATATCTAGCATTAGTCAAACTAAAAATTAGCGCATTATATTGTACATGTACTGCAAACACGATTTAGACTGTATTCTTGTAAGGTTTATTTACAGTCAATGATTGTATGGATTTGCCTAACAGGAAAACTAATGTGAAGTATTTGTATTTTCTGTCTATCTGTCTATCTACGCCAGTGGCATTTTTTAACGTTTTGACGGGAAACGGTCCAAACCCCAGTCTTGTTACTATTGTCCGTTTTTTTTAAACCTGATCCTTCAAGGGAGAGATGGTGGAGGGGGTTTGTTTATACTTGCTACCATCCCATTGGCTGAAGCCTTTTGGTTTTTTTGTTGGTTTTTTGTTGTTTTTGTTTTATTTCACTGTTGCATACCAGCTGGTAATTTTACATCTATTCTTATAATAATTCAGTTTTGAAAATCTTGGCAGAATTGATTCTGGAGTTCCACTGGACCGATTTTAATTTTTAAGATGTCGTTGGAAAGCTCTCATCCTGTAGATTTGCCAAAAAATATGAAAGTTTAATGTTTCTTGGTATTTATGGTGAAATAATTAAAAACCATGTTTCCCATAAGAAATACATTGGAAACAGGTTTTTACGATTTTTCATTTGAAGGCAATTTTTGGCTGCCTATATTGCGGTTATTCAAGAAATGCTCAATAGTAATTTGTAGGAAATTCAATTCTCTTTCAGAAAATCACCATCCACTTTGGCCGATTTCCTCGCCATTCATAAGTTATTTACAAAAAACCAAAGCTACTACCAGTTTTGTTTGCGTTTCAAAAATACTGAGTTAAGAGAAATCTTTGGGCAATCGAATCTGGAGTTCCACTGGACCGATTTTAATTTTCAAGATGTCGTTGGAAAGCTTTCATCCTCTATATTTGCCAAAAAACATGAAAGATTGATATTTTTTATATTTTTTTATGAAAAAATAAAAAATTAATTTTCATAAAAAGTACATTGAGAACGGGGTTTTACGAATTTCTTATTTGAAAGCAATTTTTGCCTGCATGTATTGTGGCTGTTCAAGAAATGTTTAAGAGTAATCTGTAGGAAATTTAATTTTCTTTCAGAAAATCACCTTCCACTTTGGTCGATTTACTCACAGTTTTTAAGTTATTTACAAAAAACCAAAGCTACTACCAATTTATTTGCGTTGAAAATTCAGTTTTGAAAATCTTTGGGCAATCGAATCTGGAGTTCCACTGCACCGATTTTAATTTTTAAGATGTCGTTAGAAAGCTCTCATCCTGTAGATTTGCCAAAAAATATGAAAGTTTGATGTTTTTTAGTATTTATGGTGAAAAAATAAAGAAAAATGGTTTTTACGATTTTTTTCATTTGAAGGCAATTTTTGGCTGCTTTTATTGCGGTTATTCAAGAAATGCTATAAGGTATTTTGTAGGAAATTTAATTCTCTTTCAAAAAATTAACATCCATTTTGGTCGATTTCCTCATCGTTAAAAAGTTATTTACAAAAAACCAAAGCTACTACCAATTTGTTTGCGTTAAAAAAAATACTGTGGTAGCGATATTTTTATTAAACTTTGTACAGATAAATCTAGAGTACTGGACTGATTTTAATAATCTTTTATGTGTTGCTGAAAAGCTTCGTCTATGTATATTTACTCAAAAATGTGAAAGTTGATGTTTTGCTTTGAAGTTATGGTAAAAAAGTTAAAAAGCTAAACAGTTTTTTCCTTTAAACTGTGTCTGATCATGGAACACATGTTATTAATTTAACAGCTGATTGATGCATTGTTGTGTCCTTGACTTTTCTTTGTTTACATTTTGTTGTTTACATTTGGGATTTGTGGTTGTGAGTTCCTTACGTTTTATTGGCGTTTAAAGAGAGTTATGTGCTAAAACAGTGTGTGGTTTTAAGCGGTATGTGATTTTTACAATCATAAATTGTTATTTCAAAAACTAAATTAAATAAAATCAAACTAAATTAATATAAAACTGAAATAAATTTAATAATTACAAGTATGAATTTTTAATTGTTCTGAAAATGAATAATTTTACCATTTATAATATTGATCGCAATGGAAACTGTTTGTTTAGAAGTTTATCTTTTCTATGCCATTCAACACAATCTAGGTACGCTTAAATACAAACCAAAATAATTGATGAAGTAGTAAGTAACTGGTACTACTATTGCCCTTTTATAGTAGGAGATAAAACATATAGATTACCAATACAAAATGCAACAGATTATAAAAATCTAATGACTGAAGATGGGGAATATGCCGGTAATGTCGAAATTGAAGCTGCAGCAAAACTTTTTGACTGCCAGTTCAAATTTTATGTAGAGAACCTGAATTCTAATGTAACAGTTGGTGAGGGCACAGCAGTATACAAACTAATATTCTCAGGGAATTATCTAATAGAAAATAACTTTTTTCTCAAATATTCTTTCTTTCAATATTGAAAACAAATACTACATTTTTTTATTTATATCACCGGAAATAGCATATAGGTAAAATTTTTCTAGAGACCGTTGTATTTAACCACAACGGGCTTTGTTCCTAGTCACAATATAATGTGTACCAGTTTTACAATATTATTGGTAGCAGTTGTTTTTTAATCAGTTTACCTACTTTAGAACTGTTACTTTTTAACAAGGAATAGGTTTGGCCTAAAAATATAACAGCTGACTAGGAGTTACTGAAATATATTATAACTTATTTAAAACGTTATTTGAGGAAATCTGATCCTCGACACACGTTTGTCACGAGTTTAAATGTGTTGTTTATAGTTTAAATTTTTTGTTTACAGTTTAAACCCCTCCCCCACCCCAATTTTCTCGAGAAGGATCAGGTTTAAAAAAACGGACTATATCTAACATCGACCAGTTGTTAGAAAGCATCATCAATTAATAGCCCAATGATAAATGGCAACTGGGTCCGGAATTGATCCTTTAAAAAGCTACTAACTTTCCTCAGGATCGAACCGGCAACCTTTGGATTCAAAGGCGAGCACTATAACCACTCAGCTACCCAGCCAGTTTTCAATTTTATTTAGTTTTGCTTTAGTCAAAACAGGATGTTTTCCTTACAACTTAATTTTTCTGAGACCAAATACAATGTATTTATTTGATACATCATAGAAATTAATAAATCTTCTACATACAACAGTGGGATGGGTATAAATAACAGTTATAATGTTGAAAACCTTTTACGTTAAATTGATTATGAAATTTAAAACTGTAAATAAGTACTAAATTCCCCTTAGGACTACTTTCCAAGTACCTTTTCTCACTTCTGTTCGACGCTTTGCCAGGTTTAATGAGGAATAAAAGCTGTAATTCTACCACCCATTTCCACTTTACGATCTCCGTCAGTCGTGGGTCAAATTTACCCCAAATCTGCTGTTACCGCCTCGTATTCGGCAATCTTTAACATTCTACGTTTGTATTTTTTTTTTAATTATTCGTTATTCAATGCCATTTAGTGTTTAAATAAAAAGTATACCTTATGCCATTATACAGTTTTGTAGTGCTGCATAAAGGATTCCTCAAATCGGAATGAAACAGAGCTTTTTGAAGTTGCTATATATTTTTAAGAAGGTCTACAGTACTTAAAAATATAAATTATTACTTTTAATATTCAGATACTTCAGATCTTCTTCCTCAGATATTTGATATTCAGATACTTGTACCATTCCTTATACGTACATGTCTTAGTATCTGGATCTACAATTTTAATACAGTATTTATTGAACATTTACATTTTTAAAATTTATTTATACTTTAATCACGCAAAAATCCATTATGTCTTGAAATAAACATTAATACCGCAATCCTAGGAAACTGTGATGTAGTTTACACGTTGATCAGATTTTGATTTAAACGAATCTAGTTTTTTCATGAAGGAGGGGGGGGGAGGAATTACAAGTAAGTGAGTCTGCTTCTTTTAACTAAACCCTTTCCTTTCAGATACCTAATGACTTTAATAAAGGTTTGCTAATCACCCTAACTCATATCAAAAAGCACTTGGTTGACAGTGGACTACAAGTATAGATAATACTTTTGATCGATGTCGCCTCAGGGGTGAGGATTCCTGTGAACGTTTGGCCGAGGCCGAGTGAAGATTGATGGTTGTGGAGGAAACGTTCATCCTGTTTGTGTTGCGCCCCATCGCCGTCGGTAATCCCTGGCCTGGGCTGCCTCTCCGCACCTTACACCGCACCGTACCTCACACTGCACACATCAAACGGGCAGTGATGGACGACTGTTGGCGATGGAGCTATATATAACGCCATGTTTGACTTCGTATTCAACTGAGTGACGGATTTGATATTGTCTGAAAATATCTTAAAGCGTCTTGAAAATGTACCGGTAGTATTTTCAAAGTTATTAATACCCAGCATGGAAGAGATTTGCTTGTTAGATATGATTTAAATAACATATTTTCACATCAAAACGGATTAATTATGAAACTGTTAGATTAATATAACAAGGTTTTCGAATTTAATAGTTCACATATTACAGGTCTGAAAAATAAAATTCTTGAATGGGTTTATTCCGTGATTTCTAAATGTAATTTCTTCAGTATGTCTTATAATTGTTCGTTTTCTCAGTACGTTTTAGTTTTTTCAGTTACAGTTCATAATGAACAAGCAACACTGATTATTTTCCGAAGAAAACAAGTACGAGTATTTTTTCTTTGGATCATTTATTTAATTTAGGAGAATCCTATTGGAGACGTTAGGGAGAAGCTCCCATCTAATAGTGAGCGAATATAAAAAATAAACTAACACAGAAATACTGATCAAATCAGAGCAGTAACACTGATTTGATTTTAATTCCAACAGAGCTTGTCTATCTCTGTTAATTACACTGTAATAATTGAGGGAAAGCTCCGATATTCTAGAATTATCTAATAGAATGTTTAATTTCACATTTAAGGAAGTATTGGACCCATATGTTGAGAGCCACAAGATTGCATTTCGTTAATGTAGTACAATATTTAATTAATAATATTTATGTAGACTATCAATCTTTAACCTGTTTCTCAACAACAGTGTGGTAAACATTTCAAACACATTTTCTTCTCTACTTGGGAACACTGAGGTAAGTAACTGAGGAATCTCAGTTTCAATACCTCGAGATACACGAGACAGTGACGGGGTTCTTTGTTGCCAGTTCCGGGTTATTTGATGCGCCTTCGTAATGGAAAGACAAAACTGATATTGAGAGTTTTATTTTCTCTCTTTCTCTTAGCCAAGAAGGAAGAAACAAAACTGTCGAATACCTTAAACTTAATCATCTATCAGTCTTATTATCGTATGAATGAATTTTTTCGTAAAGCCCTAAAAGATCAAAAAATGTAATAAACAGGACAGAAAATATTTTAAAATTTAAAAAAAAGAAAGGGATTCATAAATATTATTATACTATCTCATTAAACTACTATTTAGTTAGGTCGCCATTTCAATAAACGCAAAGATATCGCATATCTTATCTAAACTCATCAACATATGTGCTCACTACTTCCTTAACTGTGAAAGGGGGGGGGGTTTATTTGTAGTAATGTTAAAAACATAAATCCTCATTCATTTTACTTTTTCAAGGGATATACAAACTTAAGTCATAACGTCATGAAAACCCAGTGATTCACAGCAAGTAAGTTTATTTCAAATTTGTGTACGCTATAATTTTACTGACAACAAAATTTAACTAATTTTTGTCCCTTCGGAAACTACATAAACGACTGGAACATTTCGCTATATTTGATTGGCGTTGTGATCTTGACGCGTCAATGCGCGACTATCGAATGTAACAACAGGTGATGTAATGGCTGAGCTCGGATAACCGCTTATCGCAGGATTCAATCGCGCCGTAATTCTTGTCCAAATGACGTGGTCAGCGCCATCATTAGCCCCACTCGCTATTGCTACCTGCTATTGCTACCTGCCACCGCCCCGCCGCTCGCGTCCGACAAACTGTTATTTTCACTTTAAACTGATTTCCTGCGCTTTGAACGTTCAACTGCTCTCGGATTACGGTTGGTGATAGCTTCATTGTGTCTTAAAGAAACATAATGTATTTGTTTCTTGAGAAGCAGAATGGTATTGAAATTGGAAATGTTGTTTAATTTATTTGGTTGTTTATAGTATTATTTATGTGATTTGTAATAATTATAAAATGCATTACATTGTTTTTACAACTAATTTATGTAAAGGAAACCCAGAAGTGCAATTTTTATACCACTGAAATCTATTTGAGATCCATAAACATAGCTGTACATATTTTACTAGACACTCTTTAATTACTACAGTTACGTTTTGTAGCAGACAGCACAAATAAAATATGAATCGATTTCTCACAAATTGGGATGAAATTCATAAACTGATATTATTTAAAATATGGTTAATATTTTATGGCACAGAGATAAGTTACATATCTGTAAACTATTCTTACAGACACGTAACTCTGAAGAACTTTTTGTTCCCTCAACTCACGCATTGAATACCGAAGTTTTCACACCTGGCAGATCAATGGACTGTTAAAAATATATCTTTGGCTGAGTCTACAAATACCGTTAATCTTAGTTTAATCCTTTTTATGTAAAACTAAAAAAAAGAGTTCAAAGCCTTACTTTTAAATAAAAAAAAAACTTGCCCGTTTTGTATTGGTTACGTTTGTTTGATACATGCTGTATTCCAAATTAGTTGTGGTAATATTATATGCCCGGGGCATTTCTCTCAAAGAAGCAAAATGAAAGTTAATGTTGTTAAAAAGCTCAAGTGAATCTAAAGATATGCTCCCAATATTATCAAAGTTGAGGTTAGGCTCCGCCCTGGCTTGCGGCCAGTACCGAGGGTTAAGTGATGGGACCAATAAAATGTCTGGTACACAAAACACACTCCTGACACTCAAACCGACTTAATGGGCATAAATGTAAATATAAAGTAGGAAACTTCCAAGTTTGCCAATAGCGAAAAATCGCCCAATCTATATGCCCTTCCGGCCGTATTTTAAACAGTGTTTTTTTTTTTCGGAAATCAAGTATTAAAAAAAAACTCTCCCCCAGATTTATATTTCACAGTATAAACGATTTGGATTGGTAGGGTGTACATTTAAATCAACGACATTTTACACTCCATTTTGTTTGATTTTGAGCAAAAAAAAAGCATTTAAGCTACCGACGTTGATGTCTTCAATATATAATCTTAATATTAAATTGAAATAGTTATAAATTCATATCTAATTTAGAAACGCCTATTCTTAAATACGCAAAAATTTATTTCAATTCATATTACCAGAGAGGGTTTAATACTGAAATTTCCAGAAACTGATAGCCTTGATACAGTGTAAACTCCATATTTCTAACCCGCTGGCAATGTGATAGGTTATTTTGTAACTGGCCAGCGTGTTTTTACAGGGCTCCTAATATCTCTGTGTGTTTACGCGCGTTAAGTCTGTCCGTTTTTAACTCCCCTCTACTCTGTCGCACACTTTAACTGCATTTCACCAGCATTTAGATTTCAAAGTATTAATATTTTACCATATCTCCCTTTTAAACTAATGTTATTCCAGATTAAATTATTGCTTTTTCAACTACTTTTTAATTTTGGAGTAAAAACAAAAACCAGTTTGTAACTGATTGGGCACTTTTCTAAAAGTACCTCTGTTAAACATTTTCTTTTCGTATAAGTGTTCCTGATAGACAAAAAAGTCTCATGAACCTTTTTGCACACCAACACACCCTACAGTTAGATGTATTTCTAATTAAATGTTGGTTTACTGTAAATATCTAACAGGCTTGAAAGATGTTTTCTTACTAAATAAGTTGTGCACAACTAGACAACCAAAGATGTATTTAATCAACATAATTTGATAGACAAAATGAGACTTTTAAATTGAATCACTGTTTTATTTTAAAACCTTTTCAAAAATCTGTTTTCAGTAGTCTTTGTAGACTATTAAGAGCCAATGAATAGGGACTACTTCTTAATAAACTCACCAGGGAGTAACTAAAAACATTTTTAAGCAATTTAAATGTTTCAATTTGCAGTTATTAGGACGAATCCGCCAAGTCTTTCAATGGAATATAAAATGTGTGTTTGACCGGCGAGGTGTGATATCACGTGATATTCAAGGAGGCGAGTGACGTTATCTGTATGTACCTCAGCCCGGTACATCGCACACCGGTGACGTAGGCAACATACAAAGTGGCCACAAGTCTTGCAATGATGAAATTTAAATATTTGGATCCAATAACCATCATCATTACAATTTATTTATATGTTTATTTAGTTTTAAATAGATATAGCCAATTCACACATAAGCTTCCGATTCACATAAAATTGATTAAAATCTATTGAAAACTGTAGAAGCTTTAAATTGTATAGTTAAATACAGTATTTATATAGGAGAAATTTCCTTAGGGGAGTTTTAAATTTTTTTGTGGCAAAAATATATTCTCAGGTTTATTATTCTATTTTAGACATTCTGTACATTTATTATGCGTTATGGATGTATATTTATTTTAAATCGGTTTATTTTGCATCTAGCATCAGCTTAATTAGGTGTTATATTCGAAGTTTGGAGACTATATTTCATTTTATATACATTAACCCAATTAATTGAGAAAATTGAAGCAATATTTGCATGTATTGATAGCATACATACATTACATTGCCAGTTCTTTCTTTGGGGTACAAATTTCAACCAGGTGGTTGGGTTTCATCCATGCAGCAAGCGCCTCACTATAAATGTATTCAGCTGCAGCGTTTCGCGCCTTTGTCGGACGGTCGCGTCGCTTGGTTTAATGACGAGTCAAGCTGTAATTTGATGCGCCATCTCTGGTTTACGAGCTCCGTCAGCCGTGGGCAATATTTACACCGAATCTGGAGCATCACTTAAAAATTCCATCACTGTAACCTTTTCTCAGAAAACCCATAGCACAAGAAGTACGCTATGAAATTCCCAAGACTAATACGTAATGACAACAAAAAACATAATCATTATTAACGCAAAATATTTTTTTAAATAATACATTATGTTAATTTATCATCGTTAAGCCTTCAATAATGTAATTTAAGAATTATTTCATGAGGTAATTTAACAAAGCCGCCAGTTTTGATTCTGAAAAGGTAGTTAAGACCATATTTTATATTGATGAATGGTTCAGCACTTTATGGACTTCCTTGCATTCGCCCGTGTGCTTGGCACCAAATAAATCTTGAGTTAAAATCTTTATCAAACTGTGGGAATGAAGAAAAATAAGAACTCATTCCAATATTTTAATGGTAAGAATTGCATTACATTGCAGTGATAAATGTGACTTATGATTTAGACCTCTTGATAAATGCAAATAACGGTACTTTTGTCCTAATTTTATAAAATTTTATCTAAAGCCATTTTTCATACGTAATTGCCACACATCTAAAGAGCCTAAGAAGATAAGTTTAATTTTATATAAAAAAATCAAACGATAATATTTTTTTGTCTCAGAGAAAACAATCGACACATTTTTATCAGCCTATTACTCCTTTTGGGCGAAACAAATTGAATACCACTCAGGTGATATTATTTCCATGTTTTTCAAAGTATTTTTCTTCTTAAACGAAAGTAAAAAATTACGTTAATACTTAAAACCTCGTTCGTTTTTTCTTAATAGTTTTATGACATCAGCTGTACTTGCTACCTACAGTACTTGGTTATAGTAGATTTCACGAAAATAGTCCGATGAGGGTTGATGCACTGTTGTAAAAACTATCCAGAAATGCATAATGTATCGTATACTATTGTATACATCGTTAACAACAATAAATTTCAACATTACAGGTAGTGAAGGGGTGCGGGTGGACCCAACTGTTACAATCTCCATTAGACAATTTTAGTGCAACCTACTATATTTAACTATTAGTTATAGCTTCCGTAGCTTTACATATTTGACCCAAGAACCGAGTAGGAGCTGATGAGATCACTCCAGCAATACATCGATTATCTATATGAGTGTAGGTAATGCCAGTTACCCATGTATGTTATATTCTGACATGTCGATGTTGTGTGTGTTATTGATAGATGATGAGAACCCGGCCAAACCGCTTAGTTCATCTGCCTCTAACGTGCATTTTGCGCAAGCTCCCGGAAGAATGGAATAGTAAAGGGTAAGAAATAGGACAGTATACAGCCGTTTGACCATTCAAAGGGCCAACTTCCGGACTCCTGTGACAACTGATTTTCAGGCTCAAAATTTCCCTCTTAGAGTGATGAGTACGCTCTAAATGGCCAACTAACCAACTGTCTATTTGTGTTCCTTAGCTTGGGGTTTCCTTGCCCACAGCATTAACCCCCGATACATGAATAGATCATGAAGAAAGGGTAATTGTCATAGTGAGCAGCCAAAAGACTTACCACATGTCATGATAACTTCTTTTACTGTACCTAACTTCACAACTAGTACAAACCAGTTTTATATTCTGACAGATCCAAGACCTCCAGATCGGCGAGGCTACCGAGGCTACCGTGCAGTGTTGGCAGTGACCCACGATCCGAGTAGGAGCTGATGACGTCACTCCCAGCCTCCATCGATTGTCTCTGTTAGTGTAGGTCTGGTGCGGCCTTGTCTTGTCACGGAACTAGCCTTATAAATCACTCGATTAGTTTGGTGACCATTGGATCTCTATATTTTTTTTTCTGTAAAACTCCCTTTGTTGCTCATCTTGTATGTGTTAGACCTAAAAATTTCATTTTAAATTTACAGCCTCTACATCACTGTCCAGATTTTCTGCTCTCATCTTCGTTTAATATTCACATTTTAACTCTGCTTTAGCCGGGTTTCACTGGCCGAACATGCTTCATCGAACGGTCTTCTGTCGAACTTTTCTTTGATGGATTTTTTTGGAATGTAAATCATCTGGTTAGTAACTGTTTGTTAGAAATGTTTCTTTTTCCTGCCATTCTTTTTTTGCCAATTTCTTTAATATTCGGACAGTGCGAATGAGGCTTAAGTATACATTTTTCATACATGTAAGTTCTAAACTCATATGAAGTTATTCATAAAATAATAAATTAAAAGATAAAAACTTTAAACATTGTTCTCTATACCGAGATTCCTATGCAAAAAATATGAACCGCGAAGAATTTGTTTTGTTTGAATTACAAACTTATTACCTATTTTTAGAACTCTGGTGTAATTGTATTTCTAAGGTGAAATGTTCTGACAAGATTGACAAGATAGAGTGGCCACTTTGTGTATTATACATCCCTTTAATCAATCAAGTGTAAGTAAATGTTTTGATCAATATTATTCTAACTTGCTCATTTCTGAGTATATTGCCCCTGAACTGGTGTGATAACTAAAATATGGTATTAAATTACCTTGATCGTTCCAGTTCATGCGTTGTGTTCAAAGACTACAACCTGGTTTCGGTGCTTAATTGCACCATGTTCACTTAGATATGTCAATCGAGAATGTCATTTCTTCGGTCCGAAAAGGACGTCGTCAAAGAGTTTAAAAAACTCACACAAGACACATAATACGAAAAATTTTTCGTATTATGTGTCTTGTGTGTGTTTTTAAACTCTTTGACGACGTCCTCTTCGGACCGAAGAAATTACATTCTCGATTGACAATATCTACGTGAACATGGTGCAATTAAGCACCGAAACCAGGTTGTAGTCTTTGAACACAACGCATGAACTGGAACGATCAAGGTAATTTAATACCATATTTTAATATTAATCTGTTTCGCCTGATTTAGAATAGTATCAATATACACTGTGCATTCTTTGATGTTTATATCAGCTTTTAAATTGATATGAGTTATTATTGAGTCTGTTAAGTTTTGAAAATACCTACTCACCAATATTTTTTATCTTGTGTGTGCAAAACTTTAAGCAACAAAAAAATATTATAGTAAATATATTTTACTTGTCTCAAATTATAATATATATTTTAAATGTCATATTTCAAATGAAATGTGTTTCAAGTGAGTTTCTATGACACAAGGACTGACCAGAATATCCACGACCTGCTCAAGATCGATGGACATTCCCTGTATCCGATCATAGATGATGGATGGTTATACTCATTCTCTATCTTTCTGTGATCTTACCATGTTTAGAATGTTTTGTAATAAGCTTTTCTAACAAATGTGTAATAACGTTTTATAATCTCATTAGGATTGAATTTAATAAAACACGACTATTTTATTTCTTAATGAAAACACTCTTTTACTGATATTATGAAAATATTTTTACAATTTCTCACAGTTGGAATTCAGACAATATCATTTTTATGAGTATTATCGCTCTAGCTGGAACTGTCCAGAAATAGTACCGGGGTTTATGTGTTTCTTGCGTATTAATATCGAGTCACCTGTTACAAGCGACGGACAAATGGCATAACCTGCACTCCAATATGAGGAAAGTTTGTGTTCACACAGACCTCATACGTGGCTCCATAGATTTTCTGCATTGTTTGCAAATAACACGGTTCTGAGATAAATTTATTTCGTTTTGAAAGTTTAAGTTTTCTTCTACAAATTAGAGTACAGCAAAAGTCCAATTTATTTTGATAGTTTAGTTTCATTATTTTTATTAACTATTTTTTACATCGTTTTTTGCCCTTTTTTATAGAACGTTAACATTGGCTTGTGATTTCGCAATAAATATCATCAATGTGCGACGGTCCACGAGACTAAGGGATGACCGTTTCCTCCAAAACTCCATCAATCTCAACTTGCTCCAACAAAATGTCACACTCCTTAAACCTTTACAGTTTACTCTGACTTCTGAGCGAAGCTCTGATTTATATAGATACAAACGATCTAAATTCAATCTCAAAATATTTTATTTCTATTACATATTTTACGTGCTGAAGATATGTATATTTTTTAAGTGACAAGATTAAAGCGGCACAAGAGTTCGGCAAGCAGCATGCTGACTTTAAATAAGATAATTTCTAATGTACATAATCTTTCAACCCAGGTACATAACCTATTCATTAACTATAAAATTAATATCAGAAACTGACATTCCCAAAATTGTTAGATTAAATTTTTCTTTAAAATAATGTATAATATGTAATTTTTTAGATTCGAACCAACGACCCTCAGTTTTTTTAGCACTTTTCAAATTGTTAAAAATTTGTTTAAATAGGAAACCACTCTTTTCAAAATTTTAGGTCCAGCCTTTGGGTTGGGGTGTAATTAATTGGAGACACCCTGACCACCTTTACGTGAGACACCCTGTATCATTGCTACTTTGATACAACTGGTGAATTTTTCATTGTTTTGCAAAATAATTATTATTAATTCCTACTTTTTTATTTTTACTATGTTTTTGCACTATGTTTTATTTTATACTAGCTTTTATTCGGCATGCTTTACAATGCAAACCTAAGGAATTTTTTGCCCTTGCTCGTTCGCTACCGTCACAAATCTAGAATATCCTCTGATTTTGTATCATCCCTCAATATTCTAAATAAGAATTCCCCTAAATAATTTAGATGAGAGCAGCTGTTTATAGACTTAATTACAAAGAATTTTTTTTAATTACAAAAAAAAACTCGAAAACCACCTGACATGGGTACGTTGGTGACGGTCTTAGAACAATATCACGTCCCTCGGGAAGGGGATGAAAGTATCCTATGACCGTCTCCCGGTTGTGAGCTACCCCTCACCAATTTTCAGAAAAATCATTTCAGCCGTTCTTGAATGATAAATAGTGTAACAAACACGACTTTTTATATATTTAAATTATCTTCATAAGTTAAAGTTGGTAAATATTTTTTATTTGTTTCATATTGTACGACATATTTTAAGTGTCATGTTTCAAATGAAATATGAGCAGACATTTGATTGCTCGTGACGGAATTTCAACATAACATAATTCACTCAATATATACACTTAATAACAATGTACGTTATTCGAACAGTAGTTTATGCCACAATTGTATTATGAAGGCCTTTAGGTGGGATATAAGTTAGACCATGAGCGAGCAACTTAATTTGGTAAGTAATTGTAAAAAACATGTCATAAATATATGTTATAGGCGGTTACCCATCCAAACCGTAATCACATCCGATGACGGTTGCCTAAATCGTTGTTCTCATTCACATGTGATCACACTCTTTAAGGCACATAAAGAAAGAAAAATATGAATCGTAATGTAACAATCAGATGATGAGCGAATTTGCGTAATTTCTACTTCAACACCTACTCTCATCATTGCTAATTGGTCAAGAACCTGTATTTTATGTGACCCCTGTATCTTTAAGAGCTCATCATGCTGCAGGCTTGAATTTTACATATATTTAGAGTTACTTATCACAAGTCATTATTAGTGCTTATCGCAATGGTCGTAGATGAGGAATATTTTTATCCTGGCTGTGCTCAAGACCCACTCCCAATATTGTCCGAGTTGAGGTTGAGAGCCTCCGCGCTGGCCCACCGCCAGTGCCCGCAGCTGAGTGATGGAACCAATAAAATGTCCGCGTATACAAAACACACTCCTCACACTCACACCGGCCTAATGGGCATTTATGTAAATATAAAGAAAAAAGTGTCAACTTTGGACATTAACGGGGGATATATGGAGACATGAATTTCAGAAAACATTTAATTGTGTCTCCCTCTTTATCACAAGAGCGGTAAGCTAGCTTTAAAGTCTAAATGTGGTAGGATTTACCAATATTTTAGCTCTGTTGAGATAATTTACCAGGTTTTTATTTTCCAGGATTAAACTTATTTTATTCAACTTTTTATCTTGATTACATACAAAATAGTAGTTCTTCTACGTAAATTTGTTACTGCACATTTTTTACGCGTAATGCGACATGAGGTGCGATGCAAAGATAAGTTCACTTCATCCCTGATTGTTGTTTCATTATAATGTTTCTTGACGGACACACGATGGAGACAAAGTGGTACAGTAACCGGACCTGAAAATAAACGTGGCGCGCCAGACACCAATGTTTGCGAGGGGACAACACTGCCGGATATTTCTGGAGTTGTTGACTTGATACCGTCTTGGCAACCGAATTTAAAATTGATAAATATGTCTCCCAGTATCCTCAGTGTAGTTTGGACATTCCTTGTTCAAGCATGTATCGGTCAACCAAACTTCCACTTCGTAGTGATATTTTTTAGTCGCATTGTTTAAATTGATGCAACGATAAGCTCGGCCAGTGTTCATTAACAGTAGTGAAAAAGCAAGATAGACGTTGATCCAAATATTTCGTAAAAATCACAATAGAGCATCTTACAAACATAAAAAATAAATATTATACATATGTTATTCTTGAGAACCCCCAAAATATGTTTTTCGCTTTTTTATTATTTATGACCCTTTGGACTTCCATCTTAAAAGTTTAAAGAGTACGACTTTCAGAGTAATGAACTAAATTGGAGAAAGTCAAGGATAACTGCCAAAAACACTGATCGTTTAGCACAATATTATCTTTGCAGAACGGAAATAGAACACGGTTTATTTTGCAACGGCTAGATATTTTCACAGAATCGCCAAAAATCCGCGAGTGTGTACGCATGGGGCTTCTGTTTGGTTGGATTTCCACCATCTGTCAAAACAATATCGCATGTTCTGTAACAAGCCTATCGTTTCTTTGTATTTCTTTATTACTAAGATTTTTTATATTGGTTGATGAATCTGAAGACACCTATTTGGTTTTTTACATCTACAGTTGTCTCAATTACGGAGAAATGATATTGTTTAATAATGTATTTACAGTTGCACGTTAGCTTAAATTACACTTCTGTGTCAGTATACTGTTTTATAGACTCAGTAAACTTAAGTAAATGTTTGCATCTACATATTACACATTGGTATATTGTTCATTTTCATGTGTGAAAGTATTACGTGACTTTATAGAAGCGTTATGTAAAAGTTATTTTACAATTGGCAACTTATTCAACATTCAGCAGCAAAAGTCACCTTAAAGATATCAAATGTTAGCAAATGTCTTTCATGAATTCTTTCAGTAAATTCAAAAAGATTGGATACATAAATAAATTTATATTGTTTAAGGATACTGCAAACAAAAGTTGAAGTTAAATTCTTCCGTTCCTCTCACTAAGTAAGAGGCATTTTATGCATTTAGACATGTTTAAAGTAAACATAATTTGCTAACACTATCACTAACTGGTACTTTTCATATTTTTGTAACATAACTTTTTGTTGATACGATTACTTCATATTAGTTCCAAATTCGTTTGCTCATCAAACATAAATGATTTGGACCTCAAATGGATACTTCAATTAATAAATTTTGAAGATAACTTTCACTACCACATGACTTTGTTTAATAACTTTTTAAGATTTTAATGTACTACGGTTGTCAAAAATACAAAAAAAAGTGACAATCTTACTTTTAAAATCTTAATAAAAATTGTAAGGTTCTTGATCTGTTTTCTGATTGATGTATTAGACGGTTTTAAGTTTTGGCTCCAAAGCCAAAGAAAGAGTTAATGTTTATTATTACAGTTTGAGTATTATTAAAAGTTTTGAAATAAAGCAACACACTTGATATATACTTTTTATCATTTAGTTAAGTACGAAACAACATCGTTAACACCGTAAATCCATATCCACCAGTGGAATTGCTTTAATTAGTCGCATCCGGCAATAGGAGTTAAGCTGGCAGCGGACCAAAGAGTCGATTTGGGTTGAATAACACCGAGATAGCAACTCTACACTGACTCCTCCAGATGTGATGGTTAGCACCTGTGGAACGCTCAGCACTGTCGGTGTCAACACTGATAACAAAAACAACAGCTGAAGACCAACATTACAAAAAAGAAGAAAAAACTCTAATACTTGGCACCTACAGCTTGCTCATCAAACGTCAGCCAAAGATAGGGCGGACAACAACCCAGGACCGAGGATAGCTCCCTCATCTCATGTTAACTACAGGGTGTTTCAGAACTCCCTACCAATATTTTAGGGCATTGTTCCTGGGTTAAAAACATATCTAAATATCATATTTAAATTGTCCGAAAGTCTTAAGTTACTCACACAGCCGCCATTTTGTTTTTTACACATAATAATTTTTATTTCCGTAACGGATGGTTGTATTCAGATCATATTTGGTATAAATCTTTATCATACCAATGTACATTTCCAAGAAATAAATTAATTTTTTCCATTGTATATATTTTCAAAATGGCGGCCATTTTAAATTTTCAAACTCAAATATCTCAAAATCGGTAAATTTTTTTATAATTTTACAGGACACAAAAAATTGCCAAATGAAATTACCTAATTAATGATGCCAAGTTTGTAAGGATCTGACAACAAATAACGGAGTGATTGCGATTTTTCTTCATAAAAACATTGATTTTGCTGTTAAAATGGCCTTATTTGCATTAAATTCAACGCAAAATCCATGTTTTTATGAAGAAAAATCACAATAACTCCGTTATTTGTTGTTCGATCCTCACAAACTTGACACCATTGTTTAGGTAATTTAATTTGTCAACATTTTTGTGTCTTGTAAAATTTGTATAAAATTTACCGATTTTGAGATATTAGAGTTTGAAAATTTAAAATGGCCGCCATTTTTTAAATTTACAACGGAAAAAATTAGTTTTTTTCTTGAAAATGTACATTGGTATGATAAATATTTATACCAAATATGAACTGAATACAACCATCCGTTCTGGAAATAAAAATTATTATGTGTAAAAAACAAAATGGCGGCTGTGTGAGTAACTTAAGACTTCCGGACAATTTAAATATGATATTTATATATGTTTTTAACCCAGGAACAATGCCCTAAAATATTGGTAGAGAGTTCTAAAACACCCTGTTTGATAAGTCAACACAGAGGTTTTAAGACCCTTTTACAGTAAATAATTTCATAATTGTCTCATTTACTAAATAGGTTGTTACTAAATAATATAATCTCCTAACTTGTTAAAAAAATTAATGGGTTAAAGTATTTCTTTTAAGGCTATATTTATTTTGTATTTTAGATACTATTATTTTAGATAAAAAGCTATCCCACATTGACAAACTTAAATGGTGTATAAGTTTTTAGATTATGGATTTAGGACTGACAAACAGTTGACCTTCCACTGTATGAATAGGAATTGAAAGTTTAAAATAAATGGTACAAATTGTCGAAAATTTGGAGCAGTTGGTTTAGTGACTTGATGTTCCAAATGTCTTTTTAAAAGGTTTAGAAAGATTAAGGAATAAAACTGAGCTAATTATAAAATCTATAATATTAGGTAGGATAATAGCATGTAAAATAACTTTAGAATATTTGAATTTATTCATATGTCCTAACTGACGATTTTCTGTAGACTACACCATCTGCCAATAATTTGTATAACAAATATCATAAAAATGGATTATTCATAAATAAATAAATAAAACACTCTATTTTCTCTATACTATTTTATTTTTTTCTCTTGTCAATGTAATTGATCGAAACTATATTTTAAATATATGTTTAGAGAGAGTGCATTTTAATGAGCAGGGAACGTGTTGGCGGTATCGACAACTACGAGTTATATTCTCACAACTCTTACAACCTATCGGTTGAATTTTACACCAAACCCGCAAATCTCCCTTCGTTCCATGTGTTGCATTCTCCATAGTAAATAAAATCAATAACATGGTTCAACATTTTAATCAATGTCTGACAACAAGTGAAACTTAAGTGGTGACAATTGTGTATTTATTTTTAGGATAACTTTATAAATTTTTATCGACAAGAGGTATTACAAATAAATTTGCCGTTAATGGTAGTTTTAATTACCAAGTCATTCATAAAATTAATACTCTGTTATAAAAGCAATGGGCAGCTTTTATAACCGGTCAGCACATTGCCAGACGATCGACGGGGATCATTTGGATCGCCTACTTTGAATGGAGTTCAGTAAGTATTGCCTTCACCTTGGAACTTTCTGTTATTCATAAGTATAATGTAATTAAACATTTTTAAAACTTTTACAGCAATTACTTCTGACTAAATCAACCTTTTGAAATCCGGTTTGCGGCACTGTATTAATTACCTATAATTTGATATCAATACTGACCAATGCTTTTATTAAAGATTTTCTTCTTACCAAGACAGACCATCCCTGGTATGTGTCACCCAATTACCAATGGCAGTAGGTTACCATTACCAGTAACGGGATGACAAATTTTATTGTGATATCTCTTGCCGTTAATAAACTTGTAAGGTCTTCCAAACACTTAATTGTCACCATGCGTACATTGGTTGAATTTAAGGAATGACTAAAAGGTTTTAATATGATTTACACAAACTTTTTTAACCTTCAACCCCTTAATTTTAAAACCCTAAAACTTGCGATTCAATTACGATTTGAGTAAAGTATAAAACACGAAAACGCGTAAATAATGAGGGATAAGTGAGCTTATTAGATGGGCAGCAACGGAGCTAATCCGCCCCACACGGGCCGGTAAATCATCCGAGGCGGTTGCGCGAGGCCGCGGCGGCCTGGCAAATAATACCTCAGTGCACCTGGGGCCATCCCGGGCCGCTTCCCGTGGCGCTAGAGCATCTCACATACAGGGGCGGGAGTTACTCTGGCAGAGGTATGATAGTGAAACTGACGACCGGATATACAAATACCCCCGTCGCAGCAGCCCTGCGTACTGAGCGAAATTCAAATTAAATATTTTCCCCCATAAACACCATGGGAATCAGTTTGTAGAATTGCTGCTGCATGGTGGACTTGTAATCAAGTTACGGTTAATTCCTACCTGCTGCATATACATATCAAATTGTGTTTTTCTATATTTCATTTTCATCAAAAAACACCATGGGGTTACGACGTAGCTTTTCCTACATACCGGTGTTGCAGGTAAATATAGTTTAATATCGACTTATCGAAGGTACATACATATTTTTATAAAGTTATTCCCATAGTTAAGGGAGATCAAGTTGTTAAATTTCCCTTAAAATTAACACATAAAATACATTTTTAATGTTCTTTCTAAGCAGTAATTTATCTCTTTGGAGCTACAAATTTGAAAAACTATATTATTTTTTTAATAATAAATAAATTTTAAAAAATATGGAATTATTAAAATGTATTAGTTTATAAAATTGAGGTGAAAAACGATAAAAACCGAACGATGTTTTTGGCTTTTGGGACCTCAAAATGAATAAAAAACATAGTCCAGGACTTATGCCTCAACAAGCCTATTATCATACTTAATTTTTCTCCATAGAAAAACTTAGTACAATTCTTATTTTAACTAGCATTAGGTACCTTTACAAATTAAGTAATGGCATTTTAAAAAGGTTCTCAGTATCTAGCTTCCAAAATTAAAAAAAATTCTATCTTGTAAAAATTAGTTATGAAAACACTGAAGATTTATTTAAAGTATTATCGACACCTGATTTGTACATTTGGTAGTTTAGTTAATTAACTACATTTCACGAATTCTTGTTTTTAAAATAAAAATTGAAAGTGTTTAAGTGGATATTGGATTCATTTTATAGTCCCATTATGTATTCAGAGATATAAAATTTCGTTGTAAAGTTCGAGAATGAGGTTGGTTAACAACTCTCCTTTCATATTTTATCTTATTAATTTTTAGAATATACTCATAATTAGACCTATATAATCAACACCGTCCCGAAAAAATAGCTCTCGACCTCAACAATACACGTACAAAGAAACCCTTGTATCCTTAAAATCCTCTTTGAAACTCCCCGTCTATTCATTCTGATTATCCTAATTGGAAGAAGTGGAATGTCAAACACAGATTCTAAGAAAAACTTTCACCAACTAAGGTAATTAAAGGTACAGTCAAGTAAATTAAATCAATTACAATCACATTTCATAGGGTTTGCAAGTTTAATATACTCCACATATAACTAAGTGTTCAAGAGTAGAATGTTAATTTAGAGGATGGCGTCGAGCAGTGAGGGTATTATCTTGGCGCGACAGCCGAGCTCGTATTTGCATGGGCAACAAAGCCAGCATTAGGTGATAACAACTTTCTGAATAGATAACTACATTTTACTCTTCCTGTTCGTCCTCATAATTGACGGTCAATTGATTTGAGAATTTTGTACTAATATTATTTAGAAACGCCTTCCTTATAATATGTAGTTGTAATAGTACACCTAATAAAAAGGAATCCAAACAGTTTGTTAATGACTAGAACTATATAAGACAATGAAGACACTTCAATATCACACGATGAACGTATTTTTTTTAATTATTATAACCATATAATTACCTGATACCAGCTTTATATTAGCCTAACTCAACATGTAAGAGTTCAGGAATTATTAATTTCAAATGTAATTATTAATTAATGTAATTTTATTGATTAATTCACGTGAAACGTTGTGAAAAAGTGAGAAGCACAAACTTCATAAAAATCCAATAATAACATCATGTTTAATTGTATAGCTTCGAACGAAACTTTACACTGTTTAGTTGTTGACGATAATGATTATATTAATAAGTTATTACGAAACGAAACCTGAATTGTATCACCAGTACAATTAATTTATAATTATTAGGTAAAAAACCTACAAAATTTTAAAGAAGTAAAATTAAAAACATATACATAGTTATGGAAATTGTGGGATAAATTGCAATGTTGCAGAGAAAACGGGTAAAAAAGAAACACGGATGTTTTATATGTTGTATCAAGCAATACTTAAATACTTTTCAAATTCTATTGTTATGCCTGAAAAACATGAAACACATTAAAAATTAATATCTGTTTTAAGGCTAGTCATGTTTATTTATAAAAAAACTAATTAGTTTCTCTAAAAATTACAAGTGTCATTAAAATAAATTTATATTATAAAAATGTAATGAATAAAATATTAATTACATATTCAAAACAAATAATTAGTACTGAGTTTTATGAAACCATGCGTATTCGACATGTATATATCAGTTTATTATTATTATTAATTTATTATTATTGAGGAACAGGAAAAATGCATTACGAACACAGGGTACCAATCAGTAATATGGGACTCCCCTACAAAACGGGTATACCCACTAAAAAACCTCCTCTACTCTTTAGGAATCTAGTACTGAGTTTTATGAAACCATGCGTATTCGATATAATCAGCAATAGTGTAATTGGGTGATGTTAAGGTATGATTTAATATCAAACTACCTCTGATGTCAGCAAATTCCTTCAGTATGATGATAAGAGGTGCATTGTTTAATAAATGTCTTCACTTGTAATGTGAAGACATCAAATTATTTTTATTTTCCATAATTATTTGGTTTTATAATTTTAAAAACCAAATTGATTATGATAACATAACGTTGTATATTTTATTATTAAATTTAAATTAATCAAATGTCGTAATAGATAATGGGTTTTAAAACAGTGTACAAAATAATATATCAAATCAATTTTAAAAGAGTTTACAGAACTATGATCATGGATCAATGGATTTCGCAGATTTAAAGGCGGAATCCTAATATCGAATTCCTCGTATAGAACGGGCTTGTAACTTTGATTAAACTTTCCTTTCAATTCCTTAAGGCGAAGTGGCTCACAAGGCTTGATGCGTCCAAAATCATCAGTACAAGACGTCTTCAGAAATAAAAATATTCTGACGAAATAAATAAACAAATACCTCAGTGTTCACAATTTTATATACATTTAAATAAATTAAACTCATATTTACAAATTTGACTCAGTATGCAATGTATTTTTTTAAATGTAGAATAAAAATTTGTATTTGATTTTTTTGCTCAAAATTACTAGAAAGTACTTTTTTTCTTTTTTGTGAGGTTGAGTGTGGTAGATAAAAACTACATTTTTAATTGTTCAAGTGAATTATTCTGAATCGAATCAGTGCGGTTTACAGGAACTGAATCAAATTTGGATTTTGATAATAAAAAGTGTGTTCTCATCCTAAGTTTTGTTTAGTTGTTATGAGGACAGTTTAGAATAACGGATAAAAAAACGGTATAAGTTCTAAAAGCAAATTCACTAAATTTGAGTTATCGTTGATTCTTACGCTGAGTAGGTATTCCAACGTTTATTTAATAAAAAAATCGTTCATCGATGTTATTAAAGATAAATCTTAACTATCGTTAATTTTAAAAACAATTTATTACTTACAACACAATAATTTTTAGTGTTCTATCCAATGTAGATTGTAGATTATCTTTCACAGGTTAGCCACTCGCGCGCGTGTACTCGTGTGTTCGCGTGCGTGCACGGGGCCGGGCGGCGCGGGCGTGCTCACGACAGGAGCGGTGGACACCGACTGACGCGCCTCCGCCGCGCCGCCGGCCGACTCACGCCACTCACGCACGCGCATGCACCTCCATTGTTGCAAACAGCTGTTCCTCTATTGTTGACAAACCAGCTGGCACTCTGGAGAACATACGTTGTAAATGCTGCTCCCGTTACGTTCGTGAAATTCTGGGCCAGAATTAGTTAAAAATGCACGCCTCAAGCTCTTTAAAGCTGTAAGAGCTAAACTGCATAAAAAGGTAAATCGGAAAATTTTTATGATCAAATAAAATAATCACTTGATATTTTTAAACAAATCCACAGAAAAAATTAGAAACAAAAACCAATTTACAGCAATTTATTATTAGAGATGAAAAACAAACGTCTACAACACTCAAAAATATATTTACACTTATACTGCAAAGAATACAGACGGTAAATATATGAAAAGATGGATAATGACAATCGATTTCGACCGGACACACCGATCATCATCAGGCCCAAAGAGAGAATCAATCGATTGCCACTATCCATCTTTTCATATATTTACCGTATGTATTCTTTGCAGTATAAATGTAAATATATTTTTGAGTGTTGTAGACGTTTGTTTTTAATTTCTGATTACAACCAACTCGTATCATGCTAATAAAAAAAGTGTTTATTTATTATTAATAATCACTTCTTCAATTGTTTAGTATTTACAAAAATCCATCTTATCTCTCCATCTTCACTTCTATAATAGCATCCAGTGGTAAACTCTTCTTTCAGTTTTTTTAATCTTATTGAAACTTGAAATTTGTTTTAAATGTTCAGGTAATTTATTATGAAATTCGATCGAAATACATTTAGCACCTTTTTGGTAAAATGTTGAATTTCTAGTTGTTAGCGTTTCACCAGATTTTCTTTGTGAATTTACTCTTGTGTTATGATTATTTTCATTATCAGTTGATTTTTTTACTTATTTGTGTGTAAAACAAGCAGTTTAAAAAATACATAAAGACCACAGTGTTAAAATGTTATTTTCTTGAAAGAGGGGACGTCAATTTTGTAGAAGGTAGTTTTAAAATGGTAATGGTTAATGGAATGGCTCTCTTTAGTAATTTTTGCATCTTTAATAATTGACCCCTAGAATATAAGTCCATTGGGAATATGAGACTGTACATAAGCATAATTTAGTCTTACATATATGCATAATGCACACTATTAACAAGTGAAATACATCTTAAAAATATAAATTTTGAAGGAAATTTGGGGGGTTGCAAAACGGTACCTGCACGTCAGTACAGGGGTGTTGTAATATAATAAAGCAATTCAACATTATAAATATCTTTTTTGCATTTTTCCCCCTGAAGTCCAACCTGCTTGTTATAAGGAGCAATCATCATAATTAAGCGCACTCAGATGTTACACTGTTCCATAATTCATATAGTATTTATGAAAAAATAATATGCAGTTGAAAGTCAATGGAGATCTTTATTGATAGTTCCAGCTATCTGCTATAGATGTCAGAAACATGTAACAATGATTGTGGAGGTGGATCAATGCAATGACTGCATCTCTGCAGGTGACTTTGTTTGCATCGGAATAGTTTCAGCTTTAGTTCTCTTCTGTAAAAGGCTCGAACAATGGGCAATCTTTAACAACTTACAGAGAATTTTTTTATACATTTCTTTAAAAAAATATCTTCCATGATGTTTTTTGTTAACGATTTATATGTTTTAATTATATTCTTGGCTTTAAACAAATAAATAATGAGGGTAATTCGGGTCGATGAAAAATAAATCATGTGTATGTATTGGTCATTCAGGAACTTTTCCGTTTATTCACTACCTCCACTTATTTTACATATAATTACGTTAACTCGCTATCACTAACAAGGTCTTGGAATACTCCATTATTAATATAAATAAATATACCTAACAAGATATTTAAACATACTTAAAAATATATTGCTAAATGGGTGGGTTAGGGTATGATTTGGTTAGGGTTTTTTGGGTTAAGTTCGGACGGTTGTGTTGTGATTTATGTTTGACACCTATGTATAACAAATAACTGTATTGCAAAAGATACTGCTACAAAGGTGGTCATCTGCGCGGACCATGTATTTTGGTATGCGGTAAGATAAACGTACGCGTATACCAGTCATTGTTGAACGGTAAAAGAAAATCATACATGAAGAAACACTCAAGTTCAATTAAAAATTAATTAAAAATAGTTTCTTCAACTTCACACAAAGTATTAATTGGTAGAAAATGAACGGAAAGCTAGAAAAGAGATAGTGAAATAACAGAAAGGTTCTGTAATACACATTATGATATATGCATTAAAAATATTCAACACAGTTGCGTTTTAAACCTAAAGAAAAATCCTTTTGTGATGAAAAAGTGCTTTATCCTTATGTAAAGCGAACCGAATAAAAAATTAACAACTGACCACATATTTCTATCATAAAACTAACAAACTATGTCTTTCTTTTTCTACAAAACAATGCCACAAACATGGACACTTAGTTGAGTTATTGCAGTCTCGATTGCAACCATAATTGAAACCTGTGGCATCCTCAGCCCTCCACGCTATTGATTCGCAAACGACATGCAACATTATTGCGTTTATCTCAACTGACTGAACATTTCAATGGTAAAAGAGAACGTTTAAAGTTTAATTTGATTGCTCACTTACATACGCATACTATAAATAACATTGAATAAATTAGATCGCGATACACCTTTAACGACATATAAACCTACCGTATTCTATTCGCCGATATTTTGGCTGTAATATTGTTATTAGGGGTCACTGTTGCACCTAACTTTAGTTTAGTTGGTGTAATTTATAACAGTTACACCAAAGTGTTGTTGTGGTTGAAACGTAAAAAAAGACCATTATTGTTAACGCAACGACAGATTCGCGCTCACTTCAACATCGGTAACCATGGCACATTCCCTTATAGAAATCCCACTTTTATGTGTGCATGTAATTTCCTAAATACTGCTTAAGGGCTAAAGGGATGGAGCCTGCGCCGTCAAGTGGCCGTTACGGTAACTACCGGAATACGTTTCGCATTGTTGCATGACCTTTCTGGGATTTCGCGGATCAAAAATCATCGTGCGGTGCTTCACCTGTTCCCATTTTCTGTCTTTATTTGAAGTCCAATAGTTGTGGGAGGGGTTTTAAATTAAAGATGAAGACTTGGGCTATCTGATTCTCCTTTTGAAGTTTTTTACATTTTGAATCAATATGGTCTAAAGTTTATCTAAGGTTGATCAACTTTGAAACATGCATTTAATATGCAATTCATATGCACTAAATATGCATTTAAATATGAAAAACAAAAAGCGAATCAAATAGCCCAAGCCTTAATGTTCCATTTAAAACCTCTTCCACTTCTATCGGGGGTAAAGGCGAAGATGGGAGCCGGTGAAGCAGAAAAAGTAAAGCCAAGTAGGAATAGGAAGCCTTGGTTTCAGGCTGGGGTCTCTTGCCATTCATTAGGACCTTCAGTGGTTTTCCTTTGGCTCTTTCTAGGACACTGGATTTCTCGATTTGGAGATATTCAGTGGTCTGCGCGATTGACAGGATAAGCGATTGACACGGTCTAGTGATTTTTGGCTATGGAGCTATCAGAAAATTAAAGCTGTGTCAGTGTTTTTTGTGTGATACATATGAAATAGCTGAATTTTGCAGGCATAAGAGCGAGGTGGCTGCCATTCCTCGATCAAAATTACAAGAACTAGTACTGAAAATTCGCAATAAAGATGGTATCCCTGTCTAGAGTTGAATGGAAGTCATATTTGAAAGATATATTTGTTAAAAAATATAAAAAACCAAATCGGGATATTTTCGTTGCATTTGTTAAACTCTTTTTATTTCCTATCTATTGATAAACTATCTTTAGTTCTCGAACAATTTCATTAAAACCCGTCATGGTTTTGAGGCTAACTTGTTATTTTTACTGTTCTACGCGCCCACAAAATCATGTCACACTTTCAGATTACTTTATATACATAAAGTTCACATCTACGCAAATAGATTGCAAATTAGATATTCTCGGGATATATATTTGTATTGAGAGCAATAAATTCACATGAAATCTCTTCACGTGAAATATGAATACCTGTTAGTTGCTATTACGTGATGCGCAACTGTTTCCAGGGAACAGAAGCTTGGCTCGAGTCAATATTTGCTGGGAACCGACATCTAATACAGTCGGCCACCGCCGTATCTGATTGGGTTTGTTGCTAATGTTCCGTGGAGAACCGAGATGGTGACTCTTTCAAGAAATCTGTTAGTTTTTATCGCACTACAGCACTTAGCGATGGAAGTGTTTTGTAACGTTCCCTACATCTATATATACAAGAAACCTTCACATATTTGTTTGGCCTTTACACCTCACCTTTATTTAGATCAATTATTTTATCTATGAATAAGAGGTATTGATTCGTTTTAGTTTAAATTAACCTATTGAATTGAATAACAATAGTTTCAACTGTGTAAGCGTTGGATTTCACTCTACAAACTTCAAAATACTAGTTAATTTTAATATTGTTCACTAGCTGAATTTAATCTAATTTTGGAATTTGATGTACACAAATCTATTTAATTTACATATTATTACTTGATTTTCAAAATAAACATCAGGCTGCATTACTTGATAATATTTATGATTTAAAATCAAGGTAATATATCTTCTTATTTCCATAAGGGTTTCGTCTGTTACGTCCCTGTTTCTCTCGACCTACTGAACCGATTTTTAAGATTGAGGTGTCATTTTTAAGCTTAGGATAGCGCAGTGACGAATCGTAATTAAAAAGGTCATACTGTTTCGGGCTTCGCCCCCCTCGCCTTTGATTTATTTCTAGAGGGCGCTTTAAAATTTTGACCAACTTTTATTGTAAGTTCTTTAATGTGAATTGTAATTTAACTGCTGATTACCTTCAGATGAATTGTAAAAGCCAGATAGTAAACAAAAATAGATCTCTGTAACTTCATAATCAACAGTCACGTACTCTAGGCGAGTTTCACTCATACAGAATCATAAAGTGCGCAATTTGCGCACGGGCCACCTTGTAATACTTAAAACTGGATTGTCATTGTAAGAAGAAGAAGAAAATAGGAAAAACATAAAGTGTCACCTGTTGGCAGGGTATATAGTGAAAAGACTGGCAATAATTGTTCCCCTACACCATAGCCTCCGTTGTTAACCCTCGAGAGGACGCTAAGCGGAGGAATCCTCCGGGTCAATATTTTTTGTTGTGGGAAATATTTATATTTTGGTTGACAGCACTGTCCTTTTGTGTAGCTGTAGCCTCCTTCCTCACCATGTATTTGACGTACCCTTAACCCGCTTTCCGCGTCCAGGGTCAGTTTGGCGAGCGCTGTTCTGAGGTGCTGGACGATTCCTCCGTGAGCGTCCTTGTGTGTTTTGTGAACCCGGAGGAAGAGTCCGTGTGCGATCGTTTTTTATTTGGTTATTTGTTTGTTTAGGCTACAGTTGCCATTTTAGATTTGTTTTTAATTGGAGTAACTTTTTATTTTTCCATGCATAACTATTTGAATTGATTGTAGTATCTTTGTTATACCATTTAATTTATGGTTTATGCAGGAACACGTCAGAGTATTTTTTATATAATCTGATAGTTAAGTTTCATACAAAATACATTTTTTATTTGTACCCCAAAACGTTATTTTTACTATTTTCATGCTATTTTACAAAACTGTTATTGAAAAATATTAAGTTTTAAGTAAAAAAAGTGAAATATGTTTTGTATAATCCATAATAGTTATAATTATTTTATTTGTTAAATTAACTTTACCATTCTTGCTCTGTCTTGCTAGGATATTGCGTGAAATCTATTTTACAATCATTTTCTGTTTTTATTTCAAACAATAAAAGTATTTAGAATACATTTTGTGCATTTATTTAAAACCCGGAGGAAACCTCCTTGAGCGAGAGACGGAGTTTTAAATTTTAAGCGACCTCTGGAGGGTTAAAAATGCCAGCAGCCTGGGCAGAGATGAGGGTCTGGGTTGGCCTGAATTGATGAATTATTCATACTTTAGGAACAAAATATTTTCATTTGGTAAAAAATCCAGACTTCGAGTACAGAGTAATATTATAGTCATAGTACAATTACTATGGACTCCTTTAGTCATGGATCCCAATATTTATCTTTTTTGAAAATCTATAAAACTCATTTTTTAGGAAATAGGAGATTTGGTTACATTTTCAAAATGTATGCCAATTACATAATATTTTATCTAGCTTGATGTTCGATATTCCATAAAATTACTTCGTATAAAAAAGTCTATCAAATCGCAGGATAGGGAGTGGAATAAAATTAGTCCCAGTAATAGGAACTCTGGAAAGTACCGTTGAGTGAGAAAAAGCGTGTAATAGTCTCCATAAGGAAGACACGGGAATCGAAAAAGGTTTGACTTGTGTACATTCTAACATGATGATTTGACTCTTAAACGATGTCAAAAGTAAAAGCAACTTACTAATCAAGACCTTAAGACAAAACTCTTGTGGTTTAGTGCAGCAGCACCCTCTGGCCTTGCAAGTGAGCGAAGCGAACGAGTTCTTCATGAGGGAGCGAATGAGTGGAACGAACGAGCTTGTTTTACAAGTTTAGAAATTTACCAAGCAAATTCACGGACTCCCCGGTACTAAGAGTAAAAAATCCATTTATTATTTTAATGTAGCATTTATATATTTAATGCATGGTGTCATCTAACAACAAGTTGACGACGAAGGCAACAGGGTTTTGACCTTCACTATCAAACGTTAAAAATGCCATTGGAGTAAATAAAGACCAAATTTGAAAGGCAAGGTGTATAGATAATAAAAATGTTTCCATGGACACAACTTTTAAAATTTAAATATAAAAATTCCGATTGCTCTTAAAAGCACACTCTTCTAAATTATGATACTATTTCTCCGAAATTAATTATTGTGTTGAATGTATTGTAAAGAATCTGTCTGAATATAGATTTACATGTTTATACAAGAAATCCCTACCTTTCTCCTCTCATGCAGAAATTTATCATGGTTGTTTCGAGCAAATTTCATGAGCCATCGCAGGGTGAACCATGATGTTAAACCTGTGGTGCTGACTGAGACTTGAAAATACGACTGACGTAGAGGTTAGAGAAAAAGAAAAGTGGGAGGACCATGAAAGGAACTAAAGCCATGAAGCTAGGCCTGAAGCAGGTGAACCTCTACAGCAGATAGATGAATACGTCTCATTTTGGAGAGAATAGAGCTGGAGATGCTGTCCATTGTACCCAGGAGACTGGAGGTGATGTTGAGAAACAATGTTACCAGATTAGTCTACAACAAATCAGATTATCAGATGAGTATAAGGAGGTATCTAGGGTGAGTGGCGTGTTACATGTAGTTTTATATTACCAAAGCATTCAGTAAAAAAAAGAATATTATCAGAAAGTTCTTAGCATAAACCTTAAAAAGACGAGTCAAAATTCTTTTCATATTTGTTACTAATATTATAACAGATTGCTGTATCAGATTGATTGTTTTTATGGATAAATATTAAGAACCTTGTTGATTTTGGAAAACAGCTAAAAATAGTATGCAACCTTTTTATGAGCATACATTCGGTATTGAAAAATGTATTTTCGTTGCTTAAAAACTGTAAGTTGTCGTAAGTTATAGATTTTTGGTCATCATTGTGCAAAAATTCTAATGATTTTTAGATTTTGTTACATGTGATAAATTATGATGTGATGTATTGGTTTGTTATATGTTTGTATATATCTGTATTAAGTATCCAGAAGACTTTGAATATTCAAAGGTAGACAAATTTAAACTTATAAAAATATCTGTATTATATTACGAAATTGAAAATTTTGTCGTAATATTTTAATGTTAATTAAATAAAAATAAAATACTTGAATATGCTGAGTACTTTGATGAGGTGCTCGGTGATCGAAATGATACTACCGACTTACCTGGCAGAGAGTGGTAACACAGCATGAACACAGAACACGTAAATTATTAGCAAGTAATATTCATATGGTTCATTCAAATGTTTTTAAAACCTGTGAGAACCTTATAAATAATAGACATTATTCGGTTGAAATATTAATTTGGAAGTACAAATTACCTCAACTACAACTTTTGAATGAAAAAGTACACATTTATTAGAGTTAAATATGATATTATTGTACTTTTCAAAATGTAATTAAAATATAGAACACAACCTATTATAAAGATTGACGTACTGTAAGAGTGAACTTGACATCATTTGAAGTAGTACAAAGTAGATGGCGCAGGGTGCAATGAAACACTTCAGCGAATCGGCCAGAACACAACTGGAGTTCAGTAAAACATTGTGGTCATATTGAAGTCAAGGTTTAATACTTATCGCTAGATTATTTTGTTCTAAAATCAGTCTACATTATCAAATTTTCACTGAATTTGAGATGAAAAATTTAATCTAGACTACAAATTACAATCAGTGTACAAACCTTCGACCTCCTGTTTCATGAGCTAATTCTTGGAGAGTGAGCCTTTTCCAGCTATTATGAAAGTTTAAAGGACACAATGGGGTTTATCCGACATTCTCAGTGGACCTAGGATCCTCAGCGCTGCTGTAAAAGTATCAGCTGCCTGGATGGCTCAAGAAAATAATCATCTAATCACCCAACAATAATTATAATAATTAACGGGGCAGAGGTGTGGGCAGGCGCTCTAGATAAGGAGTGCTACAGGTTGCGACTCGCCCGGGTTCAGCGTCAAGCTGCGCTCCGGGTGTGTTCCGCCTACCGGACAGTGTCCGAGCCTGCCGTCCTGGTGGTCGCCGGAGTCATTCCTGTCAAGCTCTTGGCTGGAGAGAGGAAGGCGATTTATCAGAGACAAGGCGAGATCGGCAAGGACACGGCAAGAACAGAAGAGCGTTCCCGAACCTTCCAGCAGTGGCAACACAGCTGGGAGCATGACACCCGAGGACGATGGACTGCGGGACTTATCAAGCAGGTCCAACCATGGGTGGAACGGCGGCATGGGGAGGTGGACTACTACCTGACCCAATTTTTGACAGGTCACGGCTATTTTCGGTCGTACCTGAACCGGATGGGAAAGACCGGTCCACCGGACTGCATTTATTGCCCGGGTGTTCCCGACGATGCGGAACACACATTCTTCCGCTGTCCCCGTTGGGAAGGGCCCCGCCTGGAGGCCACACAAATCTTTGGTGCATTTTCGGTGGACTCGGTCTGCCAAAAGATTTTGGAGGATGAGGGCAACTGGGATTGTTTGTCACAGTTCGTCCGAGGCATCCTCCTGGAAAAGAAAACCGATCTGGACCGCGCGAAGTGGCCCAGATCCCTTGATCGAGCGGCTGGATAAGGAGCGAGCCCCACGGGCGTAAGCCAAATTTAGGCCTAGCCTGACGTAATGTGATAAACAATTCCAGGTTAGATTCCTAAAGAGTAGAGGAGGTTTTTTAGTGGGTAAACCCGTTTTTTAGGGGAGTCCCACACTACAGGCTGGCCACCTGTGTGCGTAAAGCATTTTTCCGCCTCTCCCTCAAAAAAAAAAAAATCACCCAACAATGTTTCATAATAAATTCTCTACTTGCTCCTAATCAATTTCTTCTTAGTTTATACGATTTATATTTTAATGCAATTCGATTATTTTACTATTATAAGTTCTGAATAAATCAAAGCTTTGTTTTAACTAATAATAATATGAATATACTTAATGTTTTTGACAACTTACAGGGCGGACTAAAAGATGCCGAAGGAATAAAAAAAAAGAATATTTTGTATAGCCCTTATCTACTCCTGGATTGGTTCCCTGAGGGTTCTCAAACATACAAAAAAATTACAAAATAAAAAAAAGAAAGTAAAATAAAAATTTTTAAAACTTGATACTTTCGCGCCATTGTTTTTTAATCGCCCCAAAATTAAATATATTGAATTGAAAGTTGAGTTATAATATATAAACCAACAGCATGCGCATATTGCAAATGTTTATTAGGCATCATCCAATATGGAGATGTATGTATGTATCGTATGGCATTCGTAGCCAGCCGCCAACTACTAGAAAATATAAAACATTCTCTGCGGTGCATAGCACCTGAGTCAAAACATTTAAAACTAAAAACAAAAATTTATGATCTCTCTTTGTAAAGCTAAATCCAGGGCGCTAAGCCATTGCAGCCCAGCTTCACTTGCGCAATGCAGTCCAATCAACCCTTCGGGGAAAGCACTCAAAGGACACTCATTGACTATGTGAGTCATAGTCTGGTAAGACCAATGGAGATGGTATGGAGATGGATATGGAGATGGTACCACATTTCTAGGCGAGTGGTGTAAAATGCAGTTAGTCCTTGTACCGGCAAACATTTAATTAATGAAATCAACATTTAAATATTTCAAACATTAAGTAAGTAGATGTGAGTCTACGCACCAGTAGAGTTCGTGATGTTTCCTCTTTCCGGGCGCCATAGAAACTCTCCGTGTCCGAGCTGTATCCCAAATACTAAAAAAATGGCGATTGACTGAAGGAAAAAAACCATGGCAGGACGTGGAACTGACCAATCGGCAAGTCTATCTTCCGCTATAAGCATTGAGCTTAGCATCTATCTTGCCGTTTCGCTATAGGGTTTTTAAATGCTTTACACTGAATTACATATACACTGAATAAGCCATTCATAGGGTTCGGATACAATAAATATTTCATTACCGAAAGTAAAAAATAATTATTTTTAGTACCAATATTAGTGCAAGATTAGTACACAGGGTGGCTCGCTAAAAGCAGTATTTGTGCCAATAAACTCATCTACATTCCACGGCTGTTTGGCAGGGGCGGCCGCGTTTGGTGACGGACACAGTTGATTCTCCTCGGGTCAGTTACAGATTAGCCCCGTGTCTCTGCCATGCCGTCCCTGGCATGCCGTGCCATGCGACAGCTGCCCTGCCAGCGCACCACAAAGCTGGCATCCCAGGCACGGGACCTGCATTAGCCTCGAGTCCCAGATCCAACCGAATAACTCTGTTGTGGCCGCCATATACGAACGTGCATTTACTGCATTTTTCTAGAGTCGTAAGAACAAGGCAAATAGTTATGATGTAACGTGTTTTTAATAGGATTTTTTAAAAGGCAGACGTTTTGATTGATGAAACATTCGCATCTGTGTTATGAAATTTGTTTATAATGGGAGACTGAATATTAGTAACTCGTACGATTTATAATATATAGATAGAAGTTTTCATTAACATACAAATTTAATACATTAAAATGTGTTAAAAAAAACCAAACCCCCTTAAGATCATAAGTTAAATCGATCATTTGACGATAAGCAAAGGAAAGAAAAGATTTTCAGTTTTGTAGTTTACACCCAATAGCTAAAATACAAAGCGTTCTATAGTAAATTGTAAAACATATTAAAGTGTAAACATATTAAACAATGGTCTCACAGTGTTATATACATATTATATGTATATAACACTGAACTGGAGTTTTTTCTTAGTATAGAGTTTTCCTGATTGAGGGACAGGAAACTTAAAAATAGTGCAATAATATAGTGGTTAGAACATGTGGCGCCATAAAGTTTCAGATCAATTGTTTAAGTTGGCAAATGGGCTGGGGTTTCTTGTTAATCTGTTATGATGGTCAAAATTATCCAGCAAGGTAACTGTTTTTCACTCTGCGCTATTTCATAATGTGAGAGCTTTTGTACTGTATAGATGTCATTACGCACGTGTGTTAACAGCAAAATCTTAACATTTTAAATTTTCTTTTTAAATTAGATAAATTGTAGATAACAAGCATCAAAGTGATTATATCAATTGATAACGTGTTAATACATTATTATTGTTGTCCAACTATGAACCAACATAACATAAATCTAAATAACGCTTGCGTAACTTTACTGCGATACAACCACGTCTTTTGGTGACGTCATTTTGCAGTGCATGCTGTTCTACAACCAATCTACAACTTTAAAGACGGTTTAACTTTCTTCGCAATTCCTCCTTGTCAAGAATTGCCTCAGCTTCCTTGTTGTTAACACACCGGAAGTAGGTGTAGCCCGGGAGCACCACTGACCATGGAGCCAATGTGTTGCCGCCGATTGGTATTTGACACCGATCCAGACAGACAATTGACGCCTGTCCGAGCGGCTCATCATCATCATTGATGCAGTCTCATCTCGCCTCACTGTGTCCGCTGCACTCAATCCACTCTCCGCCGCTCACAACTACTTAGCTATGTGGTGGAAATATATGAGTCTGTAAAGTTTATATATTTGTTTTTACCATTGTCATTTACAAAAACTGTACCAAGTTGCATGAAAATAATTCAAAGGAAATCATAGTGCTGTATATGATGAAAGTCACTGTGTTTATGAGGAAGACAAAGTGAATGAAAGTGACATGGGGAGAGAAAAAATATTGAAGAGGAAAGTCTGTAGCTCAAGTGATGAAGAAGAGGCAGAGGAGTCAATACCAAAAAAGCTTATCAAATCCAACAAAGGAATAGGTCAGGATGATTTACAAGAAAAAAGTTAAAAAATTCGCACTTGGATTACAAGAACTTTTTGAGTGTAGGATATGTTTTGGCATGATGGATTCTACTCTGAAACAGTGCAAGAATTGCCATGGAGTCTGCAGTTCTTGTGCTAGTAAAATAGATAAGTGCTCCATTTGCCAGCAAGAATTAGTGCTGATGTTTTGTCAGAACACTTTATTGGAACAAATATAGAGGACTCATTTCTGGATGACATTGCTGAATGTATTAGGGCTAAAGATGCTTGGGACCTATTAAAGAAGATTCATACACAGTATGGGTTATTGCACACGCTTCAGGATTTTTTGATGAGGGATTTTTTTATATTAATATAAAAGAGGGTGAAACTGTGAAAGACTACTTGGGAAGACTCACAGACGTTCACCGTAAATTAGCTGCTGGGGGCTACTCATTCAATGATAGAGAAGTAGCCTTAGTAATGCTCATGGGTCTTACTAAAGAGTATGAGCAGTTAATATTAAGTCTGGAGAAAGAAGAAGAAACCCTCACAACATCAGTTGTCAAAGCAAAACTAACTGGTGTAAATTCTGGATCTTCAGTATCAAAGGTATATTTTCTTGAGCATTCAACGTTTAATTGCCTTTTAGACATGTTTTCACATGATCAAGAAGACCTTTCACACAGCCTTTCCAGTCACAGTTCTGACTTTTACACTCAGTAAGTCTGTATTCACAGTATTTTTCATGCTCTTCTTCATCATCAAATAATATTATGTTGCAGCCTTTCTTGGAGTTTGGGCATGGCTTGGGAAGACGTTCCAATATTTGTTCCAATAAAGTGTTCTGACAAAACATTAGCACTAATTCTTGCTGGCAAATGGAGCACTTATCTATTTTACTAGCACAATAACTGCAGACTCCATGGCCATTCTTGCACTGTTTCAGAGTAGATTCCATCATGCCAAAACATATCGGACACTCAAAAAGTTCTTGTAATCCAAGTGCGAAGTTTACAAATCTTAACCTTATCTCATCTCAAGTTGTTGTCGCAAATGCAGATAAGATAAAAGTAGCTGGAATGGGAAATATTTCGATGAATCTAGATGAATCATGTGGAGCTACAAAAATAAGCTTAGAAAATGTTTTGTTTGTACCAGATCTGGGAGGAAATTTGTCTGTGGGAAGAATAGAGCAGAAGGCTTACCAAATAAAATTTGAAAATGGTAAAGCGGAGGTAAAAAGAAACGAAGATGAAATACCAATCTTAGTTGCAAATAGAAAAGGGGGATTTATCAAGTTTATGAAAAAAATGAAGAAAATATTAAGGAAGACAAGGAAAACGAATCTTGGTTCACATTGAAAACAGAAGATGATGATTTATGGCACAAAAGACTTGGTCATTTCCACCTGGAAGCTGTTAAGAAGTTGCCCATAAAACCTGTTAAAAATTCAAGAAGTAAATCAAATAATGTTGACAGATTGATTCACTGTGAAGTATGAATCTTGGACAAAATGCAAAAAACAAGATTCCCACTAAATGAAGTTGGAAGAGCATCAAAACCTCTGGAACTTGTGCATTGTGATGTAATTGGGCCAAATGCACCAAAATCAAAAGGAGGTTCACAATACTTGGTTACATTTATCGATGATTTTTCCCGCTATGCAGTCGTAAAACCAATGAAGTGCAAGAGTGAGGTTTTACAAAAGTTCAAAGAATACAAAGAACAAGTTGAAAACTTTCTAGAGACTAAAATAAAGATTCTTCGTTCAGACAATGGTGGAGAATACAAAAGTAAGAAATTTGACAGTTACTTGAAGGAGTGTGGAATTTATCGACAGTTAACTGTACCATACTCACCAGAACAGAACGGTGTTGCAGAGAGTTACAACGGAACTCTACTAGATATGACACTATGCCTGTTGGTGCAATAAAATATCAGAAAATATCTTTGGGCTGATGCAGCAGTTACTGCATGTTACATCCCTTCTGAAGCTATAAATGGGAAAATACCAGAAGAAATGTGGACTGGTAGGACGACAAAACTAAACGATCTAAAGGTGTTTGGATGTAAAGCTTACTTGAAGATTGACAGCACAAAGATAAGACGAAAAATTTAACCCAGAGGAGAAGAATGTGTGTTTGTTGGTTACGCCGAAGGTATCAAAGGATATAAGCTGTGGAATGTTCATGGATATAAATTTTTCACATCAAGAAATGTTATATTTGATGAAAACAGCTTTCCTTTTAACGATAATTTACATATGTCCGACGGACATGAAGAAGAGAGACTTACAATTTATTTCCCAAAAGAAGAATGTGATGAAGTAAGAGATGTGCCTCCAAGCAATAGTGAACCAGGAATGCCCGAACATGAACATCAATTTACAACGAACATGCATGACATGGTGCCGCCAGAGGGAAATTCAAAGAAACTAGTAAATGAAACAATTGACAAAGAAGATAATGAAAGACCAGAAAATAACAATACAAATGTATCAAGAAGTGGAAGAACTCTAAGACCAAACACTAATTTAAAAGATTATGTTGTTTACAAAGCAAGTAAAAAAACCTGCCTTCAGCGAACTCATAGCAGGGACTTAAAAACCAGGCCAGCAAGGAGGGGTGTTGAAAGTAAAGATACTGTCACACTGTTTTTAGAGTTTATTTTTTTTTTTTAACCATATGATTCAATATATTTAATGTTGTGTTGTTTATATTATCTGCTTGCTGAGGTTTTGTAAACATGAAGATAATAAAATTAAGTTAATAGAATAGTAGTTTTCATCACTAGGAGCAAAAGTGGGTCTTTTTGCTGCGCAATCGTGTTTTAAAAAATGAGGCGCAGCCGAGTTTTTAAAAACGATTAAGCATAAAAAAGACACTTTTGCTCCGAGTGATGAACAACGTTTTTTATCATAATGCGAAATTAGACTTTTGATCATTAAAAATATTAACTATAAAGTTGTATTTTTGAGGTTATATATACAAAGTAAGTAATATGCAGTGTTTACATTTATGTTATTTACAAAAAATGCTCTTTATAACGTTTGAATTTCAAAATTCTGCTCCTCAACATTAATAAATGAATAATAATATGCATAGCAAACAGCTGACTTTTTAGTACTAGGACATAAAAAATTCTCCAGATGATTTTTCAGTCGTAGGACCAAAAAGAATCGGTTTTGGTACAGTTTAGAGAACAAAAAAACAGGCTGATTTCGTGCAGAATGATAAAAACTTGTATTTCTAGTAATTTAACAACAGTATAGTATCACATTTTTCAGTATAAGGAAAATTTCATGTACATGAACACAATAAAAGAAATGAGGAAAAATTAAGAACTGTATTCGCAAAATATACTCATGCAAAGAAGAATTTACATGAAATGTAAAAAAAAGTATTCAACCAATTAGATAGCAAGATGAAAGAACACTACCTTTTGCAACATAAAAAAAAAACTCAAAGTTATGTTAATATCGAAATATATATATACAAAATTGAAGATTTTTTTCATAAAATATAATAATTGTCTATTCGAATAATAGGCTCTAGAGTGACTCATATAGCAAATGTAATGTCCGACGATTACTCTCGATAGAAGTCACAGATCAGTCTCAAATTTCAGTGGAATATTCTTTACGCAATTTTTAAGGCTAAGTTCGTTGCTGAAAACATTTGGTTAGATATTAATTAAATCAACCTAAAATGTAACTTTTTAATTTTCCCCATAAGAAATGCATTGGAGGCATTTTAGTCGTCGGTTCTTTGTTTACATTTTGGCGACGTCTTTGCGAGTCTTAACAATCAAGACTGAGACTTACTGATTGGTCTACTGACCGGCTCAATTCCAGTTCAGTCCAAATTATTGGATTTAGAACAGAACGGAGAACGGGAGCAAAGTGAATTAGTCGCATAAACAAAAACAAAGTTGTTTTCCAATGATCAAGTTTTTTGAATGAGACAGACCATAATGCAAAATTTTAAGTTTCTTCTTCGAATGGACTCTTACGGGAGGTACGAGCGTACTCTTAGTATTAAGTAGGCCTATTGTAATAACAATGTATAGAATTGTATGATACATCCTTGGATGTCTAATAAAGATATTATTATTACTATTATAACAGGTGTCTCCTCTCATCCTCAGCAATGTTGTCATTGGTGAAATTGGTGATTATGTTTACCAGGTGTAATATGAGAAAATACGGTGATGAGTAGATTTGGCAAGTATCATCTGACTTTTATCGTGATACTTACTATATCCGATTTCTAGCCAATACTCTAGGAACGCTGGTCAACTGGTTGATGTGTAGGCCCTAATACAGCATCATGGGGTCTACTCAAAAGTCTAGTAGACCTAATACAAAAAGTGTGAATATCTTTGACATCAAATTGTAAAAATTTAAATTGAAAACTTCTAGTGTAAAATTATAATACTGAATTTTTAGTTTATTCATCTAGAAATGTGTGCTATTTTGTTTGCTCTAAATTGTGATTTATTGCCATAAATTCTAAAACATGATTCAAACAGAAATCATGGTTGCTGTCATGAAATTTAAGACCAGTGAGATCAACTGTTCCATTTAATTTTGTAAACAACAGTTATAAACCAATTTTACTATCTGTGATAGTCAATCTAAAACTTATTGAATATTTCCTTTTATTTAGTTATTTATCACAAGTATGATACATGAAAAGAGATATTGTATAATATATTGTAATAGGCTATTGAATTGATTACATTTACAAACTTTTCTAATGCTTCAGATTCTCACAACAGTTACAAATGCGAATATCTGTACCCCCAAGGAGCAAATGTCACTACTAGTTACCACTAGTGCAGCTTCTTCACTATTCATATGCTCATCAAATAAGGTGGAACTAACCACTGTACGCCCCGCTTGCCGAGGACTGCAACAAGTGTCAGTCTTCTGGTAAGTAGTGCTCTGTTTAATGTCATAGCTGGACATATAAATCTGTTATCCAGTCTTGTTACTTGTGTTACATCTGGTTGAGTGACACTCAATCAGCTTTCTACGGTGAACAGGAAGTAGCCTATATAATAAAAATTGCTTTATTGATAAACAGACATATTGAACAATTTATTTTATTCAGATTGCTTATAAATCGCTTATGAACGACTAGGACGGTGGCGTCTTCTTGAAATCCAGTATTTGAAGATCACGAATTGTGAATAGTTATAAGCAATGGCTTGTGGATGCGATATTCCCTAGTGGGGATTAACTTCCGCACTGGTGAATACTAGTTCATTCATAAAGACCATCCTCATAATTAGACCAATACGTATATGAGGTCGAAGTTGTGGTTCAGATCCCACGTTAAACTGTAGGTCCCTAGATATCATTGGCCGTTAGACTATTAATTAACAGTCCTGTCTAAGGAGAATATCTGCCTTAGTCAGAAACAAGACTACAAGATCGCGCCACAATCATCCTACACTCATCTCTCATTCGCTTTCAGGTTACAATACCCACTATGTGAGGTTTCTGTTTCAAAATTATAGATATAGTGATGTAGTCGTAAAGTGATAGTGTCCAAGCCACCATTTCCAAACACGGGGATGCTTGTGAACTTCCCATCCCATCGTTGACCCTTGCCAATAATAGGCTCATTTTCTGAGCCAAGCGGTTGGTTAATTAAAGCAGAGATATATGATGGCATTGATGTATGTTGTTGTTGAGCGCATCAAAACTGCAGTAAATCATGATTTTGCTTTATACTGGATATCGCCGGTAAATAACAGGCGCAAGTAGAAGACCCCCGGAGATGGGCCCACTTCCGGTTTGGTGTGACGTCACTTCCGGTTTGGCGGGGAAAGGAAACAGGGTTGCCAACCCCTATGGGTTTCCCAAAATTCCCTGCAATTCCCTGCAGTGTTACCAACTCATACCATTCACTATAAAGTATACACTATAAACCACATGTTATAAGATATACACTATAAGGTATATACTATGGCGTAACAAAACACCTGGATCGCTGAGGATCAAGACCACCTGGATCGCTAGGGAACAAGACCATCTGGATCGCTGGGGTCATACCATATAAAGTGTATACAGTACTATATAAAGTGTATACTATATAAAATGATGTATCATACCATATAAAGTGTATATAATACTATATAAAGTGTATATAATACTATATAAAGTGAAAAACATGAAAATTTCAGCTTACAAAACCTAAAAATCGCAAATATCTCGAAAACGGTGCGTCCTAAGGGTCCGGGGACCTCAAAAAACCACCTTCTACGAAGTAGAGGTGCCCCTGGGGGGTAGGTACCCTAAAATAACAAAATTAACCAAAATGTTGCGGGTTGCATCCAAAAAATGAAGGGGCAATGAAGGGGCAAAACTTTGAAAAATCATATCTTGGGAATGGCTCCATGTATTAACTTTATACTTGGTATGTGTGTACACTTGGTTGGTATTAAAAAATGCATGGCAGGAAGTATCCAAAAAATGAAGGCGCGAAAAAGTTTTATTTTTTATCTCGAGAATGGCACTACAGATTTTCTTCAAACTTGGTATGTGTATACGTATAGTATAAACATGTAATAAAATGCTAAGCATCACTTCCCAAAGTCAAGGTCATAGCTGTGAAAAATAAAAAAAAAACTTACAACTATTAATTTTTTATCCCCTTTGGCGTAGGACTCTACCTTTGAGTCTCTAAGTATTTGTTAAGACCAAGAAGAGTGTAGTGGTCAAGGTCAAACCTATTTAAAAATTAAAAGCTCATAAATGTGAAGTTTTTGATATTTATCTTTATGATACCAGTGACTACATAGCAAAACCTACAGACAGGGGCCTACAAGCCCGCTGGTGTAGGGCTCTACCTTATAGATATTTGTAAGATACTGGTAAATAATTAACTACATCCTTAACAAAGGTCAAGGTCAGACTTATTCAAAAATTAAAAAACCTATAATTATTATTATTTCTATTTTCCGCTTGCGTAGGTCTCTACCTTTGAGCCTCTAGGTACTTGTGATTATTAGATACTAGTAAATAAATAACTACACGCAGTTTACTAAATAAGAAAACAATACAAACTAATAGACAGAGGCCAACAGGCTTGTTGGTGTAGGGGTCTACCTTCTCAATAGCAGATCAATACTTAGGAGGTGAAGGCAGTATAGTGTTATGGTATTAAAGAAAAATCCTTATGTTTCTAAGACAGAGGGTGAGCAGTCTTTATAAGTTAGTATATACTAGTACAATTTTATTGAAGGGGAATACATAGCTGTTTATAATGTAACTCAGCCCTTGGGTCTATCTTGGGTTCTATCCTTGGGTCTTTCTTAGAGAGAAAAACTACAGACATCTATAGTATTATTCTAGGTAAATAATATTAAATGCCTGGTATAAAGCAAGTGTTGGTAATTCCAAGTCATGGTTCTGTAGTCTTTATAAGTTAGCAGATACTAGTGTGGAGTTGCAATGCTAAGTCAGGACAGTTAAACACTTTATTCTTTAGAGAATACTTAGATATTTCTGAGTCTTTGGGACCAGCAGCTATTTTAAAAATAAATGAATAAATATACAGAAGACACAGCTACAATAGAGAAAAATACTGTAAACTCCAAGGGTAACGAAAAGTTACCCTTACATCTATTTGTATTAACACATGTAGTACACAGGATCTGATAATTCTAAGTCAGAGACCCCATCCTTAGTGTTACAGAAGTAGAGAAGTGGGTGGAAAGCTATGCGTTGGCCGTTGCCATGCTGTCTACTAAGTAGAAGAGTGGAGGTAAGTACAGCTAGGTTAGTGATACTGTAAGACTGGTGGAATATTGTTTTTTATGTTAACCTAACCTTAAAAAACGCTAATCTAGCTATCTTAGGGCTCAGTGAGACTTTAAAATATTATTGGTATGGTAAAACAACTCAAGGGTGGTACAGATGACCGAAAGCTTTACAATTTCGCTGTCATGTGAGAAAATTACCACTGAAAACTATCTCAAGGGGACTTAGCAATATAGATAACTGAAGGCATCACTACTTTACAGTCAAGTTAAATAAATTACTGCTGAAAAAGAAACATAGGGGTTGGGAGATATAGATGACAGTATAGAGTCTGGTCAAACTAGGATACTACCGCTGAAAACTAAATCAAGGGGCTTAGTAATACAGGTGACTCTAGACATTAAAATATTGTGGTTAAAGAAAGGAATGGTCGCTGAAAGCCAAGCTAAAGGGGATTGGAGGTATGAATGCCCGTAGAAATTAAAAACTACAGTCATTTAAGGTAAGAACCGCTGAAAACTGAATCAAGGGGTGATACAGGTGACAGTAAGACTCACAAGAGTCTGGTCAAGGCAAAGAAACTACCGCTAAAAATTATCTCAAGGGGACTATATATGGTTAACTCTAAAAAGTTATGTAAAATGTGTGTCTAGCTTACCTATGGGCTGGGTTTCATCTCGATGTATATGGGGTCCGAAGGTATCCGTGGAAGTGGCTGTGATTGGATTGGGGGTGAGTGTTGAGGTGGTGTTAGTGAGTGTTGAGGTGGTGTTTGAAATGATGTTAGAGTTTGATTGGAAGGGAGATAGTGGGATGATTGTGGTGGCTGAGCAGTGTATTCTATAACACAACAGGTCACTTTAAAACTATAGCAACACGAGTTCATCGTGAACTGAGACTGGCTACCGCAAAGGACATCCTGTTGAGATAAAACCCCACCAAGCATCATTCCTAGTTCAACTATGGCGGACAACACCGTTGCCCAGGCTGACTCCACTACCGACATTGATTTAAGTAGGGGTTGGAAACTGTCAATCGACAGTTTATATTATTTAGAAAATATTTACAACAAAATGAAAGATATACTGCGTGAAAACCCCGGAATCAAGATAAAGATGGCTCTGGATTACGATTGGTCGGAGGTGCATCAAGACCAAGTAGTGCCGCAGTATTCGCCACCTTCACCGCAGTACTACTCCTCAGATGAATCCGAGGTGAGTACTCCCCCCACCTGCCTAGATAATGCCCCCCAGTCAGTATTTGTTATGAAGCGACCAAAGTCACTATTCCAAATCTGTGAATCTGTAATATTAGATTGTGTTGGGTGTGTTTTTGAATTGTTTCAACTTAACTTACCACCAGTTATTTTAGAACATTTTATCACTATACATTGGCGTACATTCCATGAACCTAACCTTCAAATTTATCATGGGAGATTGAGTGGATGTATATGTATAATATTCGATAATTTGCCTTTGAAAGAGTCTATCGACTTGTACTATCGTGATGTTAATTCTTACATTACTAGAGGCATTTCATTGTCCTGTTGCCATGATCGGATATCAAAAGTGGATGAACTGGTACCTTTAGCATGTGAGTATATTGGGGTCCTCCCCACCACTTCCTGTTGAGACAACACTGCACTAGTTAGTCTGTTTAGCAATGGTGAGGTGGGAGTTTGTATTAGTGGATGTAGACCAGGTGAATGAAGTTTACTTAAACTTGTTTAGCCTGATGATGTGGGACCCGAGACTTCAAATACAAGTCACATTAGAATACTCCAACAATGGTGAGTATTTCATTTTGGCTTCCTACAGTTTGACTTTCAGTGTGGACAGGTCCCCCCACCACATCCTGCTGAGATATCAGTCAGTCAGTTTTCTGTAGCATAATGGAAAGGTGGGATCTCCTATTGTTAGATTTGGACCAGCTAAACAATGTATACCTGTGTTTATTAAGTTTGTATGCACGTGACCCGGGAATACAAATTCGGGTCACGCTTCAGTACCAGCTGTCCGATAATGGTGAGTGTAAATTTTTTTATCAGCGCGGAAGTGGCTGTGATCAGTCGGTGGCAAGATGGCTACTTGTGTAGACGTTATTGTGTTTCATGAAGTCTTGCTGCCTTTGTTTGTACAAAGTGTGTGTGTAGAGGGCCACATAGTCCAGGTGGCCCCAGTTTTACAAATTACATACCACTACTGCGTCTACCCGAGATTTCTCGGGTGGATGCAGTATCGGTGGGAAATATTTTACAGTTGCCCGCGATGCAATTATTACTTTGCCACGGGCTGGTGTGAATACTTCCTATGATAAGGTTAGTAGTAGTGGTGGGGGAAGAGTGGTTGGGTTAGCCATCTCTTTTGGGTTATTCAGTCATGGAGCACACTTGTGTTGAGTTTGACGTTTTTGAACATTCCCTGTTCCCCGTATGGGTTCAGGGAATTTGCTATAGGGGCCACCCTATACAGGTGGTCCCAACATTGGTGGTGCGATACCATCTATGCATTTCCCCCGTGTTACGCGCCAGTGTTAAAACCCATTGGCGCGTAAGATATCTGTGCCACAATTGTGGCACAGATTACACAACCGGCCCTGGTGAGTGTATTTCCATTTTATTTTTACTCCTATTATTTTCTGTAGGTTCGAAGGGGGTAACGTTTCGTTACCCTTGTGTTTCTATTATTAAATATTATTCTGATTTCTTATTTTTTGATATAAATTATTTTTTGCGGTTCGAAGGGGGTAACGTTTCGTTACCCCCTTTGTTTCTATTATTAAATATTATTCTGATTTCTTATTTTTTGATATAAATTATTTTTTGCGGTTCGAAGGGGGTAACGTTTCGTTACCCCCTTTGTTTCTATTATTAAATATTATTCTGATTTCTTATTTTTTGATATAAATTATTTTTTGCGGTTCGAAGGGGGTAACGTTTCGTTACCCCCTTTGTTTCTATTATTAAATATTATTCTGATTTCTTATTTTTTGATATAAATTATTTTTTGCGGTTCGAAGGGGGTAACGTTTCGTTACCCCCTTTGTTTCTATTATTAAATATTATTCTGATTTCTTATTTTTTGATATAAATTATTTTTTGCGGTTCGAAGGGGGTAACGTTTCGTTACCCCCTTTGTTTCTATTATTAAATATTATTCTGATTTCTTATTTTTTGATATAAATTATTTTTTGCGGTTCGAAGGGGGTAACGTTTCGTTACCCCCTTTGTTTCTATTATTAAATATTATTCTGATTTCTTATTTTTTGATATAAATTATTTTTTGCGGTTCGAAGGGGGTAACGTTTCGTTACCCCCTTTGTTTCTATTATTAAATATTATTCTGATTTCTTATTTTTTGATATAAATTATTTTTTGCGGTTCGAAGGGGGTAACGTTTCGTTACCCCCTTTGTTTTCAACTGTTTTCCACACCACGGTAGGCATGTATGCCAGGCCGTACAGTTGTAGGCGCGTTCTTTTTGTTAACCCAGAGCTTCCCCCGGAGGCCTAACCTCTGGGGTAGGTTGCCCCAACCATCGCAACCTACGGTGGTAGCCACTCCATTACAAAAATGCTACCTCCCTTTTTATTTTTTTATTTTTTACTTTTTATGTATTTTTTTATTGTGCATCTCAACTTCTGCGTTTCCCGAGCACATACAGGGAAAACATGTTACGTTTTATGGGGTTTAACCCAACCTGTATAACCTCTGTCCCTGGTCTTATAAGGTCTTACCCCGGCCTGATAGACGAGGGTGCCAACTCAATAAGAGTTCACCCGGGATAGATCCCGGATGTGGTACTCAGCAGAAGCTATAGCACACTTTTTATTATTATTTTTATGTATAATACAGTCTACTGTGACTGTGTTTTGTTTTTCATAAATTTCTATTACATTATTATGGAAGTTCCTTAGAAATTGAGCTTTTTCACTTCCCTTTGTATGAATAACATCAAAGGGTTTTAGCAGAGAACGCATCAGTTTCTTACTGAATGGCATTTCACCATCTTCCCACTTTATCCTGTGGAAGTGGTGAGTCAGCCAGTTAGCTGTTCTCTGCATTTTTTCATTTAATCTGTTGAAATTGTAAGGAGATCGGAACACTATCTGTGTTCTATACGATCTCCCTACAATGGCCAGCTCTTTTACAATAAACTCATTATTATTGTCTTTGAACCCGTGAAATTCAACTACGGCCTCCATTCGGCCACCGGGTGTACAGTAAAATTTCGTCTACTAAACGGTCACACAAATACGATGGTAACTGATCCGATTGAATTTCATTACCCGATATAACTTGATCGATAAAAGCTTTAATCTCGTTTTCAATATAAAACAATTCTAAAAGAGACCGAGATATTAGCGATAAATTATTTAACAAAATGTACCATTCGGTGTTGCCTAGAGCTAGGGAGTGATCTCCATCAGAGATGAACACACAATGATTACCAAACACTGGGGACACCTTTATACTATAGGTTCCCTCGTTTACAATTATTCTACTCTTATTTTCAAGCGATAGCGTTATTTCATTGAATTTGCTGTAAAATTGGCAGAATAGGTCATATGACCAGTAAACTAGACCGTTTCTCCCCTTGAATAAAATTCCGAGAGAGTTGTCTCTGTTTTTGAAGATCCCAGTTATAACACATTTCTTTAATTCCGAATCTAGGTAGTGAACAGATTTTAAGAATACCCCGGTTACCAGATTGATGGGTTCGTTAATTTTAGGAATAGGTGCGGGATCCGCTCCGCTTGACTCCATGATCACGACTGACCAATTATGTAATTTCGTTAGAGTTAATTTCTTTTACTACCGGAGTCAAGTTAAAGACTGTTGCCGGCGACCCCTGTCTCTAGCGATTTGCATCCAAATTGATTTTCTATCTTCCTCGGGTAAAATGTAAACCTTCGTTACGAGAGGTTTTGAAAATGTAACTTTTTTCTTTGTCATGATTAAACGGCCACCTTGCGTACCTCCCCTGTTATGGGAGTGTATGTGAAGTGGTCGTCGTGTAGGATTAAACAGTAGGCCCAAGTGTTTGCTTTAAAGTCCTCGTCGGCCTGAATTTCCAATTTTATTTCTACACCCCCGGTTTTTATAGACTCGTCTTGTTTAGAACAGTCAATGACATACAGTGGGCATTTAGTTTTAAAGTCATTAAAATCCAATATTGGGGATCCCACTCTACCGTAGTAAGAGTTTTGAAACAACTTGTAATAATCGTAGTACAGAGCGCTGTTACCATTGGTCGGTTCATACGGGTAATATTTAGAGTTTAAATATAATTTTATTTCTCGAATTTTGCATGAATCAAAAAGACTCATATCTTTTACTAAATTGTTCCTTCTATCGGTTTGAAACCCTACAATAACCATTCGAGGGACCTCTAGTCTGGAGCTACACCTGATAGGCCATGATAATACTTTGGTAGTCGTCGGTAGGTTGGGATATTCGTGTATCTCCCATGAGCGGAATGGTATGTGGATAGCAGGATTTTTTTCAATAAATCTATAAAGTTTAAGTTTTGTCGCATCATTTACAGTAATGTGAGGGACCCTCCAGTAAATTTTAGAAATTTTTAAATCTAATGTTCCAGCCGTGGTTGTCAAGGCAGCGTTTAAATCAGTAGAAGATCTTAGCAAAATCAATTCTTGCTTGACGTTTACTAAAACTCTTCTGTAATCTTCTGCGAATCCCAAAAGTAATCGCAAGGGTATAGAATAAACGAAATCCGTGACCGTTTCCGATTGCCCTGGCCCTAGCCAGCATGCGCTTTTTAAACTATTTTTCTCTTCACCGCGCAAAGACACTAGATGCTTCAATGTCGTGGTAAGTCCGACACTTCTGATGCGATCCACGGTTACACCGAAAATCTCAAACCGGATCTCGTCGAATAAAAATGCAATTGCATTGTTTATAAATTTAACATCCTGAGCAGTAGTGTTATCGGTTTTGACGGCGGAAGCTTTGCCTTCAATTATAATATAACTATCAAACGGAGCGGTGATTATGTCTTGTTGTAAGATGGGGATTCTGATTTCATCGTTATTTTTATAAGTAGTAGACGCGTAAGGTTGATGTGTGTGAAACTCCATATTAGTAATACTATCATCATACATAGCTTTATCGTCTATTGCCAGTAGAGCCATTCTTGTAAACTTTAAAACCGAGAGAGCGTAAGAAATTAATGTTTTTCCAACTTAACTCGTTGGCTTTCCGTCTAGGACTAAGCACTTTTATATGTGATGTGTCCCTATGTAGTACCAGCCCCATTGTGTCTAAGATGAAGTCTAACCGAAATAGGTTCTCCGCGAAAATTTATAAGGTTTTGATTTTGGTCTTTAAAAGACACACTAATGTTTGTGATACGTTGAGCGATCACAGGCAAGTAAATAACATTCTTAGGTATTTCGATGATTTTATACCCGGGTGGTACGGCCGGATAGAACTCGTGTATTACATGTCCCTCGATACCGTTCAGATATGACCCGCGAGTGATATTGCATTCTACGCGTATGGAATTCACTTTTAAAATATCCACCGGTAAAGGTGACGTGTGTAGTATATTGGCCGGTAATATTTCAGGTTTGAAACCTAGTAGTTTGCCAATATTTGCCGGTTTTTCGAAATTCACCGCCTCTGAGCAATTTAGTTCGGCTTTTAATGTATTGTTGTTAGGTTTTAAACTGAATGTAACTTCTTTCGGTAATTTTCCCGCGATATACTTTTCAATATCTTGGAGTTCATAAGATCCATCAGGAATATGAATTTCTTTATTGTCACCATAATAAAATATATTGTTGATGTTTTTTTCTATATTAGGTATAGAGTTCCAAGTCATAATCTCTATGAGACCGAGTTCGTATCTCCCATTACTGACATCGATAGGGAATGACAGTTCATGTGATAGTACACTACTTGTCCCCGTGAGACAAAACATTACTGCTGAGAAACTTTAAACACAAGTGTCCACAAACGACTGAATTAAAACTTTGCTCTCTCTTACTATTATAATAAATGTTACAACCTTTGAAGTATTCCAATAGCTCCGGTGGGGGTCTCAGATTACCGAAACTGTCAAAATAATATACTTTATTATTAAGCTTTTTGTAGCATACCCAGTGAGTACCGGTACCACCGCTGGAATCTAAATTTATTATAGCTGTCTCATAAGCCCTGGGGCGAGTGGGTAGGTTATCACGCATAAACACTCCTCTAAAGTTTGGTATTCCCAAGCATTTCGCATAATTCATTAATTCGTAGTTTGTAAGTGGTTTTATTGGTATTTTGATGTTTTTTTTTTTCTTGAGCTACGCCTTTTTCTCTTGCCGGAACCTTCTGTTCTGTATGGTCTTAGATATAACCCCTTGCCTTTTCTTTTTGGACCCCGTTTTTTCCTTTTTCCCCCACCAAATTTTGTTTTTGCCTTCATGGCTGTTGTGACCGCCCAAGCTGCGGCTTTTTCCCCAATTGAAGCGTCACTCGATTTTACTCGTTGCCAAGCTCTTTCGGTCAATACTTGGTCCGCGCGCCTCCGGTTTTCCGAATCTTTATATCTCGAGTATGCTATATCGTGTTCTTTACATGCTTGGTCTAATTTATTTATACCCGGATCGCCTCTTGCCAATCGTTTTTTCAATTTAGTTCCTGGTCCGCAATACTGATAACCTCCGGGCAGATGTAATTCGTATGGTAAAGCGTCTATCGCTCTGTTAACAATAGAAGAGATAATACCTCCGCCCCCTTTGACAGTAGAAGGCCGAATGATGCGGGTTCTCTTTGATTTCCCCATTTTATTTGATGTATCTCAGCACCTCGTATAGCTTGTTTAATAGGGTTTCACGTATACAGGTCAGTTCTAGTATTTCTAATGCACTGGGGTGAGAGGTTTCCACTGTATTACTGAATTCATTATACTCTAAAACACCACTGTCGGTTATAAAGTAAATGCGACCGTTTATATATCTAAAGGCCCCACTAACTCGAGCGGGCACACCAAACAATACGGATGAAGTGGACCCCAAAAAGGTTCCCGTGAATGTACATTCGTTTATTTCAAATATGTAATAATCGTCAGCAATGAGAAGTGTTTTACCGGAATTAGTTGAAACAACAGCGTTAATCTTTGACACCTGTTTCCCCAGTATTGTGTTTATGTTGTAGCTTACTTTTAGATTCAGTGTTGGGAATGAAAAGATATATACCTGTTTGTTTGTAAATAACGCAATCTCTCCATTGGGTCTCTGGTAAATGCCTGAAACCTCATAAAAGTCTCTAGGTAAAAACCCCAACCAATCGGTTATCTTTGTTGGCTTAGTATATTCCTCAGGGTATCTATAGCTTGGTATTAAATTTATAACCCACACATAATCTCTAAAGAATGCGAAAATCTTTTTATTAACTATAACAAATGTTTTTATTTGGTTTTTTATCTCACAAATATCTCTGTTCTCTTGCACATACGGTTTATGTGTAGTCGTGGTAGTAGAAGTAGTGGTTGTAGCAGGGGTTGTTGTGGTAGATGTTGTGTTTCCCGCACATCCATACAAGAACTGAACCGCCAGTATGTCGTCTTTACTTAGAGTATATTCATCAAGCGATGTGATATTTTCGGGGTCGCGGTATAAAGGATACATTATAGAACTTTTATCATATGAATGGTCTAAGCCTAAGGCGTGACCAATCTCATGTAAAATAGTTAAAAAGAACGATGAATTTCCATGTTGAGGTAGTGACATTGAAAAATCCCAAGTCTCTTCAGAATCCATATGGATATCGGTTTGATTGTAATGTGGGGTGGGGAGAAACGCGTGTCCAAGGACGGTCCCAGGACCGTCAAATTCGTAATAACACGTATCATGACGTGAATAAAAGAAATGTTTTCTATCGTTGGAAAATGATATAATAATTGTAGGGTTTTTAAAATCTCTTTTAAAAGTTACATTTATATGACTTCCCCATAGAGCGAAAGCTTTTTCGATAATTTCTGGGTGTAAATTATTCCCAAACTGGAACCATGTTATCTGAGTGCTATTCCATTTCCTGTTAGGGATTGCTGAAAATGGTAGTAGAACATCTTTATTCCCACACCTGGGTTGAGACATTAACTGTAGCGTTTCATTATCTAAAATACCAGTGCTGTTTAAACCGAAAGTGTCTTGGAATAATCTAACTGAATTATGTATATCCTCGGTCTTGGCGTTTTCATTGAGGTAACCATAGCGTGTAAGATACTCTACCGTCTGGTTGCACAAGACCAAGGGCAATAGAGCTATAAATAATAAAACAGACCCCATCCTTAGTGTTCAACACTTAACAAGCATCTGATTGTTCCTCGAGGTCAAACCCCTATTTAAGGCCATCATCATTAGACTCTCTTGTTTCTGCTTACATCACCACTGCCATCAACCATCATGTCACTTTCTAAAAGACTGGCTGTCTGACCTTTACCAACAGCAAATAATTCCTCCCAATTGAGATAATCATCCTCACCGGCTGTAGGTAATGACACGGTTCTGCCCGACTGTTTCTGATTGATGTAGTTGAAAAGTAATACTCCAAATTTTCTCAGGTTTTTATCGTGATATATTTTATTATTTTCGATTTTACCTTCGCACTTTGCTAAACGGTCCTTCATTTCATTCAAGGTCAGTTGTTGGTTGACCAAGTTAGTGGTTACCAGCGTTAATTCTTTTTGTACAAATGCTTTTGTAGCTGCATCATGACTGTTTACAGGGTTATTCAGATTAATAATTTTATTATTATTGGCATTGTAGTCACTGTTTTTGGTGTGTAAGCAGATTTTTTTTATGGTGTGTAGATTAACAGCATCACTGTCTTCAATGGGATCGCTGATATTTTGTAATCTTTTTCCTAGGAATGTGTATCCATCCTTGACTGTGGGAATACTTTTTATATCAACATACACTTTTGTAGCGGCATCTCTGGAAGCCACGGGGTCGCCCAAGTTAGTTAGTCTTTTCTTTTCGATATCGAAATTCCCTTCAGGTGTTAAATTAAATCCATCTCCTTTCGGACCTTTGAGATCCTTTTGATCACCCTTTAGGGTACGTCCAAACTTGTCGATGGTCATTTTAATAATGCTTTATATCTGCTGTTACCGGCACCTCTTATATAACCTGCCTCCCTCAGCTCTTCAATAATACTTATGATTTCGTTAGCGTGCACCCGGTTACCGGTTTCAGTAGACATACAGATATGCTTGAGTCGTGCCACTAATTCATTAATATCATCCCAGTAAATTATGTTGCGGGATCTTTCATTTTTCCACTCTACACCTCTACCCCTCAATGGAGGAAACAGGATTCTAATAAATTTTTTATATTTTGTACCTCTTGTTCCTTTGAGCTTTCCATTATATCTATAACCCTCTCTATGAGCATTACAAGCCGTCAGTATACTTTTATATGTTTTCATATCGTTTTCGGTGGTTGTTTTTTTATCCGGAACATTTTTAAAAATGAGTTCATACAATCCCTCGGTGTTGCCATAGTTTACACCCCCTATAATTATATTACCATCGCTATCAAAGTCCATTGTTTTATCTCCAATCATTAAGGTTTGATTTTCATACCTAGGTCCATACGTATAGTCTATAACTTTTTTACTGGTAACGTCTTTTAAAAAGGTTTTCATATATTCTTTGGTTAGGCTGTTATTGAAGTGTTCATTCACTAGCTCGGATGCAGATGATTCAGACACCAAGTCTGACAGTTGTGTTGTAGTTGCTCTTGGAGTCGAGGAGACAGAGGGAAAAAACTCATCCTCACTGTAATCCATGTTTTCCATTCCTTCTTCTTCCTTGATATCCTGTTTTGATTCCTCCTCCTTTTTTATTTCTGGCTGATTAACATTTTTTCTCAGTTCCTTCAGTAGAGGGTTATATTGTTTTTCTAATTTAATATCTGTCTCTTCGATACCTTCTTTGAACATTTTATATTTACGCCTGATGGCGTTTCGCAACTGTATTAGTTGCTCTGTCAGTTGTTCGCTCTTGCGTTTCATATTTGCAAATGATTACCCGGGGTGGATTACTTCTAATTTATGGCATTTCCACCTGTCTTATAAACATAGCACGCTTCTTATACCTCTTTATATAATTGATAACATCCAAAAGTGAAACTCCTTTACTCAAGTCTAAGTCTTTATAGTATCTCTGTTCTCTTGCATCAAATTTGGGAATCATATAAGGTATAGTAAAACTCTTAAATACAAAAGTTCTTTTCCAACCATTTCTCCATTGAGGTATTTCCGAAATAATGTACCTATCCCCTTCGATAGTGTCTTCCATATATTTCTTTAAAGCGATAAGCGGTCTCTGATCATTTATGTGTTGTAATAGGAAACTGTTTAAAAGCCAAAACTCGCTGGGATTAGCACCTGTAAATGCTCTCCATTGGTCGAATAACTTTTGGTTTGTCACTGTGTATACTCCCCTGTTTAGAGATATTCCAAATTTTTCACAGTGTATGGGTAGAGTGGGTAACGCTTCTTTTAGAAATTCTACTGTATAGAGTCCTTGACATAGGTTGTTAACACCGATATATGGTTTATTACGATAGCCTTTGGGAATACCATCAGGTACAGGACCATAAGCTGTATTATAGCTTATATCTATGTAACATTTCAAAGATAGTGCTAATTTGTAGATTTTTAGAGGTGATCTAATCGGTATGGTTCTCTCCGTAAGCAGTATACACTTGCTGGCATAGGGTATTTTACTTCCGTATTCCAACATTCTATTGCATATTTGTGTAAAGTTTACACTACCGTGGAGGTTACGTAGTGGTAGGGGTTGGTCAAAGATATCGGGAAATGGTCTAAACCTGGATATTAGATTTTGAGGGTCCCTCACTGTACAGTTTGCCATGTCTTCATGGTATATTACTAATTCCAAAGGGATATTTTTCTTTTCACAATGAAATAAAAAGTTTAACCATGTTTCACGGTTATATGTCCGCTCACTGGCAGATATCATCAAAAGTACCACAGGGGGTAGCATAGCTGAATATGTGGGCCTCTTGTGTCGCCAACACCTTTTATTAAATTGATATCCATGTGGGGGTTTACGACTACAGTAATTACCACAAAATCTCTTTTTATCCTTATAATAAAATGTACAAAGATTGGACTTGACGTTGTGTAGTTTTCTTTTGAACCCTGTCAAGTCGTTAAATGCATAGATGCGAACCATTATATTTCCGTAATAAAAGTGTCCAAACCAACTCTGTACCGCCCCTTATAAGGATCACGAGTCTTATCAATTACAATGAATCCATAATTATCAACCCATGCTTTACCACACATTTCTTTGAATTTCTCAAATGGCATATCGGTGGTTACATGGTCATTATATATATGTCTTAGATTTGTTTCATCTTGCTTAAACAGGATAATAAAGTTGCAGTTGTCCCTGATAAGTTGTTTTGGGATAGCACTGTATGTCTGACCCAAATAAAATGTATCAATATTCTTGTGTCTCCCCATGGAAAAATAATTACGAATATTATCGTGTTTCTCACATGATATATCATCGAAAATCATAATAGAATTCCTTTTACTGTCGTTTGGATGAACTACTAGTTTATTATCATCATAGGCGAAATATCCCACCTCTCTAGGCATTACCTTTTTTAATAATTGATATTTCGGTTGGTAAAGAGACTTTGAAAAGACATAAATGTTTTCGAATCTTAATCCATTAGGGTCAAATAGTAAGTTGAATAAAACATTTGTTTTACCACAATTAGACGGGCCAGCTATAATGCAACGAATGGAATCGGGTAATAATACTCCATGCTTATTATTTTTTACAACACCAGACCCCATTACTATGTCGTAATTTCTGACAGGAAACGTGATATCCTGTTTCTCAGCCTTCATCCTGAGCGATTAGATAGTAGTCACGACCGCAAGATAATTTATACCGCCGCGTCCCGGATACTGTGGTCGCTCATTACGACTTGGCCTTGTCACGGATTTGTAATTTTCCCTTCACCAAGTCCTTCACATTTACCCAAGAGTCATAATTACTGTCGAAATTGAACCACCTGACCTTCACTTTATCTTTTTTACGTTGCAACACTTTCTCGACGAGATAGACTTCACCTACTTTCGACTTTAATAACTCTTCGCTGTAGAAACCTCCTTTTAGTATTTCACCATTATGGTCTTGCAAAATATACGTTACCGGTCTCGTGGGTTTTATGGCGTAGACTGTAAATACCTCATTAGACCATGAAGGTAGATAACTTTTTTTGAAAACTCTTTTGTATTTACTGATTCGCACTTTATCACCGAGTTGAAACTTGGGTTTTTTATGGGGGCTTTTCCTGATATTATTAAGTTTTTTTAAAATAGTTTTAACATGTTTTTGCCTTACATCTTTTGGTTTCATGCCTATACTGCTATGTTTTGTATTGTTGTAAGACTTTACTATTTCTGGTAGAATACTTAACCATTCGTAACTCCCCCTGGCTGTAAATAGTTTCCACATACGGGACTTTAGTGTTCTATTTAATCGTTCTACAATACTTGCTTTTAATTCAGAAAAAGTATGATAGTGGTTAATATTATACTGTTTCATAAGTTTGTTAACATGTTTATTAAACCATTCAGTTCCTTGATCAGTCTGAAAATTTTTCATTTTATATTTAGCTAGGATCGGTTCTAAGGCTCTTGCTACTTCAAGACCCGATTTGTTTTTAATAGGAATGGCAAAAGCAAATTTTGTTAAACAGTTAATTATAGTCATTATATATTTATAACCTTTGTTAGTTTTCGAATATGGTTGCATCTCCACAAGATCCGCTTGGTAGAGATCATTTAACCCTTTTAGTGTGACTTTTCTTCTGACATAGTTTTTCCTACTTGGAGCATGAAGTTCATTAGCAATAGCTTCCCTTACATCCATCTTTAAACTAATACTTTTTATTTAGTCTTTTTGTATTTAAACCCCCAATTCTACTGCCCCTGCCACCGCAGTAGAAAGCGTGGCAGCCTTCCAAATTAGTTGCTGCCCCCGCACCCCAATTTTTTATATTTTTATACAGAAATGGTTAAGTCCTCCTGCAGGTTTTTTTATATTTTTTATAACCATAGCCCCAACCATCGCTATGGTTTGTGAAGGCCTTCCAAATTAATTGCCTCCTCCATTATTTTTCCACACTCGCTCACACATACAGGTTTACGGACTTTTCAGTCGCGCCAGTGACCTTCATTCACACCGGGCTTTTCGAAGGCGAAATCCGAACCCTCCTCGGGTCAGGGCATCTCAATCTACTAAGCCCTTAGTCCGTGGCGGTCGTGGGGAACACAATGTTTTACTGTTTTTAGGCAAACCCACTCATCTGTCAGGACTTACCAGGGGTTAACCCAGCCTTGACAGGTGACCTCTCCATGGACACACACACACACACACACATACACACATTTTCTTTATTCATTTAAAACAGTCTTTACAATATTTACAAGGTTATGACAGGTTAAGACATTATTATGTGCAGATTCATAGTGCATGTCATATTTACGCATGACCTCCTTGACTCTGTTTAGAATATTTATACCGTTAGGCACAGGGTATCTCATAAAGCAGGGGACAAAACCATCTTTCTTTGCTCTCTTTAGCGCTCTTTTATATCGTCTTTTTTCTGCCCTAATACATTTATATTCCATTAAGCCATACTGTTTGTAGTATGCGTCCTTCTCCAGGACACAGAATACATGTTTCAACCCCTCGTCTTCTGTCATAACAGCAACTTTGGGTGCTTGGTCAACTAGTTTTTTGGTTAGGTTTTTATTGTTTTCCAGTGCTAGATTCAAGGTATGTGTCAATTCAAAGTTTTCTCTCCTTAATTTATACTCCCCATACTTGCGAATTGTAGGTAGGACTACTTCAAATACCCAATCCTGGAATCTTTCAGCTACTTTCATTTTGGATCTCATAATTAATTGATATAAACCCGGTTCACTGATAAATACAGTATGTTTTTGAAAGTTCGAAGGGGGTAACGTTTCGTTACCCCCTTTGTTTTCAACTGTTTTACGATACTTTTCTCTGACATGGTCTCTGATTGCTTTATTTGAATTTTCATACTCTAGTATCTCACATATATCTTTTGCTTTAAACCATGGATTGTTTTCAGAATCGAATAAGACAGTTACAGGGCTGTTATCAAATATGTAGGAATGTAGTACTGACATATTTGAGGTTAGGAAACACGTCTGTTCGCTACAGAGGTTGGGCATAAAGAGAAAAAATAATTTAATAATTTTAATAAATTAAAGAGGTGGAGGGGGAAATTAAATAATTACAGCCAATCACAACGTGACACGCTTATTTTTAACCAATCACAAGCTTTCTAATTATGACCAATGACGACACACTTTTGAAAGGTTAACTGCTTGTGTCACAATATTGAGGTCACCCTTCCCCTCCCCCTCCCCCCGCCTCTCTCTCTCCATCCATGGCTAGCTCTCTCTAGTCTCTTCAGTCTGCCACCATGCTTCTAACAGTTATAGTGTTTTTAAGTAAAGTGTTTTTTGGGGGTCAGGAGAGGAGGAGGGAGGAAAAATTATCGGCTTTTAGGGAATTGTGTAACGAGTTGGATGAGATTGAAAAGAGAAGGGATTTTCTTTATAAGAAGAAGGTGGAGATGATGGATTCATGGGTGAGTTGGAGGGGGTATGCCCCTACTCTTTCTTACTTGTTGTTCTCGGGAGTTAGTTGTGGTGTGGTTGTGTAGTAAGATGTTTCTAACGGTGTTTGTGTTTTTACAATGGTTGGGGGGTCCCTATAATACTTTTGTTCAAGAGAAATATTTGAGTAGATATTTTGAATTAGAACATAAGATAAACGAAATGAAAAAGGAACAGCAGGAGTTGGAGAAGTTTATTGAGTGGTGGGACTAATAGGTAAGTTTAGGTTGTTTAAATCCATAGGGTACTGTGTCGTAGTTATCTTCTAGTTTTCTTTTAGGACCAGTGATCTTAAACTGTTTGATTTCAGTGACTGTTACAATATTTTTATCTTTAGTACGTCTGATTCTATTCTCTTCGACTTGTAATACTTGAGCGGATTCACTCAAAACCATTTCTTTCAATGTCTGAAAGTTTACCAATTTAGAAGTTTTAAGATTCAGTGTTAGGCCCTTAACTTTACATACGGGAATTAGTTTCTGTTTATTGGTTGACCAGACAAGGTATGCGTAGGTTTTCGGCCCTCCAGATACAAACTCTACTATGTAGGACCCGGGTCCATACTCTACCAACTCGTCGGTCATTTCCCCAAGGTAATCCCCTGTAGGCACTTTATACAAATTACCTCTCAAGTAATATATGCAACTATCTGTATCATAATATAGGACTTGAGCTCCTAACTTTTCAAGGTGTTCATACAATTTGAGTCGGGCATGGGCAGTAGTGTAGGCTGCAATCACAACATTCACATTTCTCAACGCCTCTCCCACCTCATCAATGTACTCCCAGCTAACAACTAACACTTCTTCATTGATAACCTGTATCATGTTTATCTTTATTTCAGGACTAATTAACATTTGAAAGAAATCTTTCGGGTCTCTAACAATTGAGGCTTTGGTTTGGTTCTCCCTCTGTCCGAATTTCCCCCAGAAAGAATTCAACATTAATTTTGCCAAAGACCTTAAACCCCCATTCTTAGCAATCTTGTTTTTCTCCAGTTTTACCCCCTCATGTTTATAGTAATCAGCAATATACTTGTCTTTATCTTCTTCGGTCTTGCACCAACTAGGAAACCCTGACGCCTCCTGTTTCATTTTCAAAAATTTATTTATAAAATCAGTAAACAGACCACCGGTTTCATAAGTCGCCACTTGGTATTCCCAGAGTTCATACATGTCTAGAATCACATAACCCTTCTCTACTGCCTTTCTGATCTCCTGCATTGTCCAAGTCCCTACCAATGCCCTCTCATTACTTTCATGAAAACATTCCCCCTGATTTAAAGTCTCTCCACAAGTTTGACACAAGACAAACATTAATTTGTTGTTCATTTTTACTGGGAGCACAGGGTGGTATAGGTCCCTAGGCGGTAAGATTTTACACTTGAGCAATCCTTCTACGCCAAGTCCCCGCTCTCTGCACTCCCTATCTCCTACATAAATTTCGGGGTGGCCTACGGGGTAGTTACAGTATTTATTTACGTACGGATAAAGAGAACAGACATCTACATACTGAATAGTTTCTCCCTCCGAGCATTTATGATAAGCTTTCGCATTACCGGTCCTACCTCCAAAAAATGAATCTCTCGGGTCAAGGGGAAGGGTGTTCAGTATCGGTAGACTGTCCAAGTGTTTGAGGTTCTCATCCTTTTTCGTTTTCCTAAACTCGCACTCCCACATTTCAATAACATTACTTCCGAGTTTCTCAATTTTCTTTAAAGTCCTCTGATAACGCAAGTGAAGTGAATCAGAGGGATCCTCCTTCAGAGGGGCCTCCCGGCTGTAAGGGAAACATTTAGGGCATCCGTGCCAGTAACACCCATGAAATTCATAAATGTTGTCCCCATCAAAACCATCTACTTTCGCCCCATTAATTTTAACTTCTTTGCCTCGGCCTGCATGCTCAATCCTAACACCACGCTTCTCCTCTTCCCACGATAGCCACTGTAGGGCTACGGCTGACTGATTGTCCGTTAATCGGTACCCACCTTTCGGGATCAAGCCAATTGTATTAGGTTTTAGGAATTTGCGGCGGAAAGCCAGGTTACACGCGCTGGCGATGGTTACGGCCTCGAGAAACGGGTCTACACTGCATTCTTTTAAAAATAAGGCTCTGAATTTAATACAGGCTTGGGCTAAAATCTCTACATCCGAAATGCAATACTCCAAAATCTCTTTTTGAAAGTCAAATACATAGCCACTGTTCACTTGTTCATTATACCATTTTTCAAAATTATCATGGGACTTCTCAAACATAGTCTCCGGGCAGTAAAACTCTTTCGAGGGCATCGGACCTACATAATTTTGGTTCTCAAGGGTGTTGAATAGATGAGGGAAATAACCTTTCTTTTTCTCTGGGGGCAAATCAAACGCTTTCGGGAGTGCAGCGAGGGGCATAGGAAAGTAGCTTAAGGAATCAACAAACCTAACGTTATCCATTTCCATCAAAATAATTTTGGATCCTCTCATCACAAGTTCAGGTGTAAATTTAGTCTCTTCCAAAGTATACTTTAAAATGAATTGGAAATCAAACCCCTGTCCGTTGTGTGCAATCACACAAACATCTTTAAACTTTTTCCTGACTTGCATCACATATTCCATAAACTGTTTTACCGGGTCCTCTTTGAAAATCTTTGTACGGTTTTTGCATGCCATACAGAAGCCTGATCCCAAACACTGCCCACAATACTGCTGACTTACACACAGATTAACTTTATGAACTTTTTTCTCTGGGTCAGAAGGGAGGTTTTCATCTTGCCTAGTTTCAAAATCAAAGAAAATAAATAGATAGTTTTTCCCCTTCGGTTGGCTTTCATTAGGTTTCATGTAACATTTATGGTTAGGGTCCATAAACTCTTCGCATACTTTACAGTATGTTTCCCCACATTGATGGGGCTTGGACCTTTCATTCATCATTACTAGTTTACCACAGTCAAGACATTTCTTTACTAACTGGCATTTATCAATTTTGTGAGCTATAAAACAGGCCTGATTTTTATAAGTCATGTTACATTCAGGACAATCAATTCCTTTGTGCTCCAGCTTACAGGGGGGCGAGATAGTCTGGCAAGTAGGACAGATATTGGAGCAACGGTGTTCAGGTTTATGGTCATAAGGGATATGGCATGCTTCACAGAAATACTTGCATGCAAAGGCAGCAGTTAGTGAATTGATAACATTATAATGCCCATTATGGAAAAGTAAATTAATTTTAAATTTTGGGTTTTCAACTCTTCCCTCAAAGTAAACTTCGCGACCTTTACAATCATAGTTGTACACTGTAATTTTAAAATCTTTCAGGTGTTCTTGGAATTTCTCAAGTTCTGGGATACCGGCTCCACTGTTAGATATCTCAACACGCGCTCTACGCATAAGCTCCTGAGCCCTAACTGTCTGTCTTTTACCTTTATCTTTTCTAATTGAATTATAATCTGAATCACCGGTAACTTTAGCCATCGCAACTACTATAGCTCTAGGCAAACACAGATTGTCTTTATTATTAATAACGACAATACCCTTCCTTGCTTTACACTCTTCTTCAAATGTGTTGTATAAACCGGGTCTCCTGCATCCCCCAGACCCTACAGGGAGATTGACTCGTGTACATTCTACTTTAAAAGTGTCTGTCGACTTGATAGATTCAGAATTACTTTGAATAATTCCACCAAATATTTCCCACAAAACATCTTCAGTTACTTCGTTGAAGGGCCGAAAAGCTACGTACCCCGGGTCTTTAGATTTCAAATTTAGACTCTGCAAAGTGAAACCAAGCATATCATTTTCATGGCATTGGTCTTTTACTTCATTCACAATCTTAGCAAAACCTTGCCTTAGCCAATCAATTTCATTTGTTTCGGGAGGAGGGTTAGTAAATTTGAAAATCGTTCTAAGCCCATACAATCTGAATTTCTTTATGTAAGTCTGATCCTCACTAAGAACATTAACAGGTTCAACAACCAACTCCATTACATCCGTTCACTACGAGAGCCTGACGCAAAGAGAGCGAGGACGAGCAGCGGTCGGCGGTATAATTACCAACCAGCCAATCAGAGCGCTGCACGCCCATTATCCACCAATCAGGGACCTTCTTATTCCAACCAATCACAGCCATGGTATTCTTCTGTTGCAGTGAACCACGGCGAGCTCTTCCTCGTCCCACCGGAGGAGCTAGAGGGGGTGGTGGGAGGAGAGGCAGCGGGAGGAGAGGTGGCAGCAGGAGGGGAGGTGGCAGCAGGAGGGGAGGTGGCAGCGGGAAGAGAAGAAGAAGAAGACATGGAAGGGGAAGAGGAGGGAGAAGAGGAAGAGGAGGAGGAGGAAGAAGAAGAAGGAAGAGGGCAGGGGGATGGGAATGAAGAGTAATGTACATATGTAAATATTATAATATATAGTTTAGTATAGTTTTTTTTAACCAATATTGTAAATATATAGCTTAATATAGTTTTTTACTAACCCACAACCATAGTTTTTATTCCACACCTCTACCCAAGAGTATTGTAGTATATAGTATATACCTTATAGTATATAACATATAATATATGGTTTATAGTGTATACTTTATAGTGAATGGTATGAGTTGGTAACACTGCAGGGAATTTGCAGGGAAATTTTGGGAAAACCCTGGGGGTTGGCAACCCTGTTTCCTTTCCCCGCCAAACCGGAAGTGACGTCACACCAAACCGGAAGTGGGCCAATCTCCGGGGGTCTTCTACTGGCGCATGTTATCATAATAAGTTTGATTGATTTATTTATTTTACTTGTGTTGTGTTTACTTTTGAACTATAGTTTATTCAATCTGATACATAAAACATGATTAAATTACATGGTTTGTTTCCAAAGAATCTTCTGATTATTGCTCTTTAAAAATGAAAAGATTCTTGTTGTGTGCTACGGGATTATCATTTAAGTCAAAACAAATTTATACTAGAAAATAAACAAAAAATTGAATGGTTTTATCACTGTCTGGTTGTCATCTGTTTTCATTTGATTGATAAAATAGTAACAGAGTGTATGAATTGAATGGATTTTTTTACTTTATTAGTACCAGGTTAACCGAGCCTTGCTCGTTGGTTTTAATTCACTTTTGTTATAGTGTCATGGTAGTCAAGCTATTAAATCTACACCAGACTCTTCACGGATAACAATTGTTAAAAAAACTGCTTAACATTAATGTTCCTTTATTTTTGTTTACTTTAAGTTGTTATTTCGTTTCCAAAATAACAAACCATAAGACCAATGTTAAAAATTGCGATTTTTAAGCTTAAATTTAGACCAAAATCGATTTTTCCTGGAATTTAGGCTGTTTCTAAACTTAATTTTGGGCCAAAAACAATCTTCTTAAATGAAAATATTAAGCAAAATCTACCCACTATAATTGGAGATCTAGGAACACACATCCCTTCAGACATTGCTCGTATTATAGTACAGATTTTATTTAATCTCATTTGGTTTTTATATGGGTTGTGTATTATTACTACCTCCCACGTATATTCCTTCATCGATGGCTTATTGATGTCATCAGCATTTGTGATTTGATATCTTAGCACCAAATAAATGGGTGAGAACAGTATATGTGAGAATGGTTAGGGTTAGTTCAATTTAACAAAGAAAAACACTTGTTTACTTAAAACTCTTATGTTATGAGAAACAGTTTTGAAACCAATTATACATACTTAGTTTGAAATTAAACCTCCTATACTGGCTCACTTACTTAACTTAATCTAAAAAAAAAACAAATATATTTTATAAAAACAATAAATATACCAACTAAAAATGTTCCTTGAACCTTCGCAAGACACTAATATGCCAAAATGCGAGTTTTTTCTTCTGTGAGCTCGTAATCAGAGATTTTAAGTACAAACCCCAATTTTCCTATTAGGCCTAATAAAGTTATTTACAACTATGCCTGATATACCAATTACAGTAGGTAGGTAAACTTAAAGAAACTGAAGAATGAAACAATGTTGTAAATATTGAAAGCATTTGTTAAGTCATGCACTTGAATTTTTTAAGGAACATGTAAATCCTATACTATAATAATACAAGTAGTGTCCGTGCGATATATTTTCCACGACCTCAAAATCTAGCTGATAGAATTTTAGAGTGTTTTGACCCAAAAATAAGTTTAGAAACTTAAGTATGAAATTAACCAGGATGAATGTACAAAGTTAACTTTTAAAATTGTAATTTTTAACATTAGTCTTATGGGTTGCCATTTTGGTGACAAAATAACATAGAAAGGTAAACAAAAACATAAAAGAACAATACTTTTAAGCATTCTTTTTTAAACATTTGTTAACTGTGGAGAGGTATAGTTGGTTTTTTGTGTAAACATAACAGCCCGAGCATGGCTCGGTCAACCCTGTACTACTATTTGTTAAAGTAATATTTTAAACTCGAATTAATCTTTAAATATGGTTCGTCTATTTATGCACCAGTTACTGGCATATTGTGTATAAGAGCTTAGGTTTTTATTGATAACTAAACGAGATTTTATCCTTGTTCATAGAGATATATATTTGCCATAACTATGTAGCTTACCAATTGTAAATCCAAGATAATATAACATTTTAAATATTCACTTCACTTTGCATCTTTAAGTATTATAAATAAGCCGAGTCAACGGAATGACGTAATAGTTTTTAAAGTAGAATATTGGCGGGGTTTGAACCAACAATGGTGTTTCCGAGAAGCACCGGTAGGGCGCGAGTGTGGGAGACTGGCTGTGGTCCACGGCGGCGGCGGTGCTGACGGATAGTGAATGGCTCTGACGGTTTGCGGAAGTGTATTTATAGTGGCAGACTGATGATGCGTGTCGGCACCGTCCATCGCCCCTCTGGCACTCGCACATACACACGCATAACACATACACAGACCGACTTGGACGTCATTCCGTATTTTTTATCCGCCTACGTAGTTATTTTTTAAGAGAGAGCCTCCCCTTAAAGATTTTCCTCTTTTAGCTTCCTTTAGCTATACCTCTAGTGAAACAAATGGCTGTCTATAAGAGGGTAACCCAAAACTACTTAATGTATAATGTATAATGCTCGTAAACTCGCTAGAAATGGTGGCTAAAATTTTACTTGAGTGATAAACCAGCAACTTACAATCATTCATATTGTATACTTGTGTAAACATGGCTGCTGCCGTTGGAAATAAATAAATAAATAAACTTTTGAAGATTAACACAAAAATAAAGATGGAGCGATGTCAGTTAATTTTGAAAAAAAAAATAAATCTATTTCATTTGTATTTGTAATCTACACCATCGGTAAAATTGTTCTAGGCACACAGGGTAATACAATTATCGAGTTATTAGAAAATTACTTAGGACAATCATATGAGGAAAACTTTTTTGTGAATAATGGCATTTTTTTATTATGTGTAAGATTTTTGTAATAAAAGTCCTTTTGAATGTTTGAAATATATAGTTTTGTGAGGTTCTGAAGTACTTAGAACAATATTATACATCGATGTATTAGAAGTCTTAATATAATAATCACTCACGATCTTTTTAAATTTAGCCTTTGTGTTTGAATGTTTGTTTCACAATTCTTGAACTATAAAATCTGTACAAAATTAATGACGCTATATTTTAAGAAAATGTTTTAAATTTTATGCCGCCGAATAGCGATTTAAGTACTGAGTGTTTTTGTGTATTTAATGACATCCTACCTCACTAGCGAGGGAAAAAATTTAAACAAACGATTTTCAGCATATAATGGTTTTCCAAATTTGATTTGTTTGTCATAATAATACAGTGTTCTTTTTACATTTTTAAATTCATACAATTCCAATAACAATTTAAACATTGATAATCTAATGAAGGTAAAAAAGCCAGGCTGACAACCATCCGAACACATACATTTAAGTTATATATAATTTTTTTCCTTTTTCTATTAAAATTTTTGCTTTGGAAAACAAGCCTCCAAGGCATTGCCTGTTGGGAGGCTTTCACATAAATTAAAAGTATAATAAAATTAAACTATAAACTCATTCTGATCAATACATATATGAAAAAAACCTTTTAAAAATGTTAATAAAAAATAAAATCTTTACTTCAGAGCCTTTATACATCTCTAAATATTTTTACACACAATATTTAATACATACTATCATGTAAGACTATACACTTACTATACACTAATATTTCCTTGAATTACATATTTCAATCTTGATAATTAAATTGATTAAAATTATTTTATATTTTAAACCAGTTGGGATGAGTCAATGGCGTAGTGGTTAAAAGATGGTGACTAGCTGGAACCATGTCGAGGATAAGAATAGGTATATTCTTCTATCAGGAATTTTTTATCAGTACTTTTCACCTGTACTAAAGTGGCTAACCCTTTATCTTATACAGTCCACCAATTCCTCAATAGTCTATGTGGACGGGGCAAAGTAAGGCAAAAAGACTCTGCCAACTTCTAAGAAACGAAACTTAATCCTAAAACAGAATAATATGTTTATCTATCATATTCGAAAAATGTATAATGTTATGATGACTTTATAGTCATAAATTAAAATATAAAAACATATTTTACAAGTTTTATTTAAACAAATTGAAATTTGAGTGAGAATTGAGGCGCCTGTAGTCCGCAGTCCCAGGGGGCCGTGCACCTGTCGTAGGCTTGTACATTGTTAATCACGCCACTTTATAAATAACTCGAACTGTTCACACTTACGCAAACCATTAGACTGTCGTCGGCCTACGCAACGCGTCACCCAACCGTCCTGCGTTACAAACACAACTATATTCTAGTCCTCTTTGTTGTGACATTGGACATTGGAGAGTTTGAGTCATTAAGTAAATATAACTCAGTCGTGTCTCTGGAGAAAATATTTCGGTAAAAAGGTTTGCCATTTTTCGTATAAAAAAAGGAAGATAAGGTTTTAAATTGAATCCCATACTATAATACCAGCACTGTCTGAAAAGATGTGTTTTCCACGATCTCGAAAACTAGGGGGTAAATTTTGCTTACGTTTTGCTTTTAAAAGTGTTTTTGGCCCAAAAATAAGATTAGAAACAGCCTCAATCCCAGGAAAATCGAATTTGATCTAAATTTGACTTTAAAAATCGGAATTTTTCAAATTGATCTTATGGGTTGCTGTTTTGGTAACGAAATAACAACGAAAGGTATACAAAAATTAAGGAACATTAAAGCAGTCTTTTTTAAACAGTTGTTAACTGTGAAGAGGTATAGTTGGTTGTTGGTGGATTAATAGCTTTATTACCATGACACTGTAACAAAAGTGATTTACGAGCAACGCTCGGTTAACCTGGTACTTATTGGTAAAGTTAATTAATCACAAATTAAGGCTATGTTAAAAATGAAAATTAAGAGGAGGTTGAATAATGTACGTTTGGTAATTATTTAAATTTGTTCTCTTTTCCTTTGTGTATCCAGGCGAAAGCCTGAAATCACACTATAAGGCTGCACTGAGGACTCCCTCATTATGGAGATCTCTATTAGCTTAGAGCTTAAAATAATAACAAACTAAATATATCTTGATGAAATACTTTATAGAGAGGCAGGCTATAAATTTTAAATAATTGTAACTATTAAAAAAAGGCAATCCATTTATACATGTTTGATTTTTAATTAAAAACTTATATCATAAAAAATTAAACGTCATAAAGCCAAATTAATCTCACAAGTTTCTCAATTCACTTCTACAATCTGACTTAGTTCCGTACCGGTTATTTTTTTTAGAAAGATCAGAGTTTTTTTTTTTTAAGAAAAGACCCACCAAAGACTCGCTCAAAATTAATATACTGTAGAAGAATAAGATTGAAAGTTCTATGTCCCTATCCCAACCTTGTTCAAAAAAGAAATCTATTTCACTCTTTAATAAAAATAATAATCGTTGCGTTTAATTGGCTGTTGACATTTTCTCTTAGTCAACTTGAACGTGTTATCCTTAGGCCTACACTATACGGTATAATATAGGAGAACCAACGACATCTCCTCCTACTCCAGGAAGGAAGGAACATGTAAAACGCTCAGACAATAAATATATTTCCAAATATTGAGACTAAAGTCACTGAGCATCTTCTCGGGGCTGCAACTTGGCCACAGATGCCTCCAGCCTCCAGCCGAGGAGCCGTAGTTAATGTTGCGGGCATTGACAATCGTGCCGAGTTTACCATTACCTGAGGCTCTAAACTAAACGGAGCTTAAGTACCGTAATACCGGGATGGTTCAGTAGCCGATTAATTGACCTAGTTATTGATATATGAACAAAAAAAAGTTACTGCCTAGTACTAAATTTCATAAATACATACATTGTTAATGTTTTCACCTGTCATTGAAATGACTCGATTTATCAACCTTACCCGAAAACGGCATTTTATCATAAAAATGCTTCTAATGTGTCTTAAGTTTTCATTTTAAGACTAAAATTGGTACATTTCAATAGAACAACTTCAAATTGTACCACTGTCAATTCTCTTACATCCCTTATTTATTTTTATATAAGGTATGTTTTGGCATATTTTTGGTAGTGTTTAAATTTAGCAAAAATGTTGTTTTGTTACTAACAATGTAAAAGAAGGAGTCCATTGTTTATAAAATGAGAAAGGTGATCACGCACTACTAAAAAAATGAATTTCTCTGTTTTTTTTTTTTTTTTTTTTTTTTTTTTTTTTTTTTTTGTAGTCTTCAAAAGTAAGTCATCATTAAAATTTACATTAAATGTGCTAACTTCTATGTTTCTTGCAATTTTGGTGTTAACGGTTTTCATGGAATTTTGCATGGAATATTTTTTATCGCCGCCATTTAGAAACGGTAAATGATAGGTATATTTTTTTAAAACAATAATAATAATAATTTGTCATACGTAAGACATAAGACAAACATTTGTGCAATGTGAACGTTGTAAACCGTTTAGAAGCTGGGGATGTATATTTTTTAACACATAAAAATATACAGGAATCTATTCCCCAAAGACCCATGTTCTGTGGTGAAATGTGTTTTATTGACCTAAGCAATAACGCTATATGCCGTTATCCAGAGAGTTACGGACACCCTGTACTTTACACAAAGGTCAAGCTTGTTAACTCTATTTATTACAGTATTGTTAACACACAACAGCAGCCTGCATTATGCTGAAAGTCTACACGCAACACAGGTGTGTCATCATTGTTGCCGCGACGCTGCTGGACAGGCGCCCTCCGATATGTAATAGTTTTGTGTTCCATACTATTTGTCAATAAACATAAATTTGGATTCAAATTTTCAGTATCTGATAAATTAAGAATTCAAACTGCGTCTTTTGTTAATAGCTCAAATAAATGTTTATATAAAATTAATTACTTTTATTATTGTCATACTGGCATTATTTATGGACTGTTCTTAAATATACTAATCCTATACTCTTATACGAGCAATGTTTGCTTGTTTGCTTGCTTGCTTGCTTGCACAATTATCTCAAAAACGGCTCCGACGATTTCCTTCAAATTTTGGAATATGGGGGTTTTGGCCACCAGAAATCGATTGGAGCTGGTCCCATAGCTGGGAAAAATCCGGTTTTCGCGCTAGAGCCCTTCAAAGATCCCATGTTATCCTTATGGAAATTTTTTAACTGAACAAAAATCAGCTGATAACTGTAGATAAAATAAACCAATGTGTTACATCTTTAACCTGTGGTTTTAGGAAAATCATACCAATGTGCAGCAAACCTTCCGCCTGGCGAGTGAGCGGAGCGAACGAGCTTTGTGTGAGAAACGAAAGTAATAATTTTACCGAGCTTAAGCTCGGTCCCCCTGGTACTGATGTTTAATCCATTAACTTCTGAAGACAAACAGAACAAATTTTTTAATGATGCTAACTCGAGACACTCAAGATTTCTTGGACGCCTTATGTCAAATGTGGGGAGAATCTTACACAGATTAAAATTCAAGGGGGTTTTACTTAGTGAACTGCTTTGGTGCTTTAGGATCAACTTTAGAGGGATTAAGTTTCATTTATAATTTACAGTACATGTTTTAGTTAAACAATAATTATTTCAATAACAATGGTTGGTATTTAGAACTCTTGATTGCCATTGTAAGCAACATATAAAATTATTGACGGCAATACTGCTAAACTACCCAATTATACCCTCTAAGCAGCTTATTATTTCTCAAACATTTGCCCTCCAGGCCGTGACGCTGTCAGGCCCACGTTTGTGATAGTGACAGATTTGACTTCCGGATTAACACCTCTCAACTTTCCTTGACATCCAATATAACTTTTAACATTATCTTAATGGAAAACTTCCCTTGAAAAATCTAGGTCAACTACTTTGTTTCAAACTTTTTTGACATTTTACTTAATAAATAAATAAAAGTTAGACGATACCGTAAGTAAATAATAAAATTCCTTATAATATTGCAATTTCGTCATACTTGGTGACTTCCTTTGAGCAGTATAAAGGATCTCCATGGACTAGAAGTTATAATTATTAGCAAAACTTGTTATCAGTACATATTTATACTATTACTAACTACAGCACCACTTACCCTTTAATCAATGGTTTCCCGTCTATTCATCAATAAAAAATAGCCCCCACATTAGCTATATAAAATTAAAATTAATCCCAAGAAGCGTTGAACGTGATTAAGACAGTATAATATAGCGAGAGTGACAATGAGGGCATTGAAACGATATCATTTCTTTGATGAATTTTTCAGTAACGATAACGAAGACATAACTGATGAGATAATACTGCGTAACAGCGGGTCTACAGGAAGAACGCAATTTCTTTAAAATCAGATACGCAATTGTTTGTTGAATATTAAGAAAATGTATATTTATGTTTGAATTTAATTAAGGAACAAATTAGTCAAATACTTGTGCGTTAAAAATTCATCTGTACTAAAGGATAGCATAACTCCAGTTTAGGACTATTTAACAATGATGGATACAGATTTTGTAATCGGAAAAATATTTTATAATATAACTTTTTGAGCAAATTTTAATACTGTTGGACCAAAAATACAATTTATATTGAACAAAAATACATTTAACATTTAGTATAAATGTTAAGCTGGCGATAACTTCATTAAAATTTTAATAAATGATTTTTTTACAATGTGTACAAAAATTCAAAGCAATTTTTTTAAGGAATAAAACATTAATAGTAGTAAGACCAAAATACCTAATTATTGCAAGGATTAATGGTAAATAATCAGTTCTTCGTGTAATCTACAAACGACTCAATCCTAGGTCAAGCACTGGGGGGGGGGGGGGGGGGAGTTACAATGGGAGCGGCAGCTCAGTAGTTGAGCTTCAGTGGTCCCCGGTTCGATCCCGGACAAAATTAAAGGAGCATAAGCGGTCACCTCTGGCTAGTTTATGTGACTTAATTCGATGACTGTACCTTGCTGTATTTAGATCGTCGCACAGGCTTATTGGCCAATGGGGACGAGCAGTGGTGGTTATATAAAAAAGATTGGGAAAAAGATTGTGGCGATCCTGAAACTCGCTAACATTGATTAATTGATCATGTGGACCAGCCTGTAAAAGCTCTTGACTCTAATTAAATACCGATGTCAGCACCTATCACAGTGGCACCAGATGAAATATTACTGGCCGCCGTTTACCTGATAAAGATCAGAACATGCGCTCAGTTATTCTGAAGACTGAAATTCCTGTGAAAACTTGCTTTGGCTTTATTAATTAATTGGCAGTAAGTTATAAGTAATAAATTACTGACTGATAAATAGAGTATCAAATATGTTTGTGTACTGCATTAATAAGTAAGCGATGCATGTTTCTTTTCCTGTATTTTAAACCTATTTCAACTATAAAATAACGGTCAAAATAAATTGATAACTATTGTGCAAAGGTGTATAATGTTATTATTGGATAAACATTTATTTCTAAATTCCATATTTTAAGATATGTGCATCGAGACACAAATATATGTTTGAAAAACAAACAAATTGTATGTCTAGTTTTTTGCAATGATTAAATCGCAGCAAATGCTTGATATATCAGTTTTATATCAATTTGCAAGTGAACTGCACTGAATCATAGCCATTGATTAACGACATCAAACTTTTTTACTAAAAAAGGCCTTCTTTCAAAATACAGTGACAAAACATTTTAAAACGTGAAGAGATATTTTTCAATATATTTATTTTTTCTTATTGTTTGACTTCATACTGTCTCTAAGCGTATTTTTCTTTTATTTATTCAATTACTTATAAGTATATCAAAAGATGGCCGAGCTTATGCTTATGTAAAAATCATTAAGCGTCACTCTCCTAGACAAAGCTCGTTCTTTCTACTTACTCGCCCTCTTTCTTATTCAACAACCAAACCTGGATACATCTAGCTAATTTTTACGTGTTTGCTGCATTTATTTAAAATTTGTAGGTTATTGTTTACAATATCTTTAAAAATATATCAAACAATAGTTCAACCATTGACTATGTACACCAGTCAATGGTTCAACAATCGTGGCCGGTGGTGACATAGTGTCGCACCCGTCGCCAGTGCAGCTGTCGCGCCCTACGTGGGGGAGATATGCAACATTGCGACTGTCTCTGGATTGCCTATCTGCGCCTGCGCATGGCGCAAACTACTTTTAAAATTGAACCATACTTGGTTTGATTTTACATCAATCTGTAATGACAATGACAAATAAAAAATTGATTTATACTAATCTATCTTACTAATTCCATAAGGAATTTCTTGTGAGCAGCAAAACTCTTTTATTTATGAACCGATTTTGATGATTGAGGTGTCAAATTAAAGGGAACTCTCTGTAGACGTCATGGAATAATTTTTGACGCCCTCAGTTCAATGTGCTTTGCCCCATTGGACTTTAAAGTTTCTATGTATTTAAATATAAGACAAAATTTAGTAAGTTTACCTATAACATATGATTCATTTCATGAAAACTAACAGCTTTCTTCATAAAAACAACCTGTCTCCCCTCTGTCATTTCAATTTATTTAGTTTTGTTATTTAGAACCCTTCTGCCTATAGTGCTCAGACTGTAGCTGTATTCGTCAAGTATTTACTGGCAACGACTCGTTGAACTACTAATTAACTTAAATATCTCTAAATAGAAGGTTTAATTACCTGTCGTCAAGTGATCCTCTAGTCTTGATATCGACTACAGCTGTTTCGAAATTTTAATTTCCCAAATGACAGAAACAAAAGCTTAGTTTCCGAACTTTTCAACGCCGAAACCGCCATAAAGCATCTTAATTCAACCGACGCACGAGATTCAGCTAGAGTTATGGTTTCAAATAAAATCATTAAAACGATTAACAACCCCGTTCCCAGGAAGAAGTACTTGACTAAATATAAGCCCATGAAACAAGTTGCTACCAGCATTAGGAACAAGCTAGAACAACACAACGCCGTTATCACGAAAGCCGATAAGGGGAACTGCATCGTAGTCCTGGACAAACATGACTATGTAAACAAAGTCCATGAATTCTTTGAAGTGAACAACATTGAACCCTTGAATCGTGATCCCACGCCTACTTTCTCTAAAGACATAAACAAACTAATTTCTTCCTCCACACACATTTTTACTAAAGATGAAATTAAATTCATGAAAGTAACCAACCCTCAAGCTCCAATCTTACGAGGCTTGCCGAAAATCCATAAAGCCAATGTCCCGATTAGACCCCTGGTAAATTTTAGACCGTCACCAGCGTACAGAGTCGCAAAAAAGATTGAAACTATAATTCGCAAAGAAACAGTATTAGAGAATAACCACAGTATAAAAAACACATTAGACTTGGTTCAGTAAATAGAGCAAATCAATCTTAAGAGTTCATACACAATAGCGTCATTTGACATCGTAAATTTATTCACAAATGTCCCGATTGAAGAAACCATCGATATTTTACGTAACAATCTAGATAAAGATTCTACAATGACATCAGAAGCCAAAGACGAGTTGATAAAATTACTCAGTTGCGTGCTAAAACAGAATTATTTCACGTTTGAAAATAAATATTATGTACAAAAACAAGGTTTAGCTATGGGCTCCCCCTTATCCAGCATTCTTTCAGAATTGTTTTTGAATCACATCGAAAATCAGTACTTATGGAATAATGAAAACAGATACCTAAACCAGATAATTTTTTACTGTCGTTATGTCGATGACACGTTCATTTGCTACAATGGTAATATAAGGCAGATCAATCTTTTTGGTTCATATTTGAATAGCATTCACAACAACTTAAAGTTCACATTAGAAACTGAGAACAAAAAGTCAATCAACTTCCTGGATGTAACCATAACGAAGAACAACAACAGCACTTTCAGTTTCAAGATTTATAGAAAACCAACTACCACAGACCAAACCATTCATTCCACCTCGCATCATCCTTACAACCACAAAATAGCCACCTACAATAGTTTCGTCAACCGCCTGATTTCCATACCTATGAGCCCAGAAGATTACAACAATGAAGTTCAGATTTTAAAGTACATAGCTGTGTCAAATGGTTATAACAGTTCATTGATAAATAAACTCATCAATAAACATCTACACAAAACAAACACAGTTCCTACAGATTCTGGTACCAAAAAATATGTTAGTTGTGAATACGGCGTAGCATTAAATAATACATTAAAGAACGAAATGGGAAAGAATAATGTAATTTTATCATTTAAAACTACTAATAAGCTAAACTCCATGCTCAATACGAAACGATCCGCACCCGAAAGAAGTAAACAAACTGGAGTATATAAAATAACTCGCCTACGGCTCGATGGGGGCTCCGCCCCCATGCCCCCTTAGGGGTATCCCTAAATTCGTAAATTAATAAAAAATGTCAAGTATGAAATTGGTTAGTTTTGCGGAAGAACTGAACAGCCAAGACAGTAACAAAACCGTTTAATACACACAATTCACAATCGATAGCTAGAAAAGCTTTTAAAATCTCCTATGAATCGGTTTTAATAACTCTTCGTAGTTAAAATTTGTTAAAATATTTCGAGTGTGATACAATAATTATTTATTCTTTGTGTTATGCTGAATGGAGGGTCCACTCCCTAATTTGTTGCCCCAATTCCGTAATTTCTGAAAAAACTTGATGCAGTGAACGGGCTTGTTGAGGGTTATTAACTCCAATGTGTTCGCTGAATTAGTTTGTAAATAAAAAAGTCGAGTGTTAAACAGGTTAGCTTTACCAATGAAGTGCACAACCAAAACAGTAACAAAAGGCTAATGCACACTTCTCACAATCAATAATAATTAAAGCTTTTAAATTCATCAAAAATTGTTGCTATAAATCAGTGAAAACAATAACATAACATTAAAATGAAATAATATAAAATCTGATAAACGAGATAGAAATCACAAAAGACTAGAAAGTTTTAAAATGATTCCCTAAATTCCGAGAAGGAACTTACTAAAAGTATGTAAATTAGTAACACCAGCCCCGACAATAGCTGAATTCATATTTTTAATTGTCTCTTAAAAGAAGGTAAGGTCCCCAATTTCAAGTTTTCGGTAACTATTCTGGTCCTGTAATAAATCTGTTTTTAGAGCTAATGTGTAGAGATACGGCAAAATGTTCTGAAAACTGTAAGCCAGTCATATTCAGCAACATTTTTCGATAGGACCAATCGTTTTGTCAGTAGAGTGGAAAAACTGAAAACGCGATTGCAAAAAATTAGACTGGATATATACGCAATTGGTGCGATGTACGACAAAAAGTCACAGGAAAAAAAATCGTAGTTCATCCAATTCAGTACCGTGGTAGTCTCAAATCTATGAAAGGCCTAACCATTTAGCCTCTAGAGCTAAAATATACTAAAATTATGATTTCTTTATTGTTGTCCAAAAGCCACTACTTATTTATCACAAAACTGGGAAAAAGTGAAAAATGTTTTTTGAGAGTGAACGGAAAGAGATAGGCTACGGCAAATTATGTTAGAATCAAAATTGTAGATATTAAAAAGACCTATAAAAGTTGTCATTTAAACATTTTCGTAGGACAAACCATTTAGTCGCTAGGGCCCTAAATCTAAATATAAATTTCACAAAAATCAGTTTGGAGGGTTAACGGTGCGATGTACGACAAAAAGTAAAAGGACCAAAATTGTAGATCATCCAATTTCCTATCGTAATATGCTCTCATATTTCGGATAAGACTAACCGTTAGGTCACTAGAGCTGAAATACTAAAATTACGATTTATCTAGTGGACCAGAATCGGTATTTTCCCACTACTTACGTTCACAAAATCCAGAAAAAGTGAAAAATGAATTTTGTGAGTAAACGAGTAGAGATACGGCAAAATATACGATGGAAGAAATTGTAGATATTAAAAAGATCTATCGAAATGAACCTTAAAAAAATTTTTACGGCCATCGGTTTAGTCACTAGAGCCCGAAAACCGAAAACGGCATTTCATTAAAAACGCTCTGGAGGCTTAACGGTGCGAGATACGATAAAAAGTCAAAGGACCGAAATTGTAGAAAATTAAATTCCCTATCGTAGTATTGTTCTCAGATTTTAGATAGGACGAAGCGTTTGGCCGCTAGAGCCAAAAAAGTAAAATTACAATTTCGGAAATCCGCCATTTTGAATTTTTTTAGTAGGTTAAAAATAAAAATTTGCAAGTTTAAGATTTTACACTTAGCATTGACCGTTCAAGCTAGACGTATGCAAAATTTTAAGTCTCTAGCTTAAATAGTTACGTCAGAAATTCGTATCCCATATAAGTCAGTCAGTCAGTCAGTTACACATAGGGCTGTATAGTTTATTAGACTTGCGACGATTGTCCGAGCTTTTATATAGGGCAAACATCGAGGTCTTTTGCTGTCAGGTTTAAAGAGCACCTACCTAAAAAATCAACCAATTCAGCCTACGCCAACCATCTCATTAATTCCAACCACAACTATACCGACATCCAAACCAATCTCAAAGTTTTACACAATTGCAACAAAGGGAAATATTTAAATACAGTTGAAGAATTCGAGATTTACCGAGCATCAAAAATAGAGCCCGACCATGTCCTCAGTGAAAAACTGTCATTTGAATCAAACATTGTTTACAACACTGCCATTCAAATATTAGATAACCAAGCCCAAAGAAAAGGACCTGATAAGAGAGAAGGGGGCGGGGCCACTACAACCGGTGCACTGCAGTCATGACTCATCAATCGTCGGCGCCGCATGTGCTCGTGTTCGTTCCCGTTTTGTTAAATTTGGCCAAATCAGTGTTATGTATGTGTACTTGTGTCCAAGTAATTTTAATGTTATTTTTGACGAAATCAATTCAGATGGATAGTTTTTAAAAAGTGGCAACTGACGTTCTGACCTGATGATGCATTCTTGGAATGTGAAACAGCTGTAGTCGATATCAAGACTAGAGGATCACTTGACGACAGGTAATTAAACCTTCTATTTAGTTCATCCAGTGATCCAGAGGCTAACCATTATAAATATCTCTTCATTAAATTTAATCAATCATTTTCAACTCGTAATAAAGTGAAAAAATAATTCGATCGGAACTAATTACAGAAATAAGTTAGTTACTGTAGTAGTAATTTATTTTCCAAAATGAAAATAAGTGATTAAATTCAAATGTGTACACAGTAGATTAATTTCCCGTTTCTTGAGGCCCATCGTTCTTTGTGTGTTAGGCCTACTTGGGGCCAAACACGTGGTACAAAAAGGGGCCACCCGAGCGCTAATGTTCCGTCTCCATTACAAGATCTAATCGGTTCCGGGGACGGCGGTTATATCGATATACACATATTACCACTTCCGCTCGCCACATTCTATTTACTGATTGGACGAGAGGAAATAATATTTTATCAGTTCCCCGAAATTTGCCGATGCGATTCAACTTAAAACTTTTTGTTTATTTTGTTTGTAGACTATATACATGCTTTTGGTTTATATTATTTTTAACCTATACAAATATCATAAAGTTACTTGGTTCCTCAAATGAATATCGGTCTAAATAAAGCATAGTTCTTTCTATGGGTCGATTGCCATTCGGCTGCACTACGAGTAGTTAACATTTTCAGGGTATGTCGCTTTTGGAACTGCTGTTGCACCTGACTTATACTCAATCCCCTCTAAATCCTCCAGGGCTACTCTCCAACTAGTTTAACTTTTAAATATTAAACGTTTGTTTAAACTCCGGTTTAAGTTTAAGTGACTTGTGGAAAGCTACCTAACTGTCATACTCTTTGTCCATTACGAATATACATATTACGAATTTTGCAGGAATAACATTTGTCGGTTTATCACTCAGGTTTGCATTCACTCAGGTGTAAAGTTACTTTTTGCTCATCCACTCAAGGCGGCATTGATGTGATACTAAAATAAATTGAAACGTAAAAAATGGTCCTAAGTAAAGTTTTAAATATTGAAACTATCCCCGAAGAAAATGGCAGTTAAGTGGTTGTATGACGTACTACTCACAAAAACTATGCAAATATTTAATTCGTATTACTTTAAATTCTGTAACGATTAAAATCCAAAACAAAATGCGGACATTAAGATAAAGGTCTCTTGGTTTTAAATATTAGGGTTCAAAATATTTAGTTTGGTAACCATTTCGCCATAAAGCTTGCAAAACTAACTGGAGTTATACTGAGTAGCTTTGGAGAATGGTTGTGAGATGGGATGTACCAATTCTTTATTCTAAAAACTATTTTTACAGCAATCAAAGATCCATCAAAGAGTCGAGCAGAGTGAAAAGAATAACTGGTGAATGACTGACATTGTTGGGCGAGATATAGCGGAGGGTTCGCGGGAGAGCGAGCCACGTGGCTCTTCTTCCCTCTCTCCAGATATAAACCAAATATTTCATCACTTGACCTCGAAGCTACTTAGAGAAAGTCGTGTTAATTAACTCAATCAAGATTTTACATGTGGAGTACTTTTTAAATTCCGGAACGAGGTTTTATCTATCTTTCATTTATTGGTGACAAAGTAGAAAAAAAATGTTCTGTGATAGTATGGAGGCAGTGTAGTGGTGAGGACCTCATGAGTGGCTGTTCATGATTCAATCCCGCGCTTCTGTGTTAGAGGCACAGACACAAGCAATCGCCTATAGCTTACCACATAAAATTTCAATTTATTTGTTTTTAAAACAGGTATTTAGGTTGTTATGGTGATCGTCTATTAAATTCTTCTCCTGGATCTTAAGAACACGCCTGTACTACATGTACAACCTGTACAGATAACACGGAATTTCTTGGCCTGTGATGACCGTTTACAGTTCAAACAATTGGAGTAGAGCGACGAAATTGCAGATTGTCGTAGACTGTTTTTAGTGCCATGTGTTTACCAATTTGAATCCAGAAGTGGAGTATGTCAGAGGCCAAGATATTCTGCGATATCTGTATCGGTACATAATACCGCATGGCAACAATTGTTTTTGGTATGGCTTGTGACGTGACAGACACAAAAATTAAACCGTAGTTTTCAAATACTCTGAATATGTCTATAAAATGTTACAATTTTATAATAACCAATCTTCAATCCGTCCGTACAAATTGTAATGTGCTGTTGAGGCAATATGCTGTAGTAATCGTTTGTCAATTGCACACTTTAAAAATAAAATAAATGAAATTCATTTATTATGACCCAAATTCGTAGAATTTTTGGGATTACGTATTAGGCTGGAAATTGTATAAACTAAGGTATTATTTTCATAGAAGTAACAATAAATTACCGACCAAAATAAGTGTAATGACCTTTATTTTTGTTATTTAGTTCTCGCAACTACGCCAAAGATCACACTTTATCGAACACTCCAAGAATATTTTTTTACAAAAAATTATAAAATAAATGCGGGGAGATTCACCGCACGTGGCTGTTCTCCCCACTCCCCCCCCTCACCCCATCCCCTTCACCATTCCATCATCTTCTCAGATTCTCAAAGTCAACAATAATGTTTCGTTGACCACGCTACGTCACAATATTTCGGTCTAATTTTATGTTTTGGACTGTTCAGTCTCTTTATTTATTTATTTATTTTTTATTATTTATTCTACTAAATGGTGACTAAGTGCAGATTTAAATAAAATACAACTACTAAATAAAAACTATTCTATCTGTTAAAAAGCTTACTAGAAAATAATAATTTTACTAAGTTGTGATTAAATTGTGTTTTAGAAGTAGGTTAATATCATTAAACCTACTCCTGATAAAAACTTTTCCGGATGGGCAGTAAAAAGATAAAAATTACTCACCTGGGCAGCTGCAAGAATTCATTGTAGAGGTTTCTCAAAAGGTTTCCTAAAAGTTTCTTAAAAGCTGACTCGTATTAAAGAGGTCCTGGTAGTAATGTAAATGTTCTGTCGCCCATGTGACATCCTCTTCCAGGATCCCTTCCTCTTCTAATGTCTCAGCTCTCTTCAACTTTCAATGATACCTCCTCACGCTACACACGTGTTATCTTATTTGTGTATTGCATGGGACTTCAGCAAACAAAAACAACTTCCTGGCTAAACCTAAAAAAATACTAATGAAAAAATCAAGTTTATCTTAACGAAGTGCTAGTCATTCTAGATAATTTGAAGAAGCTTAAAATAAAGTGTTTAAATCTATAAATTAAAATTATAATCGCTGCAAAGCCGTTTCGACTGGCAGCTAGTATAGTTAAAATGACAAATATAACCTTTTGGTTTATTTAGAATGAAAAAAAATTGCGTTTATCGCCACTTTATACCGTGTATAAACAGCAATAAAAGACTTGAGAATTTTCAGAAAATACTTAAGAATGGTTGGAATGTATCAATGATGACTGAGACGTGACAATATTAACTTTTCCAAATGTCTGAGATGAGGGGGTTTTGTTGGTGGGGAGGGGGGGGGGGTAAGAAGGAGGGGGCCACGTGGCTTTCCCTCCAAAAAGATATCCAGTCTACGTGATCAGATGCCAGAAATAACAAGGAACCTATGGACGATCTCAGCCGATCGCTATTCTTAGGACCCTGCACACAGATATAGATTTTTTTCAATATTTTGGCATATTCAAACTGCTGGTGCTTTTATTAAAATTAAAAATAATTCACACAGTTTGACAATCTGAAAAATGGTGTTTCACAGTAGTTAACATATATTTTAATGAATAATGAAAAATTTGAAACATTCGCTCAAGTTTTTACTGGGATGGGATGTAGGGATTAATAATAGTTTCTAATGTTTAAGGCTACGGCCACACATGGCGACCTAGTCGCCGCGACACAAACGCCGCGACAAAGAAACAAATGTGATACATTGCACGTCGCGGGTCGCCTTGTGTGGCCGCCTTAATTTGATTCAATGTATCACACTTTTTCGGCGTTTGTGTCGCGGCGACTAGGTCGCCATGTGTGGCCGTAGCCTAAGTGTACATTTTAAAACCGGATTGAGTAAAACTAAAACAATTACTATCTGTTTTTACATTTCAACTATAATTTGATTCTAAAAAAATACACAAAAACATTTAAACGATAAATTTTAATGATAACATAATAATAATCTATATATTAACTAGCTGTTGCCCGTCACGGCTTCGCCCGTGATTAAATTCATTTTACATGTAATAATATCTCTTTAAAGAGCAACGAAATTTTCTTTCTTAAGAATTGTGTAAGCAGGGTATTGAATTTTGCAAACAATTTTCTTAATGAGCACATATGAGCAAAGAGGAACGAAAATGTCAAATTTAAAAAACCATAGACCTTACTTAGGGGGCTCTAAAGGACTTCAAAAACTATTTTTGCAAAACCATTTTTTATTTAGTAGGCAACATAACAAGTAAAAAGGTCAAATTTCAACCCTGTAGGCTACATAGTAATTTTGAAGTACAGTGGGGTGGAGCTAAAGGACTTCAAAGACTTTACTTTGTAAAACCGTTTCTTAGTGAGTACACATGAGTAAAAAGGAACGTCTACGTTAGATTTCAACCTCGTATGCCCTAGAGTAATTTTGAAGTCCAGTGGGGCGGAGCCCTAAAAGACATCAAAAACTATCTTTGCATAACCTTTTCTTAGTGAGTACAAATGAATAAAGAGGAACGTCCACATAGAATTTCAACCCTGTAGGCTTTATAGTAATCACGAAGTCCTGTGGGGCGGAGCCCTAAAGGACATAAAAAACTATATTTATAAAACCGTTTCTTAGTGAGTACATATGAGTAAAGAGGAACGTCCAAGTCAAGTTTCAACCCTGTATGCCCAAGAGTAATTTTGAAGTCCAGTGATTCGGAGCCCTAAAGGACTTCCAAAACTATATAATAATAATCTTTATATTTGCAAAACTGTTTCTTAGTGAATACTTGTGAGCAAAGAGGAACGCCAATGTCAAATTTCAACAACGGATGCAATAGAGTGATTTTTAAGTCCAGTGGAGCGGAGCCCTAAAAGGTCTTCAAAAACTAAAGGACTTGCATAACTGTTTCTTCATGAGTACACATGAGTAAAGAGGAACGTCCACATAGAATTTCAACCCTGTAGGCTTTATAGTAATCACGAAGTCCTGTGGGGCGGAGCCCTAAAGGACATAAAAAACTATATTTATAAAACCGTTTCTTAGTGAGTACATATGAGTAAAGAGGAACGTCCAAGTCAATTTTCAACCCTGTATGCCCAAGAGTAATTTTGAAGTCCAATGAGGCGGAGCCCTAAAGGACTTCCAAAACTATATAATAATAATCTACTATATATTTGTCAAATACCACTCACTCATGTATCAGAGAATCTCCATAACCATGGGGTATAGAGGGTTGAAATTTTGCATGGACGTTTGCATGGAGCACTTTGCTCAAAAATGCTCACTAAGAAACAGTTTTGCAAAATTCCTTCAGGTCTCCTCCCCACAGGATTTCAAAATTTCCATCTAATGTTCATCCTATGGCCAATTTTTAATACAAATCAAAGCAACAACGAATCTGAAAAACTATGGGACCTAGAATGTTAAAATTTAGCATGGGTGTTCTTCTTTGCTCATAGGTGCTCACTAAGAAACGGTTTTGCAAAATTCCATCAGGGCTCTGCCTCACAGGACTTCAAAATTTCTATCTAATGTTATCCTTATGGCCAATTATTTATACAAATCTAGGAAACAACAAATATAGAAAACTATAAGACCTACGATGTTGAAATTTGACATGGACGTTCTGCTTTGCTCATAGGTGCTCACTAAGAAACGGTTTTGCAAAATTCCATCAGGGCTCCGCAACACAGGACTTCAAAATTTGTAATGTTATTCTTATGGCCAATTTTTAATATGAATCTAGGAAAATCATATCTGAAAAACCATATGACCTAAGAGAATTATTTGGAACATTTTCAATGGGAGATCCACTTCGCTCATCGGTGCTCACTAAGAAACGCATCTTCGGTGCTCTTGGAAAGCATCTTCAGGGCTCCGCCCCTTGGGTCTATTAAATTGGTCTAGGGCCAATGGGGTTGAAATTTGGCATGGACATTTCTCTTTGTTCAAAGTTATTCACTAAGAAACGGTTTTGCAAATATAGTTTTTGAAGTCCTTTAGGGCTCCGCCCCACATAACATCAAAATTACTCTATTGCATCCGTTGTTGAAATTTGACATTCTTGTTCCTCTTTGCTCACAAGTATTCACTAAGAAAGAGTTTTGCAAATATAAAGATTATTATTATATAGTTTTGGAAGTCATTTAGGGCTCCGCCTCATTGGACTTCAAAATTACTCTTGGGCATACAGGGTTGAAAATTGACTTGGACGTTCCTCTTTACTCATATGTACTCACTAAGAAACGGTTTTATAAATATAGTTTTTTATGTCCTTTAGGGCTCCGCCCCACAGGACTTCATGATTACTATAAAGCCTACAGGGTTGAAATTCTATGTGGACGTTCCTCTTTACTCATGTGTACTCATGAAGAAACAGTTATGCAAGTCCTTTAGTTTTTGAAGACCTTTTAGGGCTCCGCTCCACTGGACTTAAAAATCACTCTATTGCATCCGTTGTTGAAATTTGACATTGGCGTTCCTCTTTGCTCACAAGTATTCACTAAGAAACAGTTTTGCAAATATAAAGATTATTATTATATAGTTTTGGAAGTCCTTTAGGGCTCCGCCTCACTGGACTTCAAAATTACTCTTGGGCATACAGGGTTGAAACTTGACTTGGACGTTCCTCTTTACTCATATGTACTCACTAAGAAACGGTTTTATAAATATAGTTTTTTATGTCCTTTAGGGCTCCGCCCCACAGGACTTCGTGATTACTATAAAGCCTACAGGGTTGAAATTCTATGTGGACGTTCCTCTTTACTCATGTGTACTCATGAAGAAACAGTTATGCAAGTCCTTTAGTTTTTGAAGACCTTTTAGGGCTCCGCTCCACTGGATTTAAAAATCACTCTAGGGCCAGTGGGTTTGAAATTTAGTATTTATGTTCCTCTTTACTTATAGGTATTCACTAAGAAACGGTTTTCCAAGTATAGTTTTTGAAGTCCTTTAGGGCTCCGCCCCACTGGACTTTTAAATTACTCTTGGGCATACAGTGTTGAAACTTGACTTGGACGTTCCTCTTTATTCATTTGTACTCACTAAGAAAAGGTTATGCAAAGATAGTTTTTGATGTCTTTTAGGGCTCCGCCCCACTGGACTTCAAAATTACTCTAGGGCATACGAGGTTGAAATCTAACGTGGACGTTCCTTTTTACTCATGTGTACTCACTAAGAAACGGTTTTACAAAGTAAAGTCTTTGAAGTCCTTTAGCTCCACCCCACTGTACTTCAAAATTACTATGTAGCCTACAGGGTTGAAATTTGACCTTTTTACTTGTTATGTTGCCTACTAAATAAAAAATGGTTTTGGAAAAATAGTTTTTGAAGTCCTTTAGAGCCCCCTAAGTAAGGTCTATGGTTTTTTAAATTTGACATTTTCGTTCCTCTTTGCTCATATGTGCTCATTAAGAAAATTGTTTGCAAAATTCAATACCCTGCTTACACAATTCTTAAGAAAGAAAATTTCGTTGCTCTTTAAAGAGATATTATTACATGTAAAATGAATTTAATCACGGGCGAAGCAGTGACGGGCAACAGCTAGTAATCTTTATATTTGCAAAACTGTTTCTTAGTGAATACTTGTGAGCAAAGAGGAACGCCAATGTCAAATTTCAACAACGGATGCAATAGAGTAATTTTGATGTTATGTGGGGCGGAGCCCTAAAGGACTTCAAAAACTATATTTGCAAAACCGTTTCTTAGTGAATAACTTTGAACAAAGAGAAATGTCCATGCCAAATTTCAACCACATTGGCCCTAGACCAATTTAATAGACCCAAGGGGCGGAGCCCTGAAGATGCTTTCCAAGAGCACCGAAGATGCGTTTCTTAGTGAGCACCGATGAGCGAAGTGGATCTCCCATTGAAAATGTTCCAAATAATTCTCTTAGGTCATATGGTTTTTCAGATATGATTTTCCTAGATTCATATTAAAAATTGGCCATAAGAATAACATTACAAATTTTGAAGTCCTGTGTTGCGGAGCCCTGATGGAATTTTGCAAAACCGTTTCTTAGTGAGCACCTATGAGCAAAGCAGAACGTCCAAGTCAAATTTCAACATCGTAGGTCTTATAGTTTTCTATATTTGTTGTTTCCTAGATTTGTATAAAAAATTGGCCATAAGGATAACATTAGATAGAAATTTTGAAGTCCTGTGAGGCAGAGCTCTGATGGAATTTTGCAAAACCGTTTCTTAGTGAGCACCTATGAGCAAAGAAGAACACCCATGCTAAATTTTAACATTCTAGGTCCCATAGTTTTTCAGATTCGTTGTTGCTTTGATTTGTATTAAAAATTGGCCATAGGATGAACATTAGATGGAAATTTTGAAATCCTGTGGGGAGGAGACCTGAAGGAATTTTGCAAAACTGTTTCTTAGTGAGCATTTTTGAGCAAAGTGGAACGTCCATGCAAAATTTCAACCCTCTATACCCCATGGTTATGGAGATTCTCTGATACATGAGTGAGTGGTATTTGACAAATATATAGTAGAAGATAGGCAAGCATGTTTCGTTTCCTCCTTTTTTCTCAGCTTGTGTGCATCGTAGGAGAAATTCGCGCATACCGTTAGAAAGGTATAGTCCTGTAGATGAGCAGAATCACATTCTAATTCACATCGGACTCCAGGGCTACTCCCTAACGGCTTTCAAAGTTCCAATGTTAATCTTATGGGGAAGGAGAATTAATTGAATCATGAGACAGCTGTTATAAAAACAACTGCTAGAAAAGCAGGAAGAACAGAGCTGATAATTTTACATCACAACATAATGTGTATCAGTTTTACAATATATTAGTAGCAGTTGTTTTTTAATCGGTTTACTTTAGAACTGTTACTTTTTAAGAAGGAATAGGTTTGGCTTAAAATATAACAGCTGACTAGGAGCTACTGAAAGATATTATAACTTATTTAAAACATTATTTGAGGAAATCTGATACTCGACACACATTTGTCACGAGTTTAAATGTGTTGTTTACAGTTTAAAATTTTTGTTTACAGTTTAAATCCCTCCCCCACCCCAATTTTCTCGAGAAGGATCAGGCTTAAAAAACGGACTATAGTTATAACTTCATGGGTCAAATTCAAATGAAATTTTGATCGAATTTCGATCAGGAGGCGATCTCTAGTTATTATTATTGTTTTAATATTCGTTATTTAACTATGCATTGGAATTTGATCATTAGTGTAAAATTAAATTAAGGCCTCCCCTCTAATAGTAAAGTAAAAAGCAATTTTCTACTCACATTGTTGCTACACTTCATGAGTAAAAAACATAGAAGTTGGTTCAAATAAATTATTGACACATACATATTTGGTTTTTAACCAATATATGAAAAATATACAACTATTCCATAAATAAATGTATAAATGAGTGATTATCCCATGAAACTATAAGAAATTTTATATTAGTGTAAATAAAAATTACACGAAAGGAAAATGAAGCTAAAATATCATATTTTAAATATTTATTGAATAGCCTCAGGTAAAGTAATTTTCCCTAAGTGGCCTCATCTATAATTGTAGCCCTGTTTATTTGAATTCATTTGTGATATTTGTATTTGAAAATCATCGGCAAAAACGCCAAAGACAATATTTTCTCATCTAGTATACGTTGCTTTAATAGTAATTTCAGTAAATATGTCAATGCAATGTTTAAATAAAATAAATAAACAATATTTTCAGTAAAACATAATCATACCAACTCCTAGTATTTTTTCTAAGAAACTATGTTAATGTTTTAGAGGTTCGCTTTTGTTGAACTAATTGAGAATTAGGTCATGTGTACAGCTAATGTCACTTAGCCTTGCAAGCTGCAAAGTTATAATGGATATTAAAGCTATTAAGAGAGACGTCGAAGTTTAACTAACTTCCTGTTAAGTAAGAGTTGTATTAATTGCTTTATTATCCTTGACTATCAAGAAAAAAGCCTCCTGTTTAAAGCGTTACTTTACTTATTAAACATTTTAAGTACAGTAAAACATTGGAAATTTATAAAAAATAAAAAAAACTATAAGACTTATTTTTAGTTTGTAAAATATATTCTACTGCATATGTGAAACGCACGAGTAATTTTAAGTATCCAGTAGTAAAATAGCTCTTTCGTTAACTCGTTTCAGATGATTTTTGTAAATTTATGAAACTATTTTGTTTTAGTACATTGTGCCTTAACTAATTGTTTTATATCTTTATAGTGTTCCTTTAGAAAGGAAATTTATTTCAGTCTTAAATCGTCCTCTCATCTTTTTACGTTACTTGTGACTGCAGTAAAAAACTATACATTGGTTGAGTTTCTAAAACAACTTTACAGACGCTTTATATAATTATTTAATAAGTATTTCATAAGGTCAAGTTGCAAATGTTCAACAAAATAGAAGTTTAATCTACTGAACTCAATCTAACTAACATAAGGTGTCGTCATGATTTATACAAAGACAAGAACTTTGTTTAATCATTTTTCATATTCTGTTTAAACTGTAAGGAGCAACAGAGCAACTATAAATAATTTATATATCTGTAAATACTTTTCCACTGAACTAACTTCGTTTATTTTACCGGCCCTACTTTTTTCTACGCTTAAAAAAATACTCATTCATAAGTCTTGTTTAAATAGGTTCTTGTTTATTAAATACTAGCTTTCCCGGCATGCTTTGCAATACCAACTTGAGAAATATATTTGCCCTTCAGGTGAGCTCGTTCACTGCGCTAACTCTCCGTCAAATTTAGCTCGTTCGCTACGCTCACTCTCCGTCAGGTTTGCTCGTTCTTACTTGCCCTCAGGTTCAGCATGTTCGCTGCGCTCACTCACCGTCAGGTTTAGCTCGTTCGCTAAGCTCTCTGGCCGCAATTCTATAGTTGGGAGATGACTTGTTGGCTAGTGAAGGGGAAGATACTCTCACCACTATCAGCTGTTAATTAGCATTTAAATTAAATAAGACCTTAAAAATTAACCAATAGGAGAGCTGGAAATTACTGAGGTGAGGGTAACCTCCCCTCAATCCCTCTTTCTCTGGCTGGCCAACAAGTCATCTCCCAACTATATAATATTCTCTAGTTTTTTATTACCAATCTTCCCCCAATAGTTTAAATGAGAACAGCTGTTTACAAAATTAATATTTCTTAATGTAATCATATGTTCCAATACAAAAATTTTGCCTCAATAAGAATAGCATAGTAACCATAGCCCTATGGAGGAATATGGATAAATTATATCCTATTTGTTATTCCTTGTTCTAAGCTATCTTCCACCAATTTTCAGCCAAATCATTTCAGCCCTTTTGAAGATATAAAGCCGCGTCCGCACTGGCCGAACATTCGTGGCAAGCTTGTTAGGCGAATACAAAAATCAACAAACATTCCTAACGAACAATTACCTGCCATGTGATTTGCATTCATAAGGTTAGCAACGAAAAAGTTCGGAAGAACTTTGTTTGGCGAACATGTTCGGCCAGTGCGCACGCGACTTAAGTGGTGTAACTAACACAACTTTTTTTTATATACATAGATTATTTTTATTGACAGATGTTTGAAATGCTCAACCCAATCCAATGTTATTCTAATAAAACAATTACAAATTTAATTTTTGTATAGCACCGTAATTTTAAATCCAACTCTCATAAATGTTTGCAGAAAAAAACTACACACCAAGCCCTACCCAACGACACCAAAAACTTGAAAATCGGTTGAGAATTGTTAGAGGAGTTCTCTTAGCAAAAAAAAAATAAAAATAAAAAAATAACTTATCGCATTAAATAAGTACAAGGGATCGCCCACTGGTCGAAATTCGACCAAAAATTCAGTTGATCTTGAGCCAATTAGATTTGAAATGTTTTATAAACAAAACATCAGTTCTTCCTGATATATTATTATAACATCTATATATTAATACGCAAGCATGTTTCATTTCCTCCTTTTTTCTCAGCTCGTGTACATCGTAGGGGAAATCCGAGCATACCGTTAGAAAGGTATAGTCCTGTAGATGAGCAGAATCCCATTCTAATTCACATTGGACTCCAGGGCTACGCCCCACAGGCTTTCAAAGTTCCAATGTTAATCTTATGGAGAAAGGAGAATTGGATGAATCATAAGACAGCTGTTGTAATAACAACTGCTAAAAAATTAGGAAGAACAGATGTTTTAGTTGTAAAATGTTTTTAAGCTTCTTGGGTCCAGATCAACTGAAATTTTGATCGAATTTCGATCAGGAGGCGATCTCTAGTCTGTCTAATTATTCTATCAATCATCCTTCTCCCATAAGATTAACATTGAAACTTTAAAAGCCTCTCGGGCGGAGCCCTGGGGGCCGATACGAGTTATAATTTGATTCCACTTATCTACATGACACCTTTCTAACGGTATGCGTGGATTTCTCCTACGATGCACCCAAGCTGAGAAAAAAAGGAGGAAAAGAGACATGTTTTCCTATGAATATATAGATAGATAGTTACATTCATTTATTATTTACACTTGAGCATTCACAACATCCACTTTCACATGCATTATGAATTTAGATCTTAAACCGTTCAGCTCGCATCTTTCTATCCTTGTCTACACTGCTTGTAGTGATAGTATTGTTTACTGTTGCAGTTGCGATAGTCAGGATGAAATTCGCTGTTGGTGGGCGAAGGATTGCCGATGTCGTTATTACAGTTTGTTCTTGCCTTTTCTTAAGTTTCTCCTCTTGGTCAATCAGCACGGTGCCGGCTATGTATTCGAAACTTTCAGCTCGTTTCTCGAGCACATCTGCACTTTGGCTTTGTGAATAAAAATTACCGGCCACCTTGGATTTTTATTTCCATTGGACTAATGTTAAATTCCAAACCGCTACGCTTTTAATAATGGTCGAAACAGATTCATCTTTATGGAATTAAAAAAAAAAATTAATACCAAGGGCCTTATGAAATAAAAAGTATTACATTGTTGATTGTTTGATTAAATATTCGAACGACAAAATATTCTCAACTTTTTCTGTTCGAAAAATGGACGCCTATTATCAGTAGTTTAATTTTATAAATTGCTCTATAAGCATGATTTTTATTTTACAGCCTCATTAATGAATTTGTCTGGATCAAGAAATGCATTTTTAAACGTATTTGAACAGTCACTTTTGATTTTCTTTTTGTATATTATTTACTAAAATTATTTAAATATTTATAATTGGAGCTTAGCCGAATGCCAGTGCTTCGCCGTTCAATTTTTAGTGATGTTTAATTTAAATCACAATATTTTAGTGAGCCCATTTGCTTCAACCCATTGCCTAAGAATTCCGAAGCGATATAGTATATTTTTGAAAACATAATTTTTAAAAGGTAAAAATCTTCATATCATAATGTTTGAGGGAATGTGACTTATTAATATAACTAGGCCTACTATAATATAGTGAGACATTGAAATAAAGATCTTGGCAGGCGCCGGAGAGTGAAAATAGGTTATACTATAGTGTCATACTTGTTAATCATATGAATGCCTATTGATTATTAAATCGTTTATTTTTTTGCAGTGTATGATGAAAGAGACTTCATCACAAACAATGCATTGCATTATTATCGTAATGTGTAATGTGTTCACACACACACACACACACACACACACACACACACACACACACACACACACACACACACACACACACACACACACACACACACACACACACATGTGTAATAACTTCACACATGTGTATAACTTCTGTGGTTATGTGTAATAACTTCAGCCACGTATAACTGCAGCAGGCTTATATGCTTGTTAATTTGTTTGGGATTTAATTACTGTATGTTTTGTCTCGAGTGTCTATTATCAGGTAATGTGTTTTTTCTTTATTTTCCTGATAACCATATAAATTATTTGATTTTTTAAAAGCAGAGATGATATATAGTTTAACATGCACGATGTTATGTTCCACATACGACAAATGCAATTAAACATTTACACATTTGAGTAAAACATTTGATACTTTAATTACAATTTAAAACATATCTTTATATTCTAATGGTAAAAACTTTTACCAAATCACCGGGAAACACCAAACTTCGAATTTATAGGCCGTCATTGAAGAGTTTATTTGAGACTTAGTAACATTTTAAAAGGAGCTGGCAGAGCGGGATGGTGTCAAATCGCTCGTGAAAACTCAGAAGAATTGTTCAACATCTGCACCGGACATCAAGTTATTTGTTATTAGCCTCCAACTTTGACCTACATTTTCACTTACGAAAGTAATTTTATTTGAGGAGAGATCAAAAAACGGCTCCATTCTCAATAAATTGCTTATTGTTCTTACTTTAACGTCTTGTAAATCGTGGGGTTGAAATGTGTGTGGTCTGGAAGTGCTGTGCAGTGAAATAGGATACGTCTCTTCTCCGGTGTGTGGTCTATTAACGCTATAGTTCAATACATTATATTGTTGCTCTGTTATTCATAATATACAGTAGACAAAGTATTTAAACACTAACAAGTTCACACATTTTATAATAATATTTTTTAAGTATTTTATGACTGTTTAAACGATTTGCTTCCCTCTTTTGTGATGTTTTTTTACCAGCATCAATATTTCTAAAAAAAATAGGATTAAAGGTATTTCAACGATTTCATAGAACTTAATTTGAACTCAACAATCTCTTCGAAATGTGTTATAGCTACAGATCCTACAGGTTTCCTAGAATTGAAACTAAGAAGTAAGACGGAATACTAGTTGGTAATAAATAATAGCTGGAGGACTTTGAATGAAAGTTAGTTTGCGAGTGGCGGATACTCTGGTTATGCACTGGGGACATAATTAAGGGTTGTTTGTGGTTTGAGGAGGGGGAGGGTGGTGGAAAGGGATGGAATGGATGAAGGGGGAGGAGGGGAGGAGGAGGCAGCCACGTGGCGGGCACGACTTGGCCGACATCTGAGATTACACCACTGTTATTCAGATTTGAGACGCAACCAACCACTCAGATATTAGGGCTACTCCCGCTACAGGTGATCAAAAGGACTGTGTCTCTTGCACCGGTTTCCATAGTGACAATGATGTAAAATTCGCAAATAAGTAAGTAACATGGTGCCTGAACTTTTAGATTAACAAGGATTGTATTAAACTTGAATGACTTTTTTCATTTTGCCCATAATATTGTTTGTTGGTCATTTTTATATAAAACTTTTGAATAGTTTTTGTTGTGACCTGACCATTTTTCTATAGTTTTTGTTATGACCAAATCCATGAACTTTGACACTGGGGTGTATAAATAAATGCATACCACATAATAAATGAGTTTCCATAATACTGCTCGTAAAATAGCCGTTTCTAGTCTGAAGTTAGTCTGCAAAATTGGGTTTTTTTACCGGATCTTTAGAAGATATATTTTAGTGGAAATATATAGTATCAGGTCATTTGGTCAGATATAAATACTTTCTATAGTTTAATAATATTTTTATCGAATTTATAAGGCTAATTTAAAAGCTACAAATTTGTTATTAATGTTGTTAAATCCAATTACGCTACTATAGCTTAATTATTTTTATATTTTACTTGAGGAAGATATAATAAACTTTCTCGCCTGCATTGACATGATCTTATGTAAAATTATTTATTGCTCTAGAACCACTTTTAATGTATTATAAACAAAATAAAAGATGTCGTTCTTTCCGAAAACAATTATATTTTTGTAGTTCACTTGTATGAGTCAACAGGAAACTAAGTGCAACAATTATCCTTGTATAAAAATTACGTAGCCATCCATAAAACGAAATCGGTAGGATTTAATTTTTTCCCCACTGAAAAACGGAGGAAAATAAAGCGCTCTTGCCAGGATTACTTTTCTAACTGTCATGGAAACCTCTGAAGTGTCAAAATGACCATATTTATTTTAAAAAATCAAGACAATAGCAAATTGTTTGAAACATTATTCTAGCCATATGTTTCTATTAAACCAATCAGAATAATCCATAAATAAAAATTTAATTTCGGTGGTTCTATCAGTGTTTAACTTTTCAATAAGGATGCCCTTACTGATTGGTTCTGTATTTATGTATAGTCTATGTCTATATGATCAATGTAGACAGAGCCGAATAAATAGGAACATCTCATGTAAACGAATATAGTTTTGCCCTCGGTAACCAGAGGAAAATAAAGCGCTGGTGCTAGGATTACTTCTCCTTAATATGACGGGAAGCGCTCTTTCTACCTCTTAAATGGCAAAATGAGCTTATTTGTCAAAAAATCAATTCAAACATAATCACTTTTGAGATGCCGACTACCCAAGAAAATTTTCAAATTTATTCTATCCATCTGTTTTCATTCAGCCAGTTTGGTGTTGCTATATCCGTGTTTCAAGGACGCCGTTCATCTCTTTCCCATAGGGATGTCTATAATTATTCGGTTCTGTCCAACTATCACATAAGACCATAATGACGACAAACTAAACAACTGATCTTATGTGACCGTTGGTTCTGTAAATTTATGCAGAACTATGTAGGAACATCCCATGTTAACAAAATTCAATTTTGTAACCGAAAACCAGAGTAAAATGATACTATAATAACTTTTCTGTCACGGGAACCTCTCTCTACCTCTTAAATGTCAAAATTACCATATTAGTTTGAAAAAATGAAACAATAACAAACGTCTGAAAAATTATTCTAGCCATATATATATTTTTGGGGGGGGGGGGGGTGCGAGGGATCTCTCTTTCATAACAAGGATGTATTGAGAGGATCTCCTCTTGGGTATCTCCTTTTCCCCTACTTATTTGTATTGATGTACAATACATGATCATGTGATGGTTTGGTGTGTGTGTTTGAACGTAGTGCCACCTGGTGGCGGCCGCCCGAAGCTGCGGTGTCGCCGGTAGACGCTGGATGGCACCACGGTGCCACTGAGCCCAACGTTAGCACTGCGTGTGGACCATTGCTGTTTGAATATTGCGCGGGACATCCTCACTGGTGAGTGTTCAGAAACTGATATTTATTTAATTAATTTTTGAAAATATAAATGTTTGAACAATCAACTTACAACGGGAAAAGCTTTTTTCAATCATAAATTTGATCGATTTACAAACTTTTTGACTGAAAAAGATAATAAGTTTTACAGTAAGTCAATAATTTTGTAACTAAACGAAGCACGTCTACCCTTAGACGCGGGCGAAAACCACTTATAAAACATGTAAGAGTTTGAACAGCATTGAATAGTAATCAGTTACCACACGTAACACCACACAAAAATTGTAACGTTCGACGGAGTAACCACAAATTAACAAACCACATTTTCTCGGTGGAACAAAATGGGAGATGGGAATACAGTCCTAAAACATAGTGAAAAAATGCCAAAATGAAATCATGTTGTTTTTTGTATTGCAGACTACAGTCCTAGGATATGAACAAATTTGTTTTCCTTTGAGCAACATTCCCCCACGATTTCATCATAGGTAATAATGGCCCAGCTAAGATTCTTTAAAGTTAAAAATTGTTCGTTTCTTTGCAGTTCTAAATTTATACCAACGCAAAACATATTTTTGTGTTATCAATCAATCAAATAGCATGATTTTTTTAACTTTATCACTTTAAAATAAAATAAAATAAGCCCATTAAACATGCAATGCAATGCAAATGAATACTATGAAATGAATGGTTATATACAAGTCTGTATACTATAACTTGGGTAGACTTCTCCTCGTGATCCAATGCATTCGCTTGATGATTGAACAGGTTCAGGTACGTTAAGATTCTGTCCAATGTTACAACTCAAATATTTAAGTATTTTAAAGAATCTTAAACAAATTTAAATCACGCAAACGTTTTATTCCAAACTAGTTGTTTCCCGTTACGGCTTCGCTCGTGATTGAATTTATCACGATTTATTAACCAATTCTTTGGTTAATTAAGCTCGTTCGCTACGCTCCCTCTCTGTCACGCTCGCCTTATATATAAGAAATCACTACAATACCTAAAATTAATTACACTTTTTCATTGAATTTGTTTCTTAGCAATAAAAAAGATAAAATAGAGATTTTCTGATTTTTTACAAACTATTGTATGACCTTTGGGTCAGAGCCCCTTAGACAGATTTGCACCAAACTTCATACAAACCATCCTTGAATAATACTTAAATGTCTGAAAGTTTCATTACAATCTGTCGAGTGGTTTCGGAGTCCATGGACAGCATACATATAAGCATACATGTACTTCCAATTTTATAGATATAGAAGAGAGATGCAACAAGTTCATTTAACGTTTACATTGCAATTTTCTTCTAATTTATTTCACAGAAAGAGGTAGATAATGATAAATATTTATACGTTGGTGAATAACAGCCGACCTGCTAGGCCAAAAGTTACCAATAGAACTAGTTGATTTATTTATTTATTTTTCATAACTATACCAACTCTTGAGAAATAAAACCATCCTTGCGAGTAATAAGGGTTTCTGCGATGGTAATGTTTTATTCCACAGAATCGTTTACGTGGGGAGTACACACCAACCCGGGTGAGGGTTCATACCAAGCTCAATCAAGATTTATTAATAAATGATAAAGCCAAGTTTTTCTCCTAGACAAACTTCAGTAGATTAGTAGATTTCCCCAGTGCGAGATAGTAGAGTTCCCTATAAGAATAACCTAGTACTGTATCACACCCCTGTTATTCCACTCCCGAATATCATAATATCACTGGAATTTATTTTTTACTGTTTTTAACATTAACGAAATACAATAAGTATGTCCTTAAAAATACTAAAAAAGGGATTTTATTTCCCGATTTTTAAAATGGAATTACATAACGAAATAACTAATGAAAATTAGATAAAAATTACTCATGGTCTGATCAATATATGTTTTAGATTTCTTAGAAAAATCTAGAAATCCATGCCATGAGGCCTACGTCAGGCAGTGGCGACCTCTGTCAGGTCGCACCCTATTCTCCAATAGGGTATTCTCTACAGAGGGGATAGTCATAAAAGTAGCCTACAAAATATTTAAAATGTAAAGATATTTATTTAGCACGCAGAAAATTTTGTGACATTATTGGTGGCCAAAATTTTTTAAAGTTATCCACCATTTTATGCTTCTAAGAATGTTATGAAGTTTCATAAAATTCTCTTTTCCACAATAAAAGCAAATCACAATACAGTACACTGCTACACTGGCAGAGCTCATCGCGATTCTGTAAGAGTTATGAAGTAATTTCTTTGTTATATTGATGGACTAGGCGTGTTTCCATTTATTTTGTTTCTTTGGTAAGGAAAGTACCGTATTCAATGAAAACAAATACATTAAAATAGAATGTAATATTTTTCAACTTTCCGAATGTTCAAGAACTCATGTTCTTGGGAATTGTTTAACGTAACTAGCTTTACTAATTTCAAACAACGTAATGCACTGTGTATTTGATTTCATCTGATAGCAAGAACAATGGCAGAGCGTTCAATATGTTGTCATAAAACGGAATAGCTCATGGATTTCACTTTAGATTTTTCCAAAAGCTTTCTGCATTTTCTATTTGTCCGTTTACAATGTTTAAAATTATATCACATATATTTTTACTGAACATAAAAAAATTGAATCAGTGATTTTTACAAGCTCGGCCAATTTGAATACGTCCAATCAATGTATGACGTATTTTTTATGTACAATGCGACATTTAAAAGTATATATTACGTAGTGGTTTAACTTATTGAGTTAACCTTTTTGTTACCCTATAGTTGACCTAATGAAAATATGAATGACTGCTACTTTATAAGGTTTTGTATCAACCATAATTGTAATGTAGGCCTACACTACGAAGGAGCTCCAAGGGTCCAGTGCCAGTGGCCCAACAAATAAACTTGATATGAAACCTTTTTTTTTAAAAAAGCTTCGGTCCCAAAAAATATAGAGGTTTTTGCAACATAAGAGTTTTAGGGTATGGTAAACGCTTAACGCTATTTTAATTTGGCAAATTTAAGAATAGTTTGTCATGCAGCATGGTAACTGAATATATCAAGTGTAACACTTTTCGCACTGATCACTTTTCAACCAGTTTTTGCAACTTCAAGCGCAGTAAAAATAGCTAAATCCACCATTATTTAAATAGTGTTTAGAGTTTACCGTATTGATTTATCGTAAGTGCAAAAACTCTCAAATATGCAAATATGATAAGTGATAAGTATTTGTTATTTTATAAATGAAAGTCAATTTTTTGGCGTAGTTTAGTGTTAGAAGGGGTAATTTAGTTTAATCACAGGGAAGTATGGACAACCTAACATTTATAATATAATCCCCGAAAATATTGGGATTGAACTTAAAGGGATCGGTAAAAAATGAGTTGGGTTTCTAAATTTTATTCAATTTTCCATCTCCTCTCCTTAGACTAGACTGTTTCACAAATAATAATATCGTTCGTTATAGGGCCTACTTTGATTAAAGCGATATAATTTCGACCCTGGTGGAATAATTAACTTTTACTTTACACGCCACAACAATATTGGGTTTTCCAAGAAATCGTCGTAACTTTAGACTGAAGATCAACAGCAATTGCCAATCGCCAATCATGTAAACTTGCGGCTGTAGCAGATTGTTTGCCGGTTGAGCAATTTAGCGGCGCCGGGACGGTCTCCCAACAATATACATATAACCTGGCCAGCTGGGCAGCTGGGCTCCACGGCGTTGGATTAAATGATTTAGTCCTATCCTATTTATAATCGGAGAGCACGTCACAGTCACGGCCCCCGCGCGCTCCTCTCACTCCGACGTTCTGCGTAAAACGGGCCAATTTCCGACCTCCCACTACAGCGAGCTTAACGGTCCATTATTTTAGAATTACTATTTAAGTACGGATTTTGTAATTATCTATAACTTGTATTAATAGGCAAGCGTGTTTCTTTTTCTCCTTTTTTTCTCAGAGAATTCCGCGCAAACCATTAGAATTGTAGTGTGCTGGAGATGAGCAGAACCCCATTATAATTCACATCAGCCACCAGGGCTCCGCCCTACAGGCTTTCAAAGTTTTAATGGCAATCTTATTAGAGAAGGATAATTGATTGAATCACTAGCACCTGTTGTAATAACAAATTCTAGCAATTCAGGAGAACATAATTGTTTTAGTTATAAAACAATTTAAATTTAATTGGCTCATGTTGAACTGAGTTTTTTTGTCGAATTTCAACCAGTGAGCGTCTGCGTATTATTACAAATACAAACGTTTTCTTGTCGGTTACGTTTTTCAACCAACAAATCACAATATGTGAAACGAGGTGGCCCGTGCCCAAATTGCGCACTTTATGATTCTGTATGAGTGAAACTCACCTATAGTACTTGAATGTTGATTATGAAGTGACAGAGATCTATTTTTGTTTACTATCTGGCTCTTAAAATTCATCTGAAGGTAATCAGCTGTTGAATTACAATTCACATTAAAGAACTTGCAATAAAAGTTGGTCAACATTTTAAAGCGCCCTCTAGAAATAAAACAAAGGCGAGGGGGGCGAAGCCCGAAACAACATGACCGTTTTAATTACGATTCGTCACTGCGGTATAACCTAAGCTTTAAAATGACACCTCAATCTTAAAAATCGGTTCAGTAGGTCGAGAGAAAAAGGGACGTAACAGACGAAACCCTATAGAAATAAGAAGATAGATGTGAAATTATAGAGGGCTCAACCTTGTATAAATAAGGGACATACGCCTATTTTATGGGCCTATTTCCATCAGGGTTTCAAATATATTCCTTAGTAAACTGCAGGATTCATCTAGTAGATGAAATGTTTGTGCGTTTGTATTCCTGCGTTTAGATGGAAATAGTAGGCCTACGCACCCCTGTGACTATGTTAACAGGTTTCTACACATTCACAGCTAAGTAACACGGTACATTAGAACGGTACATTAGAACTTTTCTGGTACATACACTTGAAAAAAAGTTTTAGGCTATATTATAGAACCACCAAATAGTTTTGTTTACTGCAATACTACGTTATTACTTTTGGAGCAATATTTCAAACCCGAATGACCTCACTCACGAAACAAATGAGTTGACGGAAACCGGCAAAACCTGTCATAGCTTCCGGTTCCCCAGTGTCATTCAACTGCATGTTTGGTGAATGCGCGAGCAGACAAATTCATTGTATCACCCACCCACAGTCCTTTTCAATATCTGACAGTTTTCATAATGTCCACTGAAGGTGCGACACACGCGCTATGATATTACAACCTGGAACTGTGGGGTTTCCGAGACCCCTGAACTGCCGCGCCGGTCGAACCCCTCGACCAGGGGGACGGGGAGGCCGCTTATACGCTGACTCAGGTTAAGGTACCGTAATATCATTGTTTACTCTGTTACACAAATTCGCCACCTTCTCTGCAGGTATCTTGTGACATGAATAATGGATATCTCCTTCTTTAGAGTAAGTAGGAATGTGAAATAGACTAATAAAGGCTAATTTCTAACAATAAAACGTTTTCCAGAAATTAATATAAGAGTAAATTTTGAGAAAACTATGAGTATTTGTACTGGTTTCAAGAATCACTATGCTCTCTCTGTTACGATAGGAGATAATTTCATAAAAGAAATTGAAAGTGCAAATTTTCTGTATTGCTAGCTTTTGTTATTATTACAACCAACGTCAATATAATCATTAATCAATTCAATGCTATACCATGTTGTGAGATTGTGTATTATTAGGACCTCACACGACACTCACTACAGTGTCAGTGTGATGTGTATGAAGTCAATGTTGTTTGAATGTCATTTATTTTATGCGTCGATGGTTTTGTCCGCGTCCTGTAGTATGTGCTGTGGCTATGTGTGTAGTGTGTTGCATGGCGGCGCGGCGGTGACTGACCCCGCGGCATCAGATTAAATCAAACTGATGGAAGTCACCTATCTGATGCTATCTCCCCGCTACAGCACACCTACCGTGTCGCACTATAGCCCTACTCACTACTGTATTAGCGAATTTCCCATAGGGAATAAGCTATTACCGTAGGTCTCATGGTAAGACCTAAGCCCGGGACCATGTTACTTTTTTGTTTTAAGGTGCCCAGAGACCAAAAATAATAGTCATTAAAATTTATATATATATATATATATATATATATATATATATATATATATGTATATATATATGTATATTTATATATATATGTATATATTTATATATGTATGTGTCCCTAGGCACGATAACTCTCGTAAAAAAGGTCCGATCGACACCAAATTTGGTAGAGATGTGTAATCCTACGTTTATTCGGATGAGTTCGTAAACCAGACATATCGACCTACCGGAAGGGGTAGTTTTGGGGGGTTTTGTACCCCAAAAATGGGTTTTTTGCATTTTTCATATGTAATTTTAAAAATTTTTTAATTTTTGTTTTGACCATTGGGTTTAGCTCAAAAAAACACACAATTTAGTATTTTGAAGCTTTGCTCTATCTCCATTGGTTACCGAGATATTAAAAAGTCTAAAGACAGTACATTGTATTTTGAAGCTCCAATGTTAATCTTATGGAGAATAAGGATGTGATAATATTTCACTTATTAACCAATATTTTTGAATGAAACTTGGTATTTAGCATCATTTGGTTGAGATTCATCCATTTATGGTAAAACAATCTTGGTTTTTATGCTTATCATGGCAGCAAACCTGCATACTCTTTTCCCATGTTAATCATATATGGAGAATAGGTAAAATCCTTTAGCAATGGACAGATATTGATAAAACTTAGTATATGGCTATATGGTTGAAATAAATTGTTTTTATGCTAAAAACCTACTTTTGGTGTTCCCCATGGCAGCATACCTGCATACTCTTTTCTATTTATCATAAGGAGAATAGACATTTACTTCCCTATTTATGAGAATTTAATGACATTTGGTTTACAGGTTTATCTGGTCAAAATTAATATTGCTAATTAGGAAATTCACTGAGTACGCAGGTCTGCTGCGACGGGGTGTATTTCTTAATTCTGATTAATACTTTTACTTTCGACGTTTCGACCCTGAGGCCAGTGAGGCCTACGATTTCAAGGATGTAAGAAAGCAGAATTGTTAGTGGTTATCGGTACGTTTATTATGAAGGATCTCTTTTGAAATATTTATAACTTTGATGGCAACTTTCCCCGTAAAAGTGTTAAAATTTTGTTTGGCACACAAACCTTAAATTGTTTATTGAAATCGTTAGAGCTTTTTAATGTCATTCCAATTTTATTTAGTTTTTGTTTTCTTAGTTTAATTAATTTTACTTTCCCTTTAGTATTTAGTATAACAAACACGATTAAAAAATAAAAGTGTTGGAAATATGTTACAACTTTACCATATTGAATTGTAAAATCAAACCAATATACCATTGGCCATAGATTTATAATTACAACTTCAGGCAGGCTACAAATAGACAGGCTACTACAGCACCCAGGATGATACTTAGATATTTTAGATACTTTATTTGAAACACCGACGCACTCTGTGGTGCGTATTTTAAGGTGAGTATGACTGAAGGGGTGAGTGTGATGATTGTGATGGATCAGATGAGGTGTAGCTTTGTTACTGACAAATGGTGTTCAAACAAAACAAATATTTCAAGTAATAACTCAAATCCCGAAGGACTTGAAAGAATCTTGAGAACAAAACTATCGTACAGTATTTCATAGGGCAAAAGTACTTTGTCATTCAGTCGATTACCCAAGAATAATTAGAACGAATCCGGCACGTTACAAAGGAGCAGATATAGTATCTGATAACACAGATAAAATTGGATTCCTATGAGACTGTTTCAACAGGTCCAAAAATCTGACTAATTTGAAAGTGCCAATTAATTGTAGATTCCTCAAATTTTTGTTGTACCGGGTGTCCATAAAGTCTTGCCCTGATAAAGAAACCAAATACTGTAGTATAAAAACAATTGGTGGCAAGATCACGATTTATATTTAGTTTTAACAAGTGACTTATTAAGTTTTTTACAGCTATAAACAAACAGGTCACCTGAATCTTTTAGGTTTTTATTAACAACTTTTTTTACTTTAGCTATCATTTACTAAATAATGGACGTATTCGCTCTTTCAGAAATTCTAAACTTGAAACTGGGGAAGAATAAAAGAAAATCTTTGACAAACCACCATATAGAGAAATCCATAGAGGTCAGGAGTGTCATGAACGAGGAGGAATTTATTCAAGATATGTTTTGTAGTGTAAACTGCATTGTTGTCAATCAGTCAAGCTTAGAGGTATTAACATTATGAGGGGAAAACAACATTAAATTCCCTTGAAACAAGATATGTAAGATGCATTTGGCTATAATGGTGTCCATACAGTAAAGCTATGAGTTCAGGGCAAGATTTTGTGGACACGGTATTTTATCTGGCCTTCTTGAATGCAGATACCCAGATATTGTAGCCTACAAGCAATAAGATCAATAACAAAAGAATCACTCAAAAGAAAATAATGTTTAATTTATTAACAGGTTAAGTGCCTGGTGGCTGACCATTTGCTTGGTAAACTTATACAATTCTTTGTATTAATATTAGTAATAAACGGTGCGCTTAAGTGATAAGTGCAAAAACGCTTGTTTCTATTCAAGACGAACTCGTTCGCTCCTCTCACTCGCCTTAACAACAAAGGACTCGGTCGCTTCGCTCACTTGCTTTTCAGACTGTTTGAAGTAGGCCTACTGGTGCTTAACCACATTTTGAATCTGTAACATACGTGGATTCTAATTCTTTAGTAAATAGCGGATTTAATACGCTTAAGGATTTTTTTGTGAAGAGAACTCCTCCTTAATTTTTTTAACCGATTTTCACGTTTTTGGTGTCGTTGGATAGGGCTTTGTCCGTAGATGTTTCCGCCAAAAACTTTTGAAAATCGGACTAAAAATAAAGGCGCTATCCACCATTGAAATCTCAAAATTTCCCTTAAGTGAGTTCAAAACAGATGGAGGCGTAAGTTTAAACTATGCATGCGCAACTGACTTAGGTTAAACTTAAAGTTAAACTGAATATCTGCTTTAAACTAAAATGGTTCAAATGGCCCTTACTAGTGTACTTGTTGCTCAAAATCGAGCAATTTAATTTAAACTATGACATTTCCACCATGGTCATTGCTAAACTTTTAGTTGTAAATCAATTACATCCGGACAATCCAAAATTATGATTATCAGTAGTCACCTAAAACTACAAATATTTACTAACAGCTGTACATAAACAGATGTTTAAAATGCTCAACCCAGTCCCAATGTTATTTTAATGCAAAAAGAATGGTTTACGATACCTGCTTGTCTAGTGATCCGGAGGGGTTAGTTTTCACCCCCTCATTTTAATGGGAAAATTTCAAATTTAAATGACGGATAGTGATCTAATTTTAAGATCGGCCCTCATCAATTTTTGGCGGAAACAACAACAGACCAAGCCCTATCCTAACACACCAAAACTTGAAATCATTTGAGAAGTGTAGGTGGAGTTCCAATAAGAAAAATCTTTAGGGTATTAAATAAGTATAAATTTGTCACTTCCAGTTTTTTTTCTTTATTGCCTTTCCCAACCATGACTGTAACCGGCCGGGGTGTGTCTGCAGCAGTGATGACTGGAGATGCCTCGTCGCCGGGTGCTACTGCTGTGTCTGCTGCCCTTGATCATCTTGTTGTCGCTGCCACTGTTGCGACAGATGCAGGATAATGACTCCTCAAAGAGGCAGCACTCCCCAACCACTCAAGCGTCGGCTGTCGCTGCCGACACTCCTCCGGAGTATGGTAAATCGTCTCGATTGTTGTTCAGAGCTGTGAATGATGTGGAAGATTTAACTTGATATGATTATGCCTATTTTCAAAGACTAATTGACATTGCAAAAGTATATAATAACATGGATTACTCCTAGAATAAAAACCTAGATCTATTATACAGGGTGGAAAAAAGTCTGGAAACGGTCTAATAGCTTTAAAAGTACTTAAGTAATAAAACTAAAACTTTGCAAACTTATTTTGAGCAAGAAAGTCTACTGCCTGAACTACTTTTTGTCCTTAGACCTCCAGGGGGGCACGGCTCATAAGGAGTCAGAAGAAAATCTTAAATGTAAGCATAGGTCAATATGTACATCAAATTAAAGGTCTCTAAGAATAAGGAACAATGCCGCAAACCCGACCTCAAAAGGATGACCGAGTCAAAAATGGCAGGCAATCAAACTTTGCATTAGAATCATATTGCTGAGAACAAAAAATGCAATAATTCCCGATACACTCGATCTTTTGAAGTCGGGTTTGTGGCAGATTACTTAAAATGCAAAGCGCTTTAAAATGATGTATCATATGACGTAGGCCAAATCAGTTTCTCTGACGACTTCCACAAATAAGGGATGTTCCTAAAGGAAGTCTTGCGAAACACTTCATTGGCCTACGTCATGTGATATATCATTTAAAGGGCTTTGCATTCTAAGTAATTTGCAACAAACCCGACCTGAAAAGGTCGAGTATATCGGGAGTTATTGCATTTTTTGTTTTCAGCAATATGATTTTAAAGCAAAGTTACGTTTGATCGCTTGCCATTTTTGACTCGGTCATCCTTTTGAGGTCGGGTTTGCGACATTGTTCTCTATTCTTGGAGACCTTCAATTTGATATACATATTGACCATATGATTACATTTAAGATTTTATTCTGACTCCTTGTGGGCCGTCCCCCCCTTGGAGGTCTAAGGACAGAAAGTACTTTAGGAAGTAAACTTTGTCACTAATAAACAATTTACAGAGTTTTAGTTTTATTACTTAAACACATATTTGACCGTTTCCAGAATTTTTTTCCACCCTGTATAGTGTAGATCCTAGATGTATTGAAAACTAAATTAAAGTTTCATCTTCATAATTTTAGATGATTAACATTAAATAAATCAAGTTTCCATATATATTTTACCATGTTAAAACACTCTTCTTTTCTTGAAAGACATGGCATTTTTTAGACGATATAGTTCCTTGCCGTTTGTTATTTATTGGGGATGACCCACCTCAGTTTAATGGTGGAGATGGTTAAAACACTCTTCTTTTCTTGAAAGACATGGCATTTTTTAGACGATATAGTTCATTGCCGTTTGTTATTTATTGGGGATGACCCACCTCAGTTTAATGGTGGAGATGGATGATCTTTATTGTCATCATATATTTGAAAAAAGAAAAAACTTACAAACATACACAAAAAATAGGCTCTACATGTACGACTATCCGATTCAAAAGTCCAGATTTTGGATCTCGGAAAAGGAAAATACTTATATATACTGATTCTCCACAATCTGAGTCGAGTAATGATTCCCAACAAAAGACAAATAAAAATTACAAGTTTGAAATCGTATTCCTTATGTAAACAAACACCCACACCACATGAGAAAACGCATAAACACAACTGATTATCATAGGAAGTATGTTAATTTTGTTTAAAATCTTGATATCAGTTCCAATTAGACACTGCTTTGCCCCAGCAGGTCTGACGGCGTCGTCACTGCGGGTAGTACACCTGGACCTGAAGGGCGCCCCACCGAGGTTGGCATACCTGCGGAAGGTGTTGCCCCTGCTGGCGGCGCAGGGATGCACGGGGCTGCTGGTGGAGTATGAGGACATGTTCCCTTACCAGGGCACGCTTGCCAACATCTCGGCAAAGAACGCTTACACCCAAGAACAGGTGGGTGTTAATGGTGTGTGTTGGAATTTAAATTAATTCCATAAACTACCCTTATCTTTTTTTTCTTAAAAAATAAAACTTCGGATAGCTATAACTACATACAGACATATTAGCTGGGGTACCACAAGGGTCCTTATTATCTCCTTTTCTACAAAGCCTCTAAACATCTGATCTTCCTAAAACAAATAACACGAGAATCAGATATAAAATGTTTCATCCTTGGTTGAAATGATTTATTTACCTTTAAAATGTCACTTGAACTACGGTACATGTTCGACATGGAATATCATACCACAAGTAAATTGGTTTCAAACACACTTATGTTATGAGAAGTCTATTCACGTTAGTGTGTATAGTCCACCGATTGGCTCATACAAATTACTTTCAGGTTATGGAACTAGTCTCTTGGGCAGGACATCTAGGCATGGAGGTGATCCCTCTGGTTCAAACATTTGGTCACATGGAGTTTGTCCTCAAGCTTGAGGAATTCAGGCATCTCCGGGAACTAGACACATTCCCACAGGAAATCTGTCCCCGTGCTACGGGCACTCTTGGCTTACTCAAAGAGATGATTCAACAGGTTAGTGAAAAACTGACATCAAACTTTACAATGTAAACTATAAGTTCAGTAAAAGGCTATTCCATATGTACTGTGTTTCAGATTTCTGTTCCAATATCAAATTTTTGTTTCTGATGAAAGAATCTGGTCACTATCATTTGTTAAATGCTTTGGATTTTTCTCTTCCAGGTATTTGTCATGGCTGGTAAAGTTGAGATAAAGTTTTATTTTCAGTTTTGACAGTCATTTTTTAAGTTTTTTCACTAAATGCCTTATTATGTATGTGTGTGCCTTAGGTTACCATTAATTCTAGGTGACTTTTTGGTCAGTTTTTTTAAGTAACAGAAGTTTTTCATTCAAGCTAACATTTATTGAGTAATGAATGTTGCTGCATTTATTATTCTCTCTTTTAGAATTTCTAGGAGTAGGAACTAGGGAAGGATAAACCAAATCTTTGACAAATCTCTACATAAAGAAACCGTAGAGGTCATGTAGTGAACAATGTGGCAAATTTTGTGGGGCCCACCACGATTTTTTTTTAAGTGCAATATAAATAAACTGCATTGTTGTCAATTAGCTGAGTTTAGGTGTTAAAAAATTTATGAGGAAAAACTCGATTAAATTTCTTTGAAAACAAGAAATATGTATAATGTGTGTGGCTATCACAAGCCTCACTGTATGACAAAGCTATGAAATAAGGGCAAGACTTTGTGGACACCCAGTACTTTCTTTTATCTCCTGTCCCTAAATGTAGGGTGTCTTAGGGAATGGCTGTTGTATTTCATCCTCGGGGTGTCCCCTAGGTGTTACACATGGGTATATGGCGCAAGGGAAACAGATGTAATATTTTCCTTCTTGTTGCGGTGCTATCAAGAGTCTCGTCAGCTAGCTGTTCTTTTCAAATCTTTTGAGTGTATGTATATTCGGAAGCAGTGAAGATAACATTAATTAAGTGTTGTTTGAAGAAATGGAGCTATTTCATGCTTGCTTGGTTTAGGTTTACAAATTACATTAACAGATTACAATGGAGTATTTAATTTTACAAAAATATGGTATTCAAAACAAGGAAGGTAAAAAGAAAACCCAGCCTCCACCATCCCCATTAGTGTGGTTAATAATTAGATCCATTAGAATGTGATATGAAAGCTAGCTTACTGTTACTTAGCTTGAATGACTTGCGACACACTTTACAAGAAGCTTAAGTTGCAAACATCACTAACTCCCAGTCTAACCAAACATTAAACTAGCGAAATATTTCGTCATCAAGCCACAATTAATTATTGAGTCTCTATTGTGCTCTGTTTGGCAGCCATTACATTAAAAACTAAACAATATACTCGTAGCACAAAAAAAAAAAAAAAAGATTACAAATTTTAAATATTCCGAGCCAATGTATGACACTGAATTAAATTGTCATAGATTTGTGAAAAATCCTGAAAACTGCTACAATAGTCAAGGTTGCTGTAAAACTAGAGCGTTGAAATGTACCCATAAATCCATCCTTAGGGCGAATTTCCTTGACTTTTTGCCTATTTCTTTAACCAGAATTTCCAACCTCTTACTTTCCACAAATGAACACCCAGAAAAACAATAATAAAGAACGATTGTGTATCCAGGTGATGAGCCTCCACCGGGCAGCCAAGTACCTGCACATCGGGTGTGACGAGGTCTACCACCTGGCAGCCTGTCCCCGGTGTACACACAGCGGCAAGGGGAGCCGGTGAGTTGCTACAGTCGCTAACACTTAGCACCCAACAGATTAGGAGATCCTGTCTTGATAAAACACAAACTTGATTTTCAGGTATATGAGCCACACTTTGGGTGTCTAACAGGGAACTCATAATTCCATGAAATTATTCTTTTAACAAATGTTAGATCCTTTAATTTAAAAGATGTGTATGTACATGGAGAAACTAAAAATTGTTATCTCCTAAAAAGAAACTCATTTTGGCAGAATTTACTATTGTAGCATTTAAATTGCGTTTGTCATTCACTTTGTTCACAAGTTCGTAGTTTCGTATTGGCAGTAATACTTACACACCTCTCGAGCACAAGCCCAGCCTTTCTGAGCTTGCTAAAGTTACTCACTATAAATGTTTATTTATTTATTTTTTTTTTTAGTTTAAAAAAGGATCTAAATAGTCAAATAATCAAATGATAATCAATATATTTAGTTAATAACTTGCGTCATACAAAAAAAGTTACCTCGATAGATAATGTTACTGTAAAGGCTGAGGTTCTTCTTGTAAAAGCACTGATGTTAAATTGAAATTATGTTCAAAAATATTTGTGTTACAATTTATTTATATTGTTGATAATTTTCAGACAAATACACATTATAAGTCTGACTATAGATTCACTTGAGAAAACACATTTAGAGATTAAAACCTTTTGTGTCCACAGATTGAGAGTGATTGCAATCAATTACAAAGAAAAAGTCATCACAGAGCATCCTACTTAAGATAATACTATAATAGGTTTTATATCAACTCCTGGTACTTATAAATGTATTTCTAATTACAGAGACATCTTCTCGGAGCACGTGGCCCAGGTGGCGGAGTTTGTGAGGTCCATGTACCCGGGTGTGACTCCGCTGATCTGGGACGACATGTTGCGACGGTGGGACCCCGTCTACCTCTCCCGGAGCCCACTGGGAGCGCTGGTGGAGCCCGTCGTCTGGGCTTACACGGATAACGTGACCAAGCTCGTGCCTCACTACGTGTGGTACTGGTACACCAAGACGTTCCCCCGGGTGTGGGTGGCAGGGGCGTTCAAGGGAGCCAACCTGCCGACTTCAGTCTTGCCAGATGTCAAGATGCATTACAACAATCAGAAATCTTGGCTCAAGCTTCTATCGCACTCCAACACCAAAATCGGCGGTTATGTACTGACGGGTTGGTCAAGATACGACCACTTTGCAGTGTTGTGTGAGATACTCCCACCATCACTACCTTCTTTATTACTGAACTTAATTTTGATCTCTACAAAACAAGATGAAAAAGCAGTCATTGAACAGTGGAGGAAAGCACTGAAATGCTCAGTAAAGTCTACATTAACGATCGACTTTTCATCTACGAATCACAGACCTTTGACATTATGTTCCTTTCCTGGGCTCAAAACATTCCTAATTGCCTCAAAGTATCTGACCTTGAAATCCAAGGTAGACAATTTTTTTCAAATAGTGACGGAACAACAAGCGTGGATGACTCCTTATAATGTGAAATATAATTTTACTAGCCCCTACAGGGTATTGGAAGAATTCAGACTGAAAGAGGGGTATCGGTTAATTCAAGAAATTAAATATTTCAAGAATGAAACTACTAACGCTTTTTCTGAATTTTTTGATGAATATACAGTTGACGAGTGGATAGAACAGAGAATTCAGCCAATGGATGTAAAACTTTCTTATCTAGAGAATGTAGGTAACCAACTTGTCTCGAGGAGAACTTGGCCTAGACGACCTTTAGGTACCTAGTTTCTTTTTAGATTTCCTTCAATTGAAAACTTTTTTAAAGGGACCAAATAATGTACGTATTTATTTATATTATAAACTTTTGTATGATACACTTATTATGTTTTCCTTTATAAGGAACGTTATTTTATAATGTTAATATATTTAATAAGACCGTCTATTGTTTTATTTACCATTTTTATTTACAAGTGAAAGTTGTATACCGGTATACATTATCTTTAGACAATTCAAAAATGGATAAAAAATATGCTACTGAGACTTTAATCAATTTGAATAATTCCAATTCGTGGCATTTATATTCAAACACATAATTGTTGGAATAAATATCCACAATTGTTGAAGCAATATCAGGGTGTCTAGTTTATTTCTCTTTCAAAATTCAAGACTAATTCCAGACTTTTTCAAGACTTCTTTACTTTTTTCAAGACTATTGCACTACTCAACATATTAATTTCTATTTTACATTTTACAAAATTATTTATACAGTATTGTTGTCACTAACAGATTTGTTTTAAATAGTATACACATACCTTCCGTCAAGCAGCTCAAATTTTATTGTTGAATATAATCAATACATGTTTTGCCGAGAATACGACATTGTCAAGTGATACAAGAACATACTATCCATTTAAGGATTGGACAAGAATCAAAATATAGACAAACTGAACTGTGTTTGTGATATGTTTTGTCTATTTTAATCCTTAAGACCAATCCTTCGATGGATAGTATGTTCTTATATCACTTGACAATGCTGTATTCACGGCAAAGCATGTCGTGATAATATATGTAACAACAAATTTGAGCTGCTCGACAGAAGGTATGTGTATACTATTTCAGTCTTCAATAGCAGTTCAGCGGCTAGTAAATTTTAGTCTTCAATAGCAAATCAGCGGCTAATACAATGAATCTTAATAATTGTTGTCAAAAACAAGACTATTAAAATGAAACCATAAAATTCTAACTTATTAATGATAAGCAATATTAATTCTGCAACAACATTGGAAATTAAAATGGTCTGAATTAAAATAATGCACAAATGTGTTATTCTATTTTTATTAAATACTAGCTGTGTGCCGGTGTTTCGTAGGGCTGTTTAGCTTATTATTTAAATAAATAATTCTACAAATTCAATAGTGATATCAAATTTATAGAACACATAAAAATTGCATATATTTGTTAATAATTAAAATGTTGCTTCTCCTTGTTTTTCATTAGCTTGTAGGCCAATGATAGTTAACACCATTTTTAGGAAATTTTTCAGCATACACTGAATCAAGAGTTAATACCAGCATCTCCGCACGGTGGTCGCGAGCATTTACTGTCTACAGTCGCAAGCGTTTTGATTGGAGATCATAAGCATCTCCAGTTAGCAATCTTAATCGGCAATCATGAGCGTCTCCATAATTAAATTTTTTTTAGAAATTTCAAGACTAGAAGGCAAATTCAAGACTTATTCCAGACTTTTCAAGACCATTGTTAAATTCAATACTAATTCAAGACTTTCCAGATTTTCAAGACTACTAGACACCCTGCAATATTTTTTAAATGAGAATACATAGATATATATCTACTATAAGTTTATCAAATACCACTCACCCATGTGTCAGCAAATCTCCATAACCATGGGGTGTAAAGGGTTGAAATAAATTTTGCATGCACTTTGCTCAAAAATGCTCACTAAGGAACAGTTTTGCAAAATTTTTTTCAGGGCTCCGCTACACAGGACTTCAAAATTTCTATCTAATGCTATTTTTATGGCCAATTTTAAATGCAAATCAAGGCAACAACAAGTGTGAAAAACTATGGGACCTGGGCGTTCTTCTTTGCTCATAGATGCTCACTAAGAAAAGGTCTTGCAAAATTCCTTGAGGTCTCCGCCCCATAGGACTTTAAAATTTCAAGTCAACCGTCCGCTGACAGTCTGAATCCAGTCAGTCAAGCTGTCTGCTATTCACTCAATAAGAAAACCTGCGGAATCGCCTATCGGCGATTTTTTGTCCACAATTTTACTCTTTCGAGTTAATGATTTCATTTTATTATTTTATTGTTGTTTTAAAATCGCCTATGAGCTTGCCTTGATTAATTCAGCTATATGTCTAATGCTATTCTTATGGCCAATTTTTAATACAAATCAAGGAAACAACGAATTTGAAAAACTATGGGTCCTACAATCATAAAATTTAGCATGGGCATTCTTCTTTGCTCATAGATTCTCACTAAGGAACGGTTTTGCAAAATTCCATCAGGGCTCGCCTCACAGGAATTCAAAATTTCTATCTAATGTTATTCTTATAGCCAACTTTTAATATGAATGTAGGAAAAAACAAATCTGAAAAACCAGATGAGTTAAATTATTTGGAACGTATGGAATGGGATATCCACTTCACCCATCGGTGCTCACTAAAAACGCACTTGGAAAGCTCCTTCATGGCTCCACCCCACCGGACTACAAAAATTACTCTAGGGCATATGGGGTTGAAATTTGACGTGGACGTTCCACTTTACTCATATGTACTCGCTAAGAAACGGTTGCACAAATATAGTTTTTTTTATGTCCTTTACTATAGAGCATATGAGGTTGAAATTTGACATGATCATAAGAAAACGTTTTGCAAAATTCAATGCTCTGCTTACACTTCTTCAATGTTTTAATGTAATTCTGTAGAAAGATTTTGTTGCTTTTTAAAGAGATTTTATTACATGTAAAATAAATTCAATCACAGGAAGCCGGCAGGCAACATCTAGTTTAGAGAGCTTGGAAAATAATACTACACTTTTATATATTCCTAAAAATAATCTGTTGATAACAGTACCTATTATAATCTGACAAAAAAAAAAAAAAAACGATTCTGAGACAAACCAAACAACTTTTCAAACTAACCAAAAATAAAAAAAGGGGCATGGAGCCAAGCCTTGATTAATTCAGCTATTTACACACTTGAGACAACAGCTTGGACGAGCAGCCAAAACAAAAATATACACTGATAGTGGTTAAATCAAACAACTTACTAGGGTTCTTATTATTGCTACCTTCTTGATAAGAAAGATTTGTCAAAACGGGTATCAAAGGGTAAACCTTTGAATGCATTAGACCATATTTATTATTCCTCCAAAATGTTAACAGAAATTAACCAGAAAGATTAACATAACAAATATTTGACAACAAATTAACACAGATTTATCAATTACTAATATCCATCTAAAAACAAATAACATTTTATCAATATATTGCTGCAAAAAGGGTTTGCAATCACTCTTAATAAAAAATTAAAAAAAGAAATGTCATATCTTTTGGTTTTAGCGAATTTTCCTATAGGGAATACACTATTATGGTAGTACTCATGGTAAGACCTAAGCCCGGGACCATGTTACTTTTTTGTTTTGACGTCCCTAAATGCCAAAAACAACATTTGTTCATATTTATATATATACTAGCAGTTACCCGGCACGCGTTGCTGCGCTTAAATTAAGTTGTTTACAGAAATAAAGCTATTTTATTAGTTTTTTAATATAACAAAAAAGTCAATTGAATAGAAAGTAAGTAAATTAATTTTATTGTAAGGCCAAAGGATAAACAATAGTTTTTGTACTTTGATTTAGTGTATAAATGTAAAACTTTTCAGGCATACCAACACGTAAGCACATCCACCACGTATAACTGGCCGAGCAAAAAACAGGTATTTTCCAAATTTAAACCCAGAATAGTCTAACATTGTCCTTGTACATAATCTATCGTAATTGCAAATGCAAGAGCACCTATGAGCAAAGAGTCCGTGTCAATTTTAACCCTGGTCCTGGTGGCCCTAAAGTAATTTTGAAATCCAGTGGCGCAGGGGCCTAAAGAGCTTAAAAACTATATTTGAAAACCCGTTTCTTAGTGAGCACCTATGAACAAAAAGAATCATCCATCGAATTTCAACCCCGGTAGCCCTAAAGTAGTTTTAAAATACAGTGGGGAGGAGCCCTAAAAAGCTTAAAAAATGATATTTGGTGTAAAAAACCCGTTTCTTGGTGAGAACCTATGAGCAAAGAGGCACGTCCATGTCAAATCTCAACCCGGATGCCCTTAAGTAATTTTGAAGCCCAGTGGGGTGGAGCCCTAAAATGCTTAAAAAACTATATTTGCAAGACCATTTCCTAGTGAGTACCTATGAGCAAAGAGATTTTTCCATGTAAAATTTCAACCCCGGAGGTCCTAAAGTAATTTTAAAATTCAGTGGGGCGGAGCCCTAAAGTGCTTAAAAACCTATATTTGCAAAACCGTTGCCTAGTGAGTGCCTATGAGCAAAGAGAATAGTCCATGTCTAATTTTAACCCCAGAGGTCCTAAAGTAATTTTGATTTCATTGGGGCGGAGCCCTAAAGAGCTTAAAGAACTATATTTGGAAACCCGTTTCCTAGTGAGTACCTCGCCTTTTAAAGTAATTTCGAAGTCCAGAGGGTGGAGTCCTAATGAGATTCAAAAGCTATATTTGCAAAACCGTTTCTTGGTGAGTACCTATGAGCAAAGAGCCATGTCCATGTTAAATTTCAACCCTTTTGGTCCTAAAATAATTTTGAAGTTCAGTGGGGCTGAGCCCTAAAAAGCTTAAAAAAAACTATATTTGCTAAACTGTTTCCTAATGAGCACCTATGAGCAAAGAGAAATCGTCCATGTCAAATTTAAACACGTGTAGGCTATTACAGTAACTGTGAGCTTCTGTGGGGCGGAGCGGCGGAGCCCTAAAGACAACTTAAACATAAACATTATACTTCACAGTTGGTTACTTCTATGATTATAAGCATTTGCTTGAATTAAACTTTCATTTTTTTCTTTTTTTATTACAGCAGTTAATTTTGTAAACACTAAATTTCTAAAACCTGACACTGCACCATTGTATGCCCTCTGGTTCAGAGCCCTTTGGATAGATTTGTACCAAACTTCACACAAACCATCCTTGAATAATGCTTAATAATGCCTGAAAGTTTCATTACAATCTGTTGAGCGGTTTCGGAGTCTATAGGCAACATACATATATCCAACAACACATATATATACATACTTCCTCTTTTATAGAAAAGATATATGTATATAAAATATATGCAAGTTTACACGATAATTTATGATAGCAACCTCCGATATTGATGAAATTTGGTACAGAGGTGTAGGGCAGCATTCATCAGGTTAAGTTCGAAAACCAGCTTGATCGGACCATGAGAACAGGGTTTTGAGGGGGTTGCAAAAGGGGAAAAAATGGGGTTTAGACATTTTTTGTCAATCACCCCATCTCAAATTTTCAAATGGCTGCCATTTTGGTTTATGATGAGATACCGGTATCGACCTCCGGTTTGTGCCATTCAATTTCTCTTGATAATCCGTTTAAAATAAGGGGTCTCTCAATAGAGGTTTACATTTAAAAATTTGGGGCTGCCCCCAAAATACCCCATTGTAGGGATCGGGGCAAAGTTGTGTCTTTGATGTAAAATTGCATTTTTGTGTTGGATAATGTAGGCCAAGTTTGGTTTTCCTACTGCAACGTGTTAAAAGATCAATTGGGGGAGTCCAGACTTACTTGCCCTTCTCAAATTTTGAAATGGCTGCCATTTTGTTTAGGGGTGAGATATCGACCTCCGGTTTGCGCCATTTAATTTCTAAAATGAGGGGTCACTCAATAGGTGTTTGGGGGCCCCAGTAATTGTAGCGTGCGTAGCCTCTGATGTAACAGTTTCCCAATGGATGCAAACTGAAAGTCACACTAATACACTAATATTTCAGAACTGTTTTAATTTTGGTCGGAAATTTTGAACCTCACATCATTAATTTTGGAAAAATCAAAGATTTTAGTTTTTCTCCATGGAAACCAAATTAATTGTTATTTTTTAAGAACTTTTTACATATTGTGTATAAAAAATATTTTTTGGTAAACATATCTTGTTTTTCAACCAAAAAGTTCAAACATTAAGAAAACTATGTAATAACAATAACAAATTAAATTTTAAGATTGATTTGCTTGCAGATTAAGTTTTTGATAGCTAAATTGTTTTCCAGGAGAGAAGCTCTTATGTTTTATTGATAATTAGTCTTTCGGTTCTATAATTGTTTTCCGTATGTGTTTAGAAAAGATAAAACTATATTTAAAAGTTAACATTTGATAATAATAATTCTATTGCATTTATTATAATAAATCTTTTAGGTCAATTTCATAATGAATCAGTTAATGTACAGTTATAATCGTGGAATACCCCTGTTTCACTAACAAAGGTACTAAGAGAAAATTGTTTTGTGAAAAATGGTAAACAATTTTATAGAAATTGAAATCAACTTAGTACTGTGCATGGGTTTGCTGCAGCAGGTGTTATTAGTCATATTTAGATTGTTAACCTCATGACATTAATTCTTTTCTACTTTACAACCAAATTAAAAAAGAAATTCCAAAGTTTACAACAAGCTAGACCTCTTTTATCCAGGCTAATGTGGTGGAAGGCCTTTCCGTAAATCGTAAAATCTATATTAAGTGAGTCGGCCGTGAGTTATCATTGTTGTGGTGACCAAACCCCTTCACCAGTGTTTATTGAGGAAAACAGAAGATACTCTGAAGATAAGATATAAAGCCCATTTTTCCAAACTTGATCTTTCATGGGAGTAGCAAAACTAGTAGTGGGAGGTGTTTGTTTTGCTTTGCTAATATTCAATTTGGCTGAAGCCTTTTTTTTATTTACTTTGTACATTAATATTTTAAAATTTAAAGAATTGGGTATCATTAGCTCACACAGTCAAGAACTTACGAGCAAATTACGTTGCAAACGGCCAAGGATGCATCCATTGCCAACCACAGTCTCTTTCAAGGACACAATCAGAATAGTGAGCGGTAACAATACTATCTGCTTAAGATGCAAAATCATTAAATGTTTGTATACAATTTTGATTCACGTTACCAGGTGTCATATGAGAGATTCCATTCCAGAAATGGAGGTTAGGTCTTGAAAAAAAAATTGATTAAACGTATTAAAAATATTTAATAAATCAAAGAATAAAACAGTGTAAGAAGGTATTTAGTGTTAAGTATTTATACAGTGTTTTACACAATAAAGCACACGTTTAGTTAAGTTCAGAGTCACAGCCATAAACGCAGCTATTTCATTCAAATATCATTTCACGTTGAACAGAGACTTGAGATCATCCAGTGTCAGTTTGGAGGAGATCTTGGCACCGGTGAGAACAGAGTCAGCTACACCGAGCTTTTTGGTTTGCAACTGAAGGACCCTTTCTTCAATCGTCTCGGATGTAACAAATCTAAAAATCAGAAATTTAAATTTTTAAACTTAAAGCATATTATTAAATTTAACTAACCAATACATCGAGTGGATTGGAAATGTCATTAACTAAGCATATGGACGAACAGACAAAGAAGTTGGCACTAGAGATTCATGGTTATACAGGATGTCACAAAAATACATGACTGGTTATTCCTATTCACACTCTACATATAAAAAAAATCCAAACTATTTGGTAAACATTTTATAATTTGTGGTTCCGCAATTTGATTTTTTACACTTAATAAATTTTATTTCTGTAACAAATTGTATTATGTGCATATTTGGCATAAAACTTTCTGACATAAACGTCTATTTAAAAGTTATCTGAACCAGGCATCTTCACTCCGCTGTCCTAGGGACGATTTGCCTAGGTCCCTCGGACTGTCAGAAATTGAAACAAAATTTAAGAGTTATGAAAAATATTTTATAAAAATAAACTTTATACATACTATTAAGGTATAGTTCTTAATTAATTGTAGGTAATGAAGATCTGTCAATGTATCTCTAAACTCTAATCCTAAGGCCCTTATTAGACGAGGCAGCCAAGTTGCGCAACCAGTCGCCAGGCTGGCTGCCAAACGGAGCGACCAGTAGAGCTGCCAGTCACCAACTAGCTCAGTTCGCTGTGAAGGGTGGCCACTCGGAGTTAATTTTCAAATTCACAGCTTTTTCTTGGTTTTTCAAGTCTATTTTTTGCTTGTTCATGGTTCTTCCTTATCAATATCAATACCGCTAGGCCTATATTGATAACGCGTACCGTACCGATTTTGTTGCGAGAACCGAGTTACACCAAAATTTTACTGTACAGACCTGAAAATTGTTGTACCACAGACCCCTACACACAGAACTAGCAGACTAGCCTACGCGAAGCCTGCAATACTGCGAAGACCCTGTGTAGCTGACGACTATAACCCCGCAGTAGCACATAACGAAAACCAACACAGAATAGAGAATCTTGGTTATCATAGGGGTTACTAGCATATTCCTCTCGACTTTCTTGTGCTACACGTATTAAATACAATTAACTTTAAATTGCATTTCACACTTTAGGTACTTCAGCGAAGTTTTAAAAGGTTTATGAAAAAACTCACGGCTTATTCAAGGTTTTTTCATGGTTTTCAAAATTCACAGCTTATTCATGGTTTCACGGTTGGGTGACCACCCTAGTGTGTGTCAGTCAAGATGAGAGATGAATATTTGCTCCTTCTCTTGCTGCTTATAAATTAAAGATGAAAAAGGATGACGGTGCCTCTACATCCTATTATCTCATTACAAACTTCAAAAGGACTGTGCTACATACTCTTTGATGGGGCAAAAATATGACACGTCCTTTATTAGGACACTTAAACAAATGTAAAGCTCATTTAATAAACAAAACGTAGAAAAAAATGGGTTTATGAAGGCAAAAAAATTTGCAATGCACATAGTTAGACATTAATTTTCATCCTTTCAGAGTTATACGTATGTGTAGACCTTGGTGCAGACCAAAACGAGGTTTTTTGAATGAGTACACGTAATGAAAAACTATAACCGCAATAACAATGATAAACAGCTGGCGAGCAATTCGTACTTCCCCAGGGATGGTCCACGACTGATTAAATTTCTGTTTGGTGGCGGGCGATTGGTTGCCCAATGTAATATGATCTGTATACTGAGCAGCCAATGGTTGCCAGGCTCGGCAACCAGCCAGCAGCTACAAAGAGGCTGCGCGACTTGCTGCCTTTGTGTAATAAGCTCCTTAGAAACCAACGCCTGGTGATGGGGTAAGCAACTGGCTGCCCGACTGGTCGCACGACTTGGCTGCATCGTCTAATAAGGACCTAAACTTATTTACTCAGGCTACGTGTCTTTGAAGAAAGTTGAAAACATTTTGAGAATTTCAGTTTCCACCCAACCTGCTAATATAGATGTCATTAGAGAGCGGTAAAATATTCTACCATCGACTTCAAAGAATTTTTTTATGGTCTTCAAACTCATTGTCATAAAATCATCCAACTTACAGGAACCCTTATAAAAAAAATCATTCACTTAATTCTAACAGATCATACTTTGATGGATTAGTAATGACTATAGCTCAAAATGACTTACTTGTAGATTTTCACGTTCTTTTCCTGGCCGACCCTGTAGATACGGTCGCACGCCTGGTTCTCCAGCTGGGGGTTCCAGTGCAGATCGAGCAGCAAGAGATGGTTGGCACCGACCAGGTTCAATCCCACACCCCCCGCTGTCAGCGACAGGAGCAGCACCTGCAGAGGGGAATCAATCAATGGACCTGCCACTCACTGTGTTATTGTTAATTTGTGGTCAAAAGGCCGATTTCAATCACCTTAATTATGTGCGTTGCCACCAACAAGAACCTATCCAATCCCAAAACACTAACACAGTTGTTTGGAATTTTTAACCCTTCCCGAGCGTTTGACGTATATATACGCCAACAACGATTATCACTTTCGAGTGTTTGCCATATATATACCCAACACAATCTGAAGTTCACAAGCGTTTGACGTACATATAAAACGTCAATTAGGTATTTTAAAATTGTTTCTTGGATGTCTAGTTACCTTAGGCCATAAATAAATATTACATAATTGTTATAGTCACTTTATTATTTCTTTGGTAAATTTCTGTTTGGGTAGTTGGCAACACTGATCTCGATACATGTGTTCTCCCGGCCGGCTGAGTAATCCTCGTGTTATTGTTTTGCGCTTAGACAATATTTGTTTACGTCTGAGATAAAGGTTAGTGAAATATATTCAGTGGATTAGACTGTGATGTGATGTTTAGTGAAATGACCTTAGGTTGAATGATACAAAATTCGAAGAAGACATAACAGAACTACTTATACAGGGTGTCCCTGAACTCTCTACCAACTTTTCCAGGTATTATTCCTGGGCCATAGACAAGTTAAAATATCATATTAAAAATTTTGAAAACTCAAAAGTTACTCGTATAGCCGCCAATTTGTTTTTTACACAAAATAATTTTTATTTCCGTAATGGATCATTGTATTTAGTTAATATTTGGCATGCACCTTCATCATTGCAATACCCATTTTCAAGAAAAAAATTATTTTTTTCCAATGTGTATTTTCAAAATGGCGGCCGTTTTTAAATTTTTAACTAAAATATCTCAAAACCGGTAAATTTTATAAAAATTTTACTAGACACAAAAAAGTTGACAAATTTAATCATCTAACGAATGGTACCAAGTTTGTAAGGGTCTGACAATAAATAACGGAGTTATTGAGATTTTTCAATTAAAATTACTTTAATTTGCATTAATTACAATGCAAAATCAATGTTTTTTAACCCTCCAACTGGTCATTATAACCTCCTTTACTGGTGAGGTTTTTTTGGCCGCCGCGCAAACATTTAGTACAAACAACATAAAACATATAAATTGGTATATAAAACATACAAATTATATATCAATTTTTTCAGAATGAAATAGGCTATTCAAAACAATATTGTTTTTAGTGTACTTACAAAAATTTATTTTGTTAATCCTCCTATTTTGTAACAATAAAGATTTTTTTTTCTTATTATTTTCCTTTTAGAGTATTATCATGGTAAGGTATGTTGTCCATACAACAAAACTAAGATAGCCAAAATAACCACAATTTTATTGGCTTTTTACTGATGTATAACACTTGATTGTTTATGTTATAAATAAAATATTTCAAAGCAAATATGTGAGGTAAGCACAAACCACATTTTCGCCGCCATATTTTTTTAAAATTTTTATTTTTTATTTTATTAATTTTTTATGATAAAATTTTTACTAGAACTATTTATAAATATTAAATATAACTATTTGTTACGTATATAAATAATTATATTTATTTATAATAAATTAATAAAGTTAGGCCTAGGCCTATTCACTCACCTAGGCCTAGGCCTAACTCACAACTTTCATGTTCACTGACAACTTCACTTTGTACTCTGAATCTTCATTTAGAAGGCCCAAATAGCACTATAATTACTCAATTCACTCATTATTACATTGCAAACTAACTATAATTCACTAAAATTTGCATTTCAAGTAATAACATAACCACAAAACAGCGCCGCCCCTACGATACGCGTAAACAAAAACAAACACCAGAAATTCAATCTTACCAACATACTGATATTTCAACAAATACAGCTGAACACATGATGACTAGATTGTTCATCTTTTCCTCTTTCATACTATATAAAAAACATCGACATTGACTATAAAATAACGAAGTAAAATGCATTTTACATAGACCTTGCAAATGGATCGCGATCGCGATCCTACCAGTTTAGAACGGCCTAAATGGGTCGCGATCGCGACGTTCACCAGTTGGAGGGTTAATGGCCGCCATTTTGAAAATACACATTGGAAAAAAATAACTTTTTTCTTGAAAATGGGTATTGCTATGATGAAGGTGCATGCCAAATATTAACTTAATACAATGATCCACTAAGGAAATAAAAATTATTTTGTGTAAAAAACAAAATTGCGGCTATACGAGTAACTTTTGAGTTTTCGAAATTTTGAATATGATATTTTGACTTGTCTATGGCCCAGGAATAATACCTGAAAAAGTTGGTAGAGAGTCCAGGGACACCCTGTATACTGAAAAAAACAATATGGTCATTAAAACCTGTAAAAAAAATTATTTTTATGAAAAAAGTGTGTATAATCAACTACAGATGGACAAAAATCTTAATTTCAAAATCTATCATTTAACCCCAACCACCAAAATATTTTTCTTGTAGTGTACGGAGCAAAATTTACCCGGACAGACTACCGCACATAAGACCGTACACCGGACCGATCTTTTCTTTGATGTTTTGCCAGGAAACCGCCTCCGGAGTGCTTGGCACGACGTTCGGTACAGAGCTCTGTCCGGCGTATGGTACTGTGTACAGAACAACGACACACTACTGGACTTACGGTTTTTGTCCGGTACGATGCTCGGTCCAATGAACGATCCGGTGAAGAGTCTAGTAGTGTGTCGACGGACAAATTATACATTTTGGGTTAAAATAATGCACCTGAGACATGAAACCTGGCACCAATGAATCAACTAACTGTTAATACTATTTTTACAAATCTGGGACCTATGACATTTTTAATATTTAGTGATTTTTATCAACCTTGGAATTGTGAAACTGAGACCTAAGAACCCCACCCGTATTGCTACAACTGTTAAACACAGTAATGTGCCCGCCCAAGATTGTGACATCATATTTCTTAACGTTGAAAAAGCCATAAAAGTAAAATAAAACAATTATAGTCCATGTAAAATATGAGATGTTTTACAAAACATTACTACAAAACAATGGAAGTGATTAATAAATTAAGCACAACACATTGTATTTAATAAAACAATGCAATGCTTTAGATGTACAGTCAACTCCCGATTATCCGGGGTAATGACCGGTTGAAGGGTTCCGGATAACCCAAAACCACGGTTAAAACAAAGAGTTCAATAAATTAAGTAAAACACGAAATAAACAAATAAGATTTAATTAAGAGTCCGCGGGTTTCCAGTTTTTATTTTTTGTTATTGACCAAACCTTATTGGAATGAATAAACAGATCTAGTTGAGTGAACAAGGAACACAATAAAAGGGTCCAACGTGGACAAAAAACCAAGGTCAGGTGTTCTATTGTTTGGCATCGAGCAGTGGGGAATGGTGGGTGGGGTGAGGGGGGGAGGGTCGCTTGGGATAATTTATTCAAGATAAGAGCACCCGAGATGGTTCATCTTTTTGTCTAATTGTTAAAAATGTTATAACAACCAATTGTCCAAAATGTATGCTAATTATTGAATTAGGTTAGTAAATTTATAACTTTGTCAATTTTTAATGTTACGGTACTCTAACAAAAATTTCTTGAAATGCAAAACAAATGCATTTTGAAATGTGTTGTTTAGAATGATATAAGTTAAAATTAATAGGGGTCACTGAACAGCAGACGAAACAGAGCGATAATTACAGACAGAACTGGAAACTAAATAGGACCTTTCTTGGTTTCTATCTTTAGCTCATCCCGGCGGGCGACCAGTTGTTTATTACCTAGCAGTCAAGGTCATACCCGCCATTGCATCCCATCTCCATCCCAACACGCCATCGCTCTGACTCGTTCCTCTCTAACCACATGACTACGATCACAATTACGCCACCGAATAATTTACAAATTATTTTCCGCGTTTCATTGCTTTTTTCCATTGATAAATCAAATAATAATTAGTAAAGATATTTCTTCTTAAGTAATTTCAACATAATAAGATTGATAAATGATGGTATTGTTGTCAAAACTGAGAAAATAAATGAAATTGAAATTGACGACAGTTTTATGACCCCAGTTAATCCGCAACCCGGTTTACCCGCCCCCGGATAATCGGGAGTTGACTGTATACAAATAATGAAACTATGTCACTTCATGGATATCACTTCAGCAACATGATTGGGCAAGATTTTTTAGAAGCCTCCTGATTTTAAATTTTGCTCCCTTCCCATAAACGAGTGAAAAGTATTTGTGAGAAGTTTTGCCGTTTATCCTGATTTTCTATTTTCTTACGTATGTCTGTAGAAAAATTTAAGACATGCCTTAGGGGCCCTAAATTTATTTCTTCATTTCCATTCTGTATATAACTCTATAAAACTAAGATTGTTGTTTAGTTAAATTCTTGTTTAAGTTAAGTTTAGTTGTGGTGAGTTAACTTGATTTCTGTTAATTATGAGATATCCTTTAAACGCTCCTTTCACACATCACGTTTTTAGCTGTACGGGAAAAAACCGCACAATTTAAAAACCGTCCACACCATACAAGTAATGGGCAGCCGGTTAAAAATCGTCGCCGTACCTGTGTGAAAGGTCTCATAAGATTCTATTGTATTGTCCGCTGTGCGATTTTTAATCGTATGGGCAAAACCGTGATGTGTGAAAGGAGCGTTACTGTACTCATGATTGTTGTATATATTCTTTTCTAGAAATAAATCATTATTCTATCCAATTCTATTATTTAGATTTAAATACTCACCCTAGGGCCATGATCTTTTCGGTTGAACCTCTCCACGATTTCAGCACGGTCTTTTACAGGGACTTTCCCTGTGAGACTGAAACACTTGATATTCTTCTCTTTCAGGATAGAGTGAACCAAGTCCAAATGGGCTGTCCACTGAGACACTACCAGAAGTTTATCGTTGGTCGTCATAATTTTTTCAATGCATTCCATAACTTTTTTCAACTGAAGAATAGAAAACACAATAGATATATTAATTAATTGATCAACAATGATACTAGGGAAGGGTCAGGCATTAAAATGGTTGACCGTTTAAACGGTTTATTTTTTTTCATTCATATTCATAAAATAATCTTTTTCTTTTTAATCTTAATAATTATGAATACTAACAGTCGGTCTTATTTAAATTAATGATTTAAATGTATTATTTTCAGTAAAAAATTTTTTTTGTAAAATAATAGATGTTGACAAATTGTTATAATGCAGAAGCTGATATTATTTTTGTGATGAGTTATATGTTTACATTTTTGGTGTCGTGGACATTGGGCAAATTATACATTTAGGGTTACCAGATATTTAGGAATCACATGCTATGGTTTCAAAAAAAATTTCAATTTGCCAACTAGAGTAACTAAAACTACACAATCTTGTATCGATAATATTTTAACCAACAAATTATGTCAAACAAATTCCAGGGAAAAGAATATTATAGTAGAATTAGGTATTTCAGATCACAAAGCCCTTTTTTTGTGTGTTGTACATGATATTTCTGAGAGCAAAGTAAATAGTAGCGTACCAATGAGATTTTTTTCTGAGGAAAATATCTATTTCTTCAAACAGGCTTTGTCAAATACTAATTTAAAATGTGATAGTAGTAAAAATATCCAAGAAAATTTTAATAACTTCTATAACTTGCTCCTGAATGAATTTAATGAACATTTTCCTCTAAAGTATAAACAAAAAAAGAAGCAGCTTAAACATTTTCAAAATAAATGGATTACAAATGGTATACAAATATCTAGTAGACGTAAGAGAGTACTGCATTGCATGGCAAAGAAATCTGATAATCCTATTTTCTTGGAATATGTTAAAAAATATAAAAAGGTATTTAAATCTGTTTGTCAAGCAGCTAAATTACTATCCAACTGCAAAGAAATTAAATCCTCAAAGAACAAAACAAAAGCTGCCTGGAATATTGTGAATAAGGAGCTTTGTTTGAAAGAGAGAAATCGGGAGATTCCAGATCTATTGTTTGACAATGTCTTGTGTAGGTCAGGAGAAGAAATAGCCAATTTGTTAAATAATAAATTTGTAAATTCTTCTGTTGACATAAATGTTGTGCCAAGTATAAGCGATGCTCTAGTATTTGCTCAAAAAAAATTTGTTGTAAAATCCCTGTTTTCAATCTTGAAGGAGTTTCTATCAAACAAATTAAGGACATTGTAAAATCCCTAAAAAGTAAAAACTCGGCTGGGTGGGATGGAATTCCTTTGTCTTTGGTGAAGAGTTCTTTGGATATTATTGCTGACCCACTATGTCAGCTTATCAACCAGTCTTTAAAAGAGGGTTATTTTCCATCTCAAATGAAATATGCAGAGGTTGTTCCAGTTTTTAAAAAAGGGGATAAAAAGAATTCAGACAACTACCGTCCAGTGTCAATTTTACCGGTTTTATCTAAAGTTTTTGAAATGGTGGTCTGCAAGCAAATTTTGAAATTTTTTGAAGAAAATGAAATTTTTTCCAAAAGTCAGTATGGATTTAGAAATGGTAAAAATACTTGTTTGGCAATATCTGATTTAGTTGAACAGGTTTCATTAGCCTTGGATGGGTCGCAGAGGACATGTGGCGTTTTCTGTGATCTGTCCAAGGCTTTTGATTGTGTTGTCCACGATATTCTTCTAAAAAAACTTCATTCATACAATATGTCCCATACTGCGCTTTCTTGGTTATCTTCTTATTTAAGGGATCGCAAGCAAAGAGTCATTATTACTAAAAATTCCATTAAATTGAAGTCTGAATGGCAAAATATTTCAGCCGGTGTTCCTCAAGGGTCAATTTTAGGTCCAGTTTTATTCTTAATATACATTAATGACCTTGACAAGAATATTAATGCTGACCTTATTTTGTATGCCGATGATACGACTGCAGTTCTGAAGGCTAACAATATGCAGGAACTTGAGAGCTTAACCATTAAAACGCTATCAGATTTGGAAAATTGGTTTCAAGTAAATGGTCTGAAATTAAATTATGATAAAACTAGTTTACTGACATTTCAAACTAGTAGAAATAATAATTTGGCTAAATTTAATATATCTGTTAATAACCGCAAGATAGACTCAAAAATTTCAACTAAATTCTTAGGAATAGAGTTGGATCAAAATCTCAATTGGAAACTCTATCTCAGTACTGTTGTTAAGAGACTCAATTCAGCATGTTATCAGATGCTAGTATTAAGAAGTACCATTGATTTGGAAACCAGATTAATGGTTTATTTTGCATTTTTTTATTCAATCATGCAATATGGAATTGAGTTGTGGGGAGCATCAACGGATTCAATAAATGTTTTTAAAATACAAAAGAAAATCATAAGAATCATAAATTTTTCTAATTATAGGGTATCTTGCAGACCAATTTTTCAAAGAATGAAACTACTGACTCTTCCATCTCTCTATATTTATAAATGTTTATTGTTTTTAGAAAGAAATTTCGATAAGCTTAGTGGGGAGCAACATAAGCATGAGTATGGTACAAGGCACAAAAACAATTTCCAGTTCAAAATACATCGCTTGTGTCTTTTTGAAAGATCTCCTTCATATGCAGGGATGAAAATGTTTAATAAACTCCCATTAGTTTTAAAATCTCAAATCTGTTCAAATACCTTTAAACGTTCCCTTAAGGAATACTTGGTAACAAAATGTTATTATAGTGTAAATGAATTTTTCTCTCAAGTAGATAATTAATGTAAACTTCAGAGCTATTTTGTGTTTATTTTTCAGTGGAATTTCATTTTCAGCCTGTTTCTTTTAGTATTATATTATATTGTCCAGACTAACCATTCCTATGGTTTTATGTTTTATTTTTAACTAGGATTAACTTAGTTTAATTATACAACATTTTGACAATGTCACCAGTTTTGTTAGCTTTGCTATGTAAAAAAAACGTATTTGTGGCAATAAAGAAATTTGAATTTGAATTTAAACTAACCCCAGACATATTTAGGAGGTACCATACATTGTCAACCACAGTAACCTCTGCCCTCCCCTCCCCCGCCACAACGAATGCAAAATGCTGAGCTCCAAACATTTATAGATGATAGAAAATTTTATGGTAACAACATTTTTATGATAGTTTATTTCAGTGTGAGACAATAAAACAGGACCACTTTCAAAAATCATTTATCTAATACAGTGATCAGGAAGAACTAAAATCAATATTTAAAACAGTAAGGCAAAAACACCTTTGGACAGTCCGTCTGAGACTTCTAGTGGGCCCGATTTACACGGGAGTTTTACCAAAACAAACCTTTTATTTCTTGTATTAGCAGGTTTTATTTGAATTTCAAAAATATTTACATTAAATTGGTCAAAAATTAAGAAATAAACTTTTTTATGAAGATTTCACTTGGAGAAAAGTCAACTTATTCAATCCTTTGGATAGTTTGTCTGAAACTTCCACTGGACCGATTTACATGAAGTTAGTGCAAAATAGAAGGTAAACTTTTCTATATTAGCAGGTAGGGGTGGGCGGGTACTCGAGTTTTTGAGTATCTGTCGAGTATTTTTTGATACTCGAAGCTCGAGCGAGTACTTGTGACTACTCGTTAAAGTCGAGTCGAGTAGTTATTAAATTAGAATACCATTTAATTTTAGCATTTTCTTAAATGTTTTTCTATTTATTTAAAACCCATTTCTTTAAATTGTAAAATGTTTTTATTGTGAAAGTGATACATTTTAGGACCAAAGAAAGATAGATGTGAAGACGATGAAAATGCTTCTGTCTTGTCACGCAAGTGACGCCAGCAGGGCCGGATTTAGGCATGGGCCACATGGGCCCGGGCCCAGGGCGGCAAATTTCTTGAGGGATTAGATTAAATTAGTGTAAAATATCAAGAGTGATCCATGCAGATTATTTGGTTTCACTAAGGTATACACTGAGTAAAACTTGAAAAAGTTCAATAAGCTCTTTAAACAATATATAATTTATCAGATTCGTGTTAGCGTCACTGAATGTACGAGTACATTCAACTGCGAGGGCGCGAGCTGTGACTCCAAAGCTAATTATTAGACATTATTAGGCTGATCGTCTTGCCCCTTAGCGTATCCACTCTGGCAAAATTCTAAATCCCGGTGGTCCCGGGCTCCGGGCTGAATTTCCCATTTCATTCAATTTATTGTATAGATATAACGGTTTATCTCGACGCTGGTGATTTGAGATGTTTGATCTTTAAACTCCCAGCAATAAGTTATCCGCTGATTTTTCATTTTGGATTTTCTGACTCTATTTCAAAACAAAGATCCTCCACACTGATGGTCATGACACAATATTTTTTTCCATTTCACTTGTAGGTCTGTTTATAAAGCAATAACGTAGCTTACAATATTACGAAAATTGAGTTGTACACATTTTCGTCTCACATTTTAATATTAACTATAGGCCTACAATTGCCACGTCCAAATAAGGCACTCTGGGATTCTATGGTTTTTTTCTTTGTAACGTAGCTGATTTTGGTGATTTCATTTTGCCGTCTGCGTATGAACTAATTTACTGGGTTATGAAGATTAGCTGTTAGTTAGCCGCAATATAAATTAATCTAAGTTCTTATGTAGTTTTATTATTTATACAGAAATACTATTTTCTGTATTGATAGTAGACAAATGTACAACCGAGAAAAAAATTTTACATGGAGGGGGTTTTTAACTTTCGTTAGCAATCACGTCACAAAAATTTAACTTTGAATACTCGTTTATTTTTCTTCTCTTTCATTATACTACTTTATTAAGATTTACCTGGACCATTAAATCAGGTAAATAATAAAAGCGATACCCTGAAAAGGTATCAAAAGATTTAAATTCTCTGTTTATTCCAAATAACATGCAGTCTTAATTAACATTTGACGTAGACCCAGATAGTGAGGTTAGGGCCTATAACTTATGAAAAAAATGATGTTATTATGTGAGGATATTGTTCTACAGTAGCCTATACACCAAAATAAAAAAGTACCGTATTGAAATTGTAAGGTTTTATATACTTAGTTTCACCAACATACAAAAGTAGGTATAAACTCAATTAATAACATGTTCAATATGACCTCTGTCCACTTGAGGCAACACTCATATTACCGTTCTTGAAGGTGTTGTATAATTTTGGTGAAGATGGCTGATTCAATTTCAGTGCTGTTTATTTTGGCGCATATAGTACAACGAATATTGTTTTGGATTTAACATATTGTTCGTGGATTTGGGAGGGGCGGCGGAATTGTTTTGGGCCCATGGGCGGCAAATTCGTAAATCCGGCCCTGGACGCCAGATACTAAATCAATAGTATCAATAGTCATGGGTAATACAATTTTATAGTTGTGTTATTTTTCTAACTCAGCATTCACAAAAATATATGTTTATTAATTGATAATAAACATATTTTTTCTCTAAAATTGCTTTGATTATAAGACAGACATTGAATTTATTGTTCTTTGTGATCTTTCTTAACAAACAGTCCTAACAAACAGGCTTCATGGCTGTCCACTAAAGCTAGCCTTTACTCAGTTAAGAGACATTCTACCACTAGCAGACGGCAAATAAATCGGCAAATCGAGGGAATTAGGTGAATTCCAAAACAGTGAAAATTATATGTACAAAGCTTGAGTATTTCGGAGAAGTGAAAATAATACCTAAACAAAATGAGTGGTGAAGATTTTTTTATCAACAAAGACAAAGGAAGTAGATAGAGTTGAAAATGACAATTTAAATCCACCAATTACATTTAGTGATTCTGATTCAGCTGTAGCATCCAGGTGTCTAGGCTAGGCTTCTGACTCAAAGTAGGCCTAATATGCCAAATACAAAAAACTGTAAATAGGGAAAATCTTTTATTTGGTAACATCTTAAAGTAAGTGAAACATATGAAAGTGAAAAGTTAAGTAAGTAACTGTAGCAGGGGATTTTCTTTTTTTAATTTAAGGTGGTTAGAGGCTAACTTTTCAATCTTTTATTCTGTACATTCCTTAATCCCTTTTGTTACTAAACCAAGTTTTTAGCTTAAGTTTTTTTTTTTTAATAATCAGAGATTTAAAAACCATTATTTTTTCCTTCACACAGTTTTTAAGCAAATTAAACTTAGGACTAAAGTTATCTTTTTTAGCCCTAGTAGGATAGGCTAGTTATTTTAGTATAGTAGGCTAGTATATTTTTATATTTGAGTATAGACTAGTTATTTTAAGGCAAATTTCAATATTTTTATGTTCACGTATTACTCGACTTGAAACTCGAGTATTCTACTTACTACTCGACTCGACTCGACTCGTTCCAAAAATGTGATACTCGCCCACCCCTATTAGCAGGTGTTATTTATTTACTTTAATATTATCTTACTTTCGAAAATTACAAAAATTGACATTTTGAAACCTTTACAATTAGTTTATTTTAGGCTACAGGGTTTCCGATCACACTTCTAATAATTGTAATTACCACAGTGTTATGACAACTTCGTTGGCAGTTCCCATGTCAACTTCGCAACTAGTATAAACCAGTTTTAAAGTTGTCCTGGGACTATTATATAAAAGTAAAATGTAATAGGCTTTATTTGTTTATAATCTATCTTGCTCATCAATAAACAAATGAGGGAAAAATTTTATTATAAAATTTGCTTTTCTGAGGTTGTGGGATTTGAAACAAATAAAAACTACATGCACATTGCTTACCTTTGAACTGACACGATCTCTGGCAAACAACGGATTATCTTTATCTATTGTTGTTAAGTCCTGTTTATCTTCCTTTCTCTCTGGAACTTCTGTAGCTCCGATGGACAGTCTTGTTATTTTGTCCATGAGGTCAATGTCAAGACCATCCGAATCCTCTATACCAACATTCGTCATGTCTTCTTTTTCCAACATCTAAAATTAAAAAATCTTAGTTTTGAATTTCTGTGAAAGTTATGGTTTAGAAATAATAATTGGAGCAACTATATGGTCGTAATGTCCATTAACTTACAGCTAGCAAAGCTAGCACAGAAAATACGTCATTGTCCAAACTTGCCTTAATGTAATAAATGGAACACCGTCAATGTCAGACGACAACAAGCCTGGACTCTTTCAAATGTCACGGGCTGCCAAAGTTGGACGAAGAAAAAGTCGGAGGGCGACAAATCTGGACAGTTTTTAATCTGTCCAACCTTGCGTTGGGCGTCAAACCTAGACGTATTTAAATCCGTCCAGCCTTGTCGGGTGCATCATTCGTTTTTAAATCCTTGGCGTTGCCTTGGCGTTTTTAAATCAGTCCAGATTTGATGGGTGCAAAAGTTATAATTGTTAAACAAATTTATTGTAAACACAAATTAATTTAATTAATTGATTACTTGAGACACAATATTTTAAATTATTAGCCATTTTGTAGTTTTAAAACTCATATATATATATATATATATATATATATATATATATATATATACTTTAAATAAAGATCAAGAGCAATCGTTAAATAAAAAGTAACAGTACTGACACTCTGTATTAGGGACGGATGGCAACAGAACTGTCTCAGTCGCAGGAGCAGCATCAGTATGTGGTGGGACTTGACGTCTGACGAGATCTGGCTCATCTTGTTGTGCAGGCGAGCCAGTTCCGGGTGATCCTTGAACGGGTCCTCAGCATTCTCTGTGCACATGACATGTGAATCACAACCACCGATCACCACCACTGTATCACTAATGACAAACTTACTAAATAGCCCAGGAATACATTATGACTTGCATTAAATGAGGTAGTGGGTTTCTTTTTTTTTACATATTTTGTAATAGTACTGAGATGCTAAATCCAACTTTTTTAAATCTGCGACCTTCCCCATCACCAGCAAAAAATTTTTTTTAAACACTTTTGTAATTTTGCACCTTTTTTATGTTTGGCTAATTTTGACACTGAAAAAATAGTTTTCATGAAAATATAAAATTATTTTAAGTACAGTAAGATGTCGATGATCTACATTAATTTGGGACCGGACCCCATCAGAATATTCATATTATTCGATTTATAAAAATTTTCTAAAAAAATTGCTGGTATTCACAATAAAAAAATAAAAAAAACATGTTAAAACTGTTTATATTTACTTTTATTGTAATGGTTCCTAAAGTGAGATGAATTAAAAATATTGCTGAATGTTTAAGTACTTCTTATTTTTGACAAAATGTGTACAGTAATAACATCAGACTTATTTTCGGCTACATACGAAAATTTTTGGTCTTGAATGGAATTCCTTGCAGAGCATTTTCTTTCTCAGCCTTTTGGTACAGAAACTGTGCAAACAAAGTCCTGAAACAGAAAACATTTGGATGAGTTTAAATAAGTTAGTTTTTACTAGCAATTTAATTTAGGTTATTTATATTTTATTGGGCTCTCAATTTACAAATAAATTCTAGTTATTTCATCCCTTTTGATAAATATGTGAATTAAGGGTATTTATACGTAATTAAAAACTTTGAACATCGAGGATCTACTCAAGGACCTATTTAATTTATTTTCTATAGAATGGGAATTCCCTTTGAATAGTTTTTATCTATTTTCAATGAAATAAGTCTTAATATGCTAGATGTGCTGAATAGGGGATTAAAAATGAGAATTCAACTAAAAAATCATTCTGAAAGCACAAGAAAGTGTTGTAATATTATGTGCTGCAGGAACCTACACATCAATACAGGCCTTCTTAAATACTTATGTGAGTTTTATGTTCAATCGGACCATTTGCACCAATAAATTGTAAACCAGGTTAAAAATAGTATTAAAACAGATCAAAACAGCTGGAGGTGTAAGTTTTAACTATGCATGTGCAACTTACTTTTAGGTTAAACTTATTTTTAAACTGGAGATCAGGTTTAAACTTAACGGTGCACACGGCCCTAAGTTTATGAAATTAACAAGCATTTTAATAGCTTTTGAAGAAATTTCCTCAAACGATAATCCTTAGTTTTTTAAGGGCTATGAAAAGTTTGCTACTGCTCTCCACTGGAAATGGTTCTGACTCTACGACCCAAAAGTTAGCGGGAATCTCTGACATATGCAGCAGTCCTTATGTCTACTCTTGGCTGCATAACACACAGCTTTAACAATAGACTATTTAAACCCGAATTTGAAGCAACTATACAACAGCTATCCAATCCACTTCCGGAATATGGATAAAATTTGATTTTAAATTATTTGTAGAAAGCTCTGCATACAAAATCCTGTATTTTTAGCGAATTTCCCTATAGGGAATACGCTATTACGGTAGTAGCCATGGTAAGACCTAACCCGGGACCACTTTACTTTTTCATTTTCAGGTCCCCAGAAGCCAAAAACACCGTTCGTTCATTTTCATATATATGTATAATATATCTATATCTATATATATATATATATATCTATATATATATATATATATATATATATATATATATATATATGTGTGTCCGTGGTACCGATAACTTTTGAAGCGGACCTCCGATTTTGATCAAATTTGGTATGAAGGTGTAAGACCAGGTCTATTTTCATGAGTTCGCAAACCAGCATTGTAGGGTTATGGGAACGGGGTTTTATGGGGTTTCAAAGGGGTCAAAATTGGGTTTTTGGCATTTTTGGACCTCAATTTTAAAAATTCATGTATTTGAACTAAAACCATTCGAAAGAGCTTAAAAAAACAAACAATTTAGTATTTTGAATTTTTAACTTAGCCCAAATGGTTATGGAGAAAATCCAAAAATGTGTTTTCCATGTTATTCTTATGGGAAATCAAGAAAACCCTATATCTTACTTATTTGTTGACATAACTTAGTCAAATTTGGTATGTACATTATCTAGATAGGGTTTAATTTATACTTGCTTACAAAACCCATATGGCGGCAAACCTACATACTCACCCCCATGGGGTTTATGGGGAAAATAAAAATTTTAAGAGCTTGATACAATTTTGTGTTTACATTCACCAATTATTGATTAACTTAGATTTTCTAACAACGCCCCATGGCAGCAAACCTACATACTCAATCCTATGCGTTTTTATGGGGAAAGTAAATAATCTAAAATTCCATTGGAAATTCGCTGAGTTCGCAGGTCTGCTGCGACGGGGGTATTATTTTGAAACCCCCTTTAAATTTCTTGCTACTAAGGAAATCAAGTGCATTGATACACTCCAAATAAGCCACCTTAATTGTATACTTAAGTTGAAGTAAAAAAAACCTACTTAGAGAAGTTTAGAAGTTTCTCGTACACAGCGCTCTCTTCTTTGTCCATTGATACGAATACGACATTGAATTCTTTCTCTGGCAAACTCTTGAGCTCGCCCATTTGCTGCAGCCCTTCCTTGGTACGGCGCAGCATTATTGATTTTATGATGGTGTTAAGCCTCTGCTGTCCAGCAACATTCCGGTTGTCTACCCAGGTTTTCCACACCTTCATTCAAATAATTAACAAAAATTACAAAATAACTCTTCTCCAAAGTATTAATACAGCAAGTCACTAAAACAATTTTCAGTTAAAAATAAATCACTTGTCCCTGCTTGATAAGATCTCATTGATATGCAGAAATGAAATGTAGCCTTTCACTGGTGTTTAAATTTTTTTTATTCCCAATGAGCTGCCGCTGTTTTAATTTAATTTCATGTTGACATAAAAAGCCTTAGGGGGTTATGTTTTCTCATTACCGCTTGTGGGGACATCCTTTTCTCACATTGTATTACCAAATTGAACTTAGTTTTAGGTAGCATTTGTTTCAAGCCAGTGGGGAAAAACTGGGCTCCGTACAGAATTGGAGAACATCTATTAAGCATTTTTAGGCAGCGAACGTGAAGTTATTTAATTACAAAGTATTATTGAGTTGAAATAACTTTTTCTTACATGAAACAATGGTAATTATTTGTTTAAGTTAAAAACACACTGTGTGTGTGCGCACATTACTGTGTTTCTGTTTTCACAGGATTTTATGATCAGCATTTTTTCCTTTTTTTAACCCTCCTTGTTTACTTGGGCAGTACCCTAATCAATGAACACATACCCCCAAGTCATCGAAGGGCGCGCACCGCAGGAACTTGAGCAGAGCGTACAAGTCGAGTTCCTTGTTGTGAACGGGAGTGCCCGTCAGCGCCCACCGACTGCGGCTCTTCAGCTTGAACACCGCCTGCGCAGTCTGTGTCTTGTGATTGCGGATCTGGTGCGCTTCATCCAGAATCACCCGTTCCCATTTGATTTTAAACAGAGGACTCTGAAAAATATTTGCACAGGAAGGGTTGAAAAGGATTTAACTACTTTGATAGCATGACATGTATTTAAATAACCCACAGAATTAAGGGTGGAGTTGTTTTATTTTAATATGACTACTATTGATAATACAGCAAACTTTCCACTAAAAATAAAAGTTTTGTGCCCTTCATAATTTTAAAGTGAACAGCTTTGAGTCCAAGTTTGTTTGTTCTCAATGAGAACTAAAATCTTAGTAGGCCTAACTATTAGAACTTTACATCAATTCCTTTACGTTATTTACTGATGAAGGTAATATGCTGAAATGGTCTAAACAGATTTGAGGTACTTTTTTTTTAAATTTTGTATTAAAAATATTATGAAATGAATATACATTTACCTCCAATTCATTTGAATCACGTGCCACAATGTTGTAGGTAGTTATTACCAGATCTAGTTTGGCTAATCTGAAAGGACATAAAATCATAAATATATCGTAATGTAATATTTAAACAGTGAAGCAAATAAAAAAGAGATAACAAGTAAATACACTTTCTTGATTTCAAAATTTTTAAAAGCTAAATACACGATGGGTGAAAAGTAACTAGGTAGGTATTAAGAAAAGCTAATAAATTCAGTAATTTTACTAACTGTGTTGGCAATCGAGTCTCAATGCTGAGTATTATTTAACATGTAATAAAGTCAAACAGTCTTGGCTTTCTTTAGAGGAGTCTAAATTGTATCCCTGGCCGTTTGGTAAAGTTGGTTTATAACACCACTATGTCACTATGTTGAGATTTAACTGATTCCCATGTTTTCTTACGTAACTAAGCACACTTACATGGTTTTGTAATAAACAAGTATCATTACAACAGAATTTGTAAGAGGTTTTAATACCTACTTCCTTTTCACTAACCCTGTTTAACACGTTCGCGGCGGCGAGGTTTTTGCTCGAACCTCGTCACCATCCTGAAAGTAAAAATTTGATAGGCTTTTGTATGCTTCCATCACGTTTTGAGGTTTGAAAATTTACGCCTACTTCCATGGGAGTGATCGCACCCATCAGCACCTGGCTTTAGGATCGCACTAATGATGGGTTGAATAATAAATAATTATTCAACCCACTACCTTCCCCGTCACTAAATACATAGTCAGGATCATCAGGGTCAGACATTTCACAAGAGAAATATACACTAAAACACCAAAACAGTGATAAACAGCAATAAAAGCCTTCCACAATGGCTCCGACTTGACCCTGAGGTGTCTGATGGTGGTTGGTTACTAAAACCGCCACCCCACCGTAGCAGCAGCACTGCCCAGTAAAAAGCCACGTGGTCCCGAAATACATTATACTATTGAGCAGTGCTGTGCAAAGTTTCAGATTTCTAGCTCAGATCCTGGCTTAGAAGTACTGTACTAAAGCATATTGTAAAGCAGTGCAGCTTGGGAGCGATCGCACCCATCAGGATGGCATTAGGGTTCCGCGTGGGAGCGATCACTCCCACGCCGCCGCGAACGTGTTAAAAGAGTATGTTAACTAGCAAGCCGTTTTGTGACTTTGTAAAATTCAATAAAGTTGGAAAACTACTTTCTACAGCTAGAAAAAGTTCAAAGCAAAGATTATTTAACCAAAACTTTTGGCTATTCATAAATCTAAAACTCAAAACTAACACAATCCTACAGTGTCAAAACTAGCAGGCAAATATTTAATACCCACGACTTTACCTTCTGGCCTTTTTCTCTCGGTTTTGCCCGTGATGCACAAGGACGTCGATGGTGCCTCGCCGCACCCTGCGCTGCGCCTCGCCCTCCCACTGCCCCAGCAGAGAGGCAGGGCAAACCACCAGCGTCTTGCCTGGGATCACTGGCAACACAAACCTTGTAAGCAGCTAACCCAAATACACAGCATTAAGGAGTTAACCAAAAAGTTGGTCCAAATGAATAATAACTAGAATTGTCTCAATTGTTTACACCAAGAATAACTTACCACAAATGTCTTTTAACTAAATTCTCTAAAATATTGATATTAATAAATATATAGGCCTATTGATAATATTTTTTAAGCTTCTTAATACTCATCAAAATCTTGTATTTTCATAAGTTTACAAAAGGTACTTGTCAGTTATAGGCACCTACTAAGTTATTATTTTAAGTTTACATGATTAAAAAAATGAAATATGACATATTACTATTAAGTACCTTTGTTAACAGGCACAAAATTGTGCACATTTTGGGTATTTATGTTTAACCAGTAATTGCAACAGAGTTAGAGAAGGCGTTAATATCAGCAAGGAGAGTAAAAAGTTTTTTGCCAGTGTGGTTTGGTTAGATTAGGTCAGGTTAGCATAGATAAGTCAATAATGGTTCCCGATATTTTTGTTCACTCATGGCAAGGTAAAACTACCTAAGCATATAATATAGAGCGCAAACTAATTAATAACAGGCATATGTAAAGCAGGCTGACTGTCAGAGGAAGACTGACAAGGACCACTTAACCTTGAATGATTTTTTTACCCGTACATCAAATGCATTGTTGTCAAACAAGCAATAACAGAATCCAGATTGACCTACCATTACCCTAACATTTCAATACCATTTAAATTTTCTATTTAAATAGGTGATGTATACAACAGACAAGTCCCTTATAAAAGAACTTGGCCAACTTTCTACTCAATTATTGTGACTCTATTTACTTAATTACAAAATCCTTCTAACAGACAACCAGGTCAAGTGGGGTAGATTAAGTCTCTTACTATTTATTCCATTAGTCCATAGTTAATCTGAGATTGTCAACACTACTCAGGAATAGACAAATTAAGTTTGAGATTGACTAGTTTCAGTAAATTGGCATAAAATGATCCTACACTCACGGAACAATTAGTCATATAACCTGAGTGTTATGCCTATCTCACTAGGGTATGTAAACAGTGTAGTGTTAAAATGAGGGTGGCAAATACAACTCTCCCCAAATGTGAAGTAAGCAGTAAAAGGTATCTGGTAGCAAGAAATAAAAAACCAAGTTAGGCCTACAAAACATAGAAAAGCATCAAAACATCACACAACACGTCTAAATCGTCGCACAAACATAACATAGACAAGGAAAATGTCTGGTAGGCAAAACTGAGCAAGAAAAGTTTGTTCAATCATAGGGAATGGCCGCATGAGGACGACCATTAATAAATAGTAAGAGATAACAAAAAACACTTGTTCATGGAAATACTGAATTATGTGTTTAATTATAAATGTTTGCAACAAGTCTCAAACCTCCAACAAACCACAACTAGGCCAAAATATTTCAGGAACAGAATTACATTCGTACTTATGTTTGGTCATCCCAATGTCATTAACTAGGTATTGCCATTGAGTAAATAAGGGGATGTTATTTCATAACTTATAGAGTGACCTTGCAATTTTAAAATATCGGTACGCTGAATGATAAGAATATCCGCCAGGAGCGTCACTAATTGACAGCAGATACAATATAATCTAAAGTTTTCTTTCAACAATCGGTAGCTCGATTCAATTTGATTCCTCCTTAGTTTTGAACGACGTTGATGGCTATAGTTTTGATGCAATATGTGGTTGGTTTAATAAATCAAATTCACACTGCTGTTTTAACAATTGATAGTGAGAAAGGTCTAAGACCTGTAGCAAGTGTTCCCATCTTCCTTATCTCATGTCAACGGTAAAAAATAAAAAATAACGTCCCATATTTACTTTAGGTGAATTAAAACTTGGTCTTGTAAAACAACAAAAAGTCTACAAATATAATTTTACTGCAGTAACTGTAGTAAAGTGTACTCCTATATTTATTTCCTCCACCTTAAAAACAAACAATTTGACTTACATTTTGGCCGTTTGGATGAAAACCAGTTAGTATTGGATGATTCTACATCATCTTCATTTTCTGATTCGTCGGACTGGCCATCTTCTTTCTTATTCTCATTTGATTTTAATATTAAAGATATCATGGTTAGGGTCTTTCCTAGACCCATATCATCAGCTGTAAAAAATAGGCGAGATTATAAAATAGCACAAAAAGACTGACATCAAACTGAATAAAAACTTAAGTTACAAACCAAATTTAATAGGCACACCATTTAATAGGTACATTTGGAAAAATAATACAGAAAAACTTTTAATAGTCTGAGGGCACTATTATTGTTAACTACTATCCCTACACACTCTTCATCATGTGGGGCCCTGTTTTTAACAATCAACTCCAATCAATTTAATGAAAAAATCACACATTGTTTTAAATATATCTTCATTGTTAAATAAATCTACATTGTTTTAAATATATATTATTAAATATATTGTTTCATATATCTATATATCATTTATGATAATTATAATATTTTTTCATAATTATGATAAATTTCAGTTTTTCAATAATAAATCTAAAAAAAAAATCAAAAATTTTTAAATGTAATTATTATTACTTTATTAAATTATAATATATCTTCTTAACTGTATAAGGGTTTTAAAAAAATGTTTTGTAAGTTACATCCCTTTGTTTCTCGTCCTAATCATCCGATTTTTAACAATGAGGTGTCATTTCAAAGTTTATTTCAAGCACATGTGCCAATGGTGATTAAAAAAATCATTCAGTTTCGGGCTTCACCCTCCTTAGCCATGGTTTATTTCTAGAGGGTGCTTTTAAGGGCCGGTTTCTGAGACCGGTTATTAGAGGTCTGCGGGTAGTGATTTTTCAAGTCGGGTCGGTTTCGGGTCGGGTAGTAGATTAACATCAATTTTCGGGTCGGGTCGGGTTTGAACATTATAAGTTAAAGAAAAATTCGGGTCGGTTTCGCGTTTGGGTGTGTGTGTTAAAAAAATCTCGGGTCGGGTTCGGGTAGCCTATGTATGTTAAAAAAAAACTTGGGTCGGGCTCGGGTATTGTAAGTTGAATAAAACTTCGGGTCGGCTTCGCTATTATTTGTAAAAAAAAATGTCTAGGCCTAAGTTATTTCATTTTAAAATAATTGTTGATGTGCCTACTAAGCTTAAGTATAGTATTAATAAATACAAGGAAAAAACCTTTCACCTACTAAGTTAGGCCTAGGCCTAACAAAAGTTAAAAAACTATAATGTATTTTATTCTAGTATAAAAAGTTAAAAAATTCTCCTGAGCCAATAACCTATCAAGCTAAGGGTTCCTTTAGTCCTAAGTTACTTTACCCTAACTTATTCAACAAACATGACAAATATACAAATTATATTGTACACTGTTGAAACTAAACAAAAACCACTTTTATAAATGTCAAAATACCCTAGATGCGAATTATCATACCGTAGCCTATTTTTCTGTAGGCCTAATAATACACAAAGTTATTTTATTTTGAAAAGATTATGTGATTATACTCAAACTTGGCATTTCAATCAATATTGCCATATCCTATTTTCAAAACAGACTTAAAATAATTGCATTTCATTTCTGTTGGATTACTTTCGGCAAATTTGTTTCTTTGCTTGAGTGATTCCAAATAGCAGATGAATGCCCGTCCACGACATTTTACACTTCCCAAATCTTTGGTTTCACTAGTAGGACTGTTAGTGGATACACTGACATTAGAATTCTCTCAATTCCGTGGCTTTTTAATATTTATTTTTCATATCAGAAAAAAATCCAACATCACTCAAGTAACACAAATGTGAATTGAATAAACAAGAACGAGAGGAAAACCATCTATCAAATCATCAATGCAGACGACGGATCGCGCCATACCATACAACAAACATGGAGTACCGTTACTACCGTTACTATAAAACTACATAGAGAATGAAGAAATCTGTCTATGAAGTATCCAACCATTGACTATGGATATCCAACTGTTACATTATCCAAGAAATTGTTTTCATTGGTTCTCAAGAAATCTTAAATGTTTTGACAATTTGCAAGATGGAATGAGAAATAATTCGGAAATAAAACCAATTATACCGAATAGTACTATATTGATTATATTTCGTAAAAATATATACACTGATGAATTTTGTATTGTAAAAAAAATGTAAACACTAATTTGTAGAGATTATTTACTTTTGATTTTGCTCTTGCTATTTACCGGTTATCGTGTAAATAGTACCATTGACTTTACAAACAAAGACTTTGTATGTAAAGTCAATGATAGTACCAATGCCACTGCTACCTTGATTTCGGTTTGTACAGTTGGTGACGGTATTGGCTACGCCACAGTCTATCTTTCTGGCCTAAGAGTGTGAGTCAGTCACGACGACGACACTGAGCAGTTCCTTTAGGTTAGAGTGAGAAAAGTATGCTAGCGCTACTGGTGTCTAGGCTTGCAACAAATGATTTAATGCTGTTTAAACTATTTTTTGGGCATAAAATAGTACTGTACTAAAGGAATACAAATATTCATACGTCAAATACGATCTTTCATGATCAAAATGTTATTTGTTTTAAATTGAACACGAAATATGGCGTACCAAATTATCAACAAAACAAAATTGCTTACGTCTATTAAGAAACAAAATGAGAGGTTTCGAGAAATCTGCTTGAAGTATAAGTGGAAATTTGTTCCAATCAACTTTGCTCTTTGCCGTGTCCACTACACAAGTCATGGGCTTCACCTGAATGTTAGAGGTAAAAGATTGATTAGTTGCTTGATTTCTGATGCCTTGACAAGCTTAGATTTTTTAGATTTAATTTAGACTTAGTTAGGCCTAGGCCTGTCTTGGGTGAAGGTAGTGCTGAAAATTTTGATTTTAATTATGTTATGGCACCTCAAGCGCACTTAACTAATAAAGAGTTTTCTGACGTTTTTAAAGTAATTCATCTGAATGTTCAGAGAGGCCTGAGTAGCAAGAGTGAACTCATAGAAGCTTTTCTCGACGATGAGAAACCAGAAATTTTTTTTGTCACGGAACATGGCCTTAAGCAGGATTCTATTGCTACTTCGCACCTGGAAAATTACACACTCAGCTCATATTACTGCAGAAACACGAACCTTTGGGGAGGTGCTGCAATTTTTTCTCGCAATAACAGTCGTTTTAACATATCAATGCATTCTTCTTCAGAGAATTTTTGCCGTGAGTCCATTTTTGAGATGGCCGAATCTAGGCTACTTTTTGACGACATTTCAATTGTTTGTGCAGTTATTTATAGGCCACCAGTCGACAGTAACTTTGTAGATTTTTTTGAATGTTTTGAGAATTATTTGGATGTTACAGTTAGAGGTTTTAAATCGGTCATCATTGCCGGCGATTTCAATATTGATAAAGACAAACACCCAAATGAATTTAAAACTTTCTCCGATTTGATTAATAGCTATGGGTTGGAATTAAAAATTGATTCCCCAACTCGGATCACTGAACATTCGGCTAGTTGTCTTGATAATTTTTTGTCCAACTTTCAACAAATACATTGCACTGTTATTCAACCTTTCATTTCTGATCATCATGCTATTACCCTTGAGGTGCCAATAAATTTCACTAAGAAACCGATAAATGAAATAGACTTTAGAGATTTTTCACCACAAAGTATTGTAGAGTTAAGAACCCGTTTGAAATGGGAAAATTGGGTAGATGTTTTTTCTGCAGCTACAGTAGATGAAATATACAATAACTTTGTAAGCACAGTTTCCCACTGCCTGGATGTTTCATGTCCTAGAAAGAAAGTAAAGAAAAAAAATGACATGAAAAAATTGGCTTGGGTGACAGACGAATTGAAAAAAATGAAAATCCAAGTAAAGAATCTGTACTCGGAGTGGATGTTGACCAGGTGTAGTAGGAAAAAAGAGGAATACAACAAACTCAAAAAGTTTTATAGAAAAAAGATTCTTGAAGCCAAATCATCTCACATTTTCAATACGATAAGCACCTCAGACAATCCTAGTAAATCTTCTTGGAATGTTATAAATAGTTATAGGCCAAATAAAGTAACTTCAAATGAGCCCAATATTAGTCTGGAAATTGATGGTAGAGTCAATAGCAATCCCGAGGTTGTTTGCAATTTTTTTAATAATCATTTTCTCAATTGCAATAATAGTAACATTAATTTACAGACCTGTACTGACTTGGAGCCTATCTCTGATGCTGAATTAAACTCTTTTGATCCAATCACAGTAAAAGAGCTTAGGAAAATAATTACTTCAATGAAAAACAAGAATTCTGCAGGTCACGATGGAATTTCAAGTAAAATAATTAAAACTTGTTCTGATGAATTGATTGATCCTTTGCTGCATTTGGTCAACGCATCTCTGACGGAGGGAGTGTTCCCGGACGGTGGGAAGCTGGCTGTAGTTAAGCCTCTTCACAAAAAAAATAGCAAGCTCCTACCCGAGAACTATCGTCCGATCTCACTCCTTCCAACCGTCTCCAAGATACTTGAGAAAGCCGTCTGCAACAAATTAATGACTTTTCTTAATGATCACAATCTGATTTTTAGTAACCAATTTGGTTTTCAGAAAAACAAATCCACAAAGCTGGCCCTGATAGATTTTGTGAATAAGTGTGTCGATGCTTTGGAGGGGGGAGATACTGCGGTTACCTGCTTTATTGACCTCTCCAAAGCGTTCGATTCTGTGAATCATGCAATCTTGATTAAGAAGCTTGAACAAATTGGTATTAAAGACAGAGCGTTGGGCTGGCTGACGTCTTATCTAAGCAATAGAAAGCAACAAACTTCAGTTAACTTCACTTTAGATTCTGGTTCAAAAAAAACTTTTCAATCTCAAGTTGCAGATATCGCTTTAGGAGTCCCTCAAGGCTCTATTTTAGGTCCAGTCCTCTTTTTAATATATGTAAATGACATTTCCAGTTCCGTACCTCAGAATTCTTTGACAATTTTCGCAGACGATACTTCCCTATTTATTCGAAATAAAAATCTCTTTGAATTGGAAAGAGAGACGTTTGGCCAGCTCGGCGCTCTTTCCCAGTACTTCTCTGCAATCAATTTGAATATAAATTCCAAGAAAACCAATTACATGTTCATTGCCACTTCTCAGAAAAAAAGAAATCTAGCTAGGGCCGGCTCATTCTCACCTTCTGTGCTTTTGGATGAAGAGGTTCTTGAGGAATCCAACTTTGTCGACTATCTGGGAGTGAGGTTGGACGAAGGTCTCAGATGGGGGGAGCATGTTGATAAGCTAGCTTCAACTTTAACTTCAAATCTCTTTGTTTTAAGAAAAATAGTAGTCTTTAATAATTTACCTCTGTCTAAACTAGTATATTTTAGTCTAATTGAAAGTCATTTAAGATACTCAATAGTGCTTTGGGGCATGTCAAGCAAGGCAAATTTAAACCGCATTTTCATTTTACAAAAAAAAGCAATCAGATGTATCTCTAGACTTAGGCCTAGAGACTCCTGTAGAGACAAGTTTACGGAGCTGCAAATTTTAACTGTTCCTTCTCTTTTTATATTTGAAGCAGTTCTATATGTAAAAGCCAACAATCTGATACAGCCTCATGTTCATCATTATTTCACTAGAAACCACAATGTTAATCATGCAACCCAACATAGTTTAAGACTGTTTGAGACCAAACCTAGTTATACCGGTACCAAGTTTTTTTCGAAGCTTCCAAGACATATTCAAGAAATTGAGGATTTTAATACATTTAAGAGAGAACTGAAGGAACATCTGCTCAACATGTGCTACTATGAGCTACCTGATTTTTCCTAAAAACCTTTTCCGTACCCTACTTAGCACTACCTTAACCCAAACCCAAACACCTGGTTGGACAAGGCCAAATTCGGCTGCCTACATTATGACGGGTCCCATGCCTCATCGGGTCTCTACGGGACAGACTGCGGAGGTAACAGGTAACAGGTTTCTAGGCACCAGAGACCGCTAGCTTCTTTCAGAAGCCACATTTTCATGTGCGAGTGTCGCGAATAGTAAGCTAAGGTATTTCCAGTATGACTGGCAGTTATGACCACTAGTCTGAAATAGTGTGTGGAACGATGCCCATTTATTCCGTGAACGTTGTAATCCACAAATTTTGGCTGTAAAATAGTTTTAAAAACCCGGGTTTGCTTTTAATGTCCTGTCGGGTACCTACAACCCGATTTAATTCGGGCATTAGGTACCCGCCCGACCCGGCTTAAAATAAAAACCCGCCCGAATAAAGACCGAGACGTGTCAAACCCGCCCGACCACTCGGGTTCACGCTAATACCCGGAGTTACCCGAATTTTCGGGTACCCGCAGACCTCTACCGGTTATAGTTAATCCTGGAGTTAGTTAATCCGTGGAATAAGATAATCGGCGGGTTAAAAATATTAAATAATCGGGTTTCGGAGATCGGGGATAACTTACTTAACTCGCAGATTATCGTAGTCCGAGAATATCTTTATTCTTTAACTTATGCCAAGGGTTAGGAGGGAATTGCTGGGAATTATCTATTTTGAGTAGTGGCATTCACGGTGTACAGCTTACAGACGACACTCTATCAAAGGATTTTGTTTACGATTTTGGCGAGAGTAAGTCTGGGAATATCCCTCCTGAGTTAACTCTCGGGTTAGCGATATTCCTAGAGTTTAGGTATCCTTGAGCTCCGAAACCCAATTTCTTAAGTCCTAGACTAAAAACTGGTTTATACTGGATTTTAGTCCGAGAATAGAGATAACCCTGAACTCGGAAACCGGCCCTAAATGTTGACCAACCTTTATATAAATTTTTAAAAGTCAATTGTAACTTAGCAGCTGATTAACTTCAGGTGAATTTTTAAGTCAGATTATAAACAAAAATAGATAGGCCATCACTGCATACATAAATATTGTGTGAATTTATGTAATTCCTTCAAATTGTATTGTGGGTGACTTTCTCACAAAAGAAAGAAATTTATTTAAAAGTGCGCATATTGTGCATGGGCCCCCGAGTGATAATACATACAGGGTGAGTTTCTTAAAGTGATCCAATAGCTAACTTTTTAATTTTATATCTGACAGTATACTTCTTATGGGGGACCCCCTTTACTTTTTTATTTTGCTTACAGGTATATATTTCACTTTTCAAAATTTCCCGCCATTTTTCCAATATGGCGGCCAACGTTAAAATTTCTTATGGACCACCCTACCTTTTATGGTGAAATTTCCATGTAATTTTAAGACTTTTTTATTCTTTGTCATTTTTCTCTAAACCTAACGGTTAGGAAGCTGGAGACAATTAAAGTTTATTTTTTGCTCCATAAAAATTACATGGGGCAAACTTTATCCGTACATATCTCCAAAAAAAGGTAGGGTGTTCCAAAAGAAATATTAAAGTTGGCCGCCATATTGGAAAAATGGCGGGAAACTTTGAAAATTGAAATACATACCTGAAAGCAAAATAAAAAAGTAAAGGGGTCCCCCATAAGAAGTATACTGTCAGATATAGAATAACAAAGTTAGCTATTGGATCACTTTAAGAAACTCACCCTGTATATCTTGCTCTTTGTATTGTGTTATCAATATTTTAATGGTTTTTACTCAATTACTAACAATTTTTGTACACCTGGAGATTAACTTCTTTCCTTGTTTTAAAATCAATGCTCTCCACGAGGGGAGACCTCAGGTTGGGAGCCTTTCTTACATGATTTACCCTCATTACACAAATGTCTTGGAGTTTGCAAATCCAGAAGACTCATTAAGATCTACATCTGTCATTTTGATTCATGACACAGGAGATGTTGGGATAGGTTCCTTGGGAGGAGGAAATGCATTATTATGCACACCGTCAGTCACCAGTGCCGTGGGCCTTTCACCCACTACAATCTCCAACAAATTAGAACTGATGAAGGTGTGATACATACCTCCACCATAATTTACAATCTATATTATGATTCAGACGTAAATAATGTTTCCTGTGTTCAAATTTTTCTTTAAAATGAAATAGACAAAAAAAAAATTAAAAATTACAGCAGACTTGTTTTCGACGAATATTTCAAAATACAACCAGCTTGCCACATTAGCTCGGATAATAACAAATATTAGTAACAAAACAATTTTTTCACTTACCAAGAATCCCCCCTGAGGGTTTTTCACTTTCTCTCCATAGAAGCCATGATAGAGCATATTTTTGGTGAGGCATTAACTGCACTTTTAGGTTCTCAGGATCTGAAGACAATGTATCTTCTGAAGGACAGGTTTTCAGAGAATTGTGTAAAGCCCGCAATGCATCTACTGTCAAGGCTTGCTGGGTTCTATGTGTCTCCATTGCTAAGAATGAAAAGAATCACATTCTCTATAAGGTTGTTATTACAAGAAAAGAAAGATTTGAAGAAACTTGCTAATTTTTCGATGCTGTCTGAATAATTTACAATGAAATGTGGTGACAATTCAAAATTAAATCATTTGGTTATTATAATAAAAATATTTTCATTTTATGAGTATACTTAACAAAATCATGAGTTTGAAGTCGTTCATATCCCCAAAAGGGTTGATTCTGGATCCACATGCCATTTGTCAAGTTGGGCTATTAATTATACAAATAGTCTACTTTTTGCTCGAAATCGAGCAATTTATTTTGATACAATACAAAACACACATTAAGTTCTAAATCAACGACATCCGACCAATCCAATATTGTGAGTATCAGTAGTCACATAAAACTACACGTATTTACAGCTGTACATTAATTAACAGATGTTTAATATGTTCAACCGAAACCCATGTTATTCTAATGGGAAATTTTCAAATTTAATTTGTGTAGCGCCCTTATTTTATGTCTGATTTTCATCAATTTTTGGCGGAAACAACTACAGACCAAGCCTAACCAACAACACCAAAAACTTAAATATCGGTTTTTGTTGGAGGAGTTCTCAACATAAAAAAACCCTTAGGTATTAAATAAGTATAGATACTGTAACAAATGGTATAGTAACAACGTTAGATAGTACCAAGACCACGGTTCTCTATCAAAATGTTGAAAAATACCATTTACAAGCTACGGTATAGCAAAATGAAGGATGTTACAAACAACATGTAGTAAAATAACAATTTTGCATGATTCAATTTTAAAATATTCGCCTAAATATTCTTTCATTAAAAAAAAAGTGTACAGCAGAACCTTCATTAACCATCCCTTGGCTTGGGAAAATTCACATTTTCTTACACTTCAACCAATGTATAAACTAAAATGCTGATTAGTGGCTCAAAATATTGTTATTTTATTAAAATATTTTGATAGCCTAAATAATAATATTTTTAGCCATGCATTCATTACCCTTATGTGGGCTATTAATCCTTAACATTTTTATATAATAAAAAGCTCAAATCGCAAATTGGGGTTAGGGTTTTTAAATTTTGCAATTTTGACTGACCAAGCCGTTGTTCAACCTTTTACTCAGTAATTGCTTATTTATTCATAGAAAATAAAAAATGTATTTACAATATTAAAGCTCAGCTAGTATACGTTTTGCTCAAAATAGAGCAATTTATTTTAATACAATACAAATATTACTTTTAGCTCTAAATCAATTACATCCGACCAATCCAATATGGTGAATATCTGTAATCACCAAAAACTACACGTATTTACAGCTGATTATTAACAGATGTTTAAAATGCTTTATTCAATCCCAATGTTATTTTAATGGAAAATTTTGAGATTTCGATGGTGGATAGTGCTTTTATTTTTATTACGGTTCTCATCAGTTTTTGGTGGAAACAACTACAGACCAAGCCCTATCCAACGACACCAAAAACTTGAAAATCGGTTGAAAATTATAGGAGGAGTTCTCAACAGAAAAAAACCTTAGCGTATTAAATAAGCATAGATATTCATTTTGATAAAGTTGTGTTTATCAATACAGGTAACAAATTACTCAAAATTACGGTAATTCAGAAAAACAGAAAGCCTTGAACAACTTCCCAGGTAGGAGACAATAAAAAATACTGATTGACCCTTTTAAAAAGAAGTGGAAGGAGCTGCTTAGCCTAAACAAAAAGGAAATCTGTCTTCTAATAGGGATGCTAACTGGTCATGGGCCACTGAAGAAACATCTCAAGACAATTGGACTTAGTCAATCCGATCTATACAGATTCTGTACAATTGAGGTAGAATCCGCCGTACACTTATGGCTGGACTGGCCATCTCTCAGAGAAAATTGAAATTCATAGGAAAGGCTGTATTAAAGCCAGCTGGAATAAGGGAAATGGATATCAACTAGCTGTTAGGCTTCGCGAAGAGCCTTCATCTGATATAATAGATTGATAAAACAATAGGGATGCTACAATAGGCCTTTTAGGCCGAGTTAGAGAAAGGTATCACTACCTGGCCCCGCCAAAGAAAAAAAAGCTTCAAAATCTGGGTTCCAAGGATGTCACGACTGGGACGGTGGCATCGTCCTGTAATCCAGATACTTGGGGAGGTCACGAATTGTGGATAGATATAAGCTATGGCTTGGGGATGCAACATTCCCTAGTGGGGATCAACGTCCCCACTAGTGAAAACTAGTTCATTCGTAAAGACCATCCTCACAATTAGACCAATTCATATTATGAGGTCAAAATTGTGGTTCGGTTCCCAAGTTAAACTGTAGGTCCCTAGATACCATTGGCTGTAGGGCTATTAATTAACAGTCCTGTCTAAGGAGAATGTCGGCCTTAGTCAGTAACAAGACTACAAGATCGGCCCATAATCATCCTACACTCATCTCTCATTCATATTCAGGTTAAAATACCCACTATGTGAGGTCTCTGTCTCAAAATAGTGATAAAGTGATGATTGTTAATGGAGGTTCCACTGTATATTCAAATTACAAATTTAGTTTAAGAGGGGGCTAAAGGGTCAGTCCTGGCGGACGTTGTTGAGACTACCTGTAATACGTTTACAAGCATACTGAGAGCGAGAAACAATATCTAGTATTTGGTGTAAAACACTTTGGATAAAGATACGCTGCTGCAATTCAGCATGTGTGAGGCACAAAGTTTAGGTAGATGATGGTGAGGAAGGAGATTTGGCAGCGGAAGGTAGGCTTTTTTTTAATTAAGAGGGGGCAAAATGGCCCCTCTCAAAACGTCATGCAGTGCTTCGCCTTCTCCAAGTTTCCGAGTTTATTTGAAGTCCGATAAATGTGGGATTGGTTTTAAATGAAAGATAAGGAATTGGGCTATTTGGCAAACATTTTTATTTTTTTAGTCCTCATCAAGTTATAATGGATCAAAGTTTATCGAATCTCTTATTGTTTTATATGGATTCAAATTTGAAAAATCAAAAAGTTAGCCAAATAGCGCAAGTCTTTATCTTTCATTTAAAACCAATCCCACTTTTATCGGACCTAAAATAAAGCTGAATTCTTGGAGAAGGTGAAGCACTGCACGATGAATTTTTGGTCCGAGTGACCCCCGATACTGATAGTCTCTAGCGGCAGCCGCTGAAACTGACGGGCGCGCATGAATACGATCTACTTCCAACAGCTGATTATAATTTAAAATGAATTTACATCCGTCACATGTTCATTATGTTGTTTATTGTTTACACTTATCCATTCTGCACATGGTTTCGACCCTTCGAATGTTTTAATTTTGTTTTTCTCTTTAACCTTATAAATTTTAACTACGGTAATTTAATATAACCGTTAAATTTATATTTTTTGTATTTGAATTGAAAAATATAATACTGATAATGGCTCCAAAGAAACAAATTCATGGTGTAAGAAAGCAAAAACATCGCAGAGGAGAATTTTTTACAAAATGGAGAACATTTCAATCTTGCCTGGTATGCCACAATATAAATGTAAATATGATATAATTATTTAAAAAATATGTTCTTATAGTATTACAAAATATTCTGACGTCTCTATGGTGGTATTTTGAAATAATACAATATTCTTTTATAGCTTATTTCAAACTAATAATAAGTTGTATACAAATTAAAGTCCTGTAGGCAATCTTTGCGATCAAATGATTTTTAAAGGGTTCTTTAATAATTTAAAATACTAATTACTAATTAATTTAAAAAAATATATACTGTATATATATTAAAAACGCAAAAGGGAAAGGGTAAGTTACGTTGTTTTTAAGCAATATTAACTATTACTATTATTATAAATACAATTTACTAACCCTAGTTGCAAGGGCACTTTCAAAAACGTTTGTTGTATAGAATTAATTTACATTTAAATTGAAATTTATATTATTTTTTTGACTCATTTATATATGCATAGTTTTCTACCTAACATAAACTATTTAAGTGTATTATATTAACAGAGGAAGTGACTTTGCAAAATCTTGACAAATCAAAATCACCCCAAACACCTTCGTGCACATTTGAGGAACCTGAAGAAAAATCTGCATTTTCAGTGCCAACAAAAAATTTCTATAGTTTATGTGGAAGAAGTTTAATTTAGTAGTATAAATCCATTAACACGTTCACTGCTAAGGGGAATTTAAAAACCGAATCATATTGCTAAGAAATTTTATTGCAGTAAAACACATCTTATTGTTTAACAATTCCAATACAATAAGAATTAAATTTATCTGAAGTGAATATGACGTCATAAAGTGACATCATAATTATGGGTCAGTACTGACCCATCAGCACCCTGAGTCAAACCGTAAATGCAAATATAACTGAAAACATTATATATGTCACAACCATTGTATGTTACTGAAAAGAAACTAAAATTATACGCTTTTTATGTATTTGGAATTGAATACGACAAAATTAAAGGTCGTCAGGTGACTCATCTGCACCTTCCGCCTCAGCGCCACAGGGCTCACTATCATCTCCAACCTGACTCTCATCCTCATTATCTTCAAAATAGTTATTATTGTCCTGAGATGTAGAAGCCAGTTCAATGAATAACAGCCCTAACAACCACAACAGGGAGCACAATGTGGGCATTCACAGTAACGTGGGTCAGTACTGACCCAGTCACGTAGGTGGGCAGGCGACGCGGGAACTGACTGCACTGTAAACAAAGCTGGCCTTACTCTACACGCTACCATGGTATAGGTCCGAGTCCGACGGAAGCTAGGCTCGCACTGAGCAACGGATTGATGCATTGCACCGTGGGTCAGTTCTGACCCACCCGCTTATGCGCTGCGATCGCCATGGGTCAGTACTGACCCACCCGCAGCCAACGTGTTAAAGCAGACTTGGAAAGTCAGAGAATTTATAATGCAGTGTTTTGTTTTATTTTACTATAAACAGAATTGGTAAAAGTATTTAGGTTTTCTGCCATAGGAATGTTTCAAGCTTATATTTTATCCCTCCCTTATGAATGTTGGCTTCACACTAAATTTAATCAGGTTACATTAATAGGGATGAAAACTATTGCCATTTATTTCCCATTAGGCCTATAATAAAAGTACTAGTTTTTATAGCAGTCCCGGCTTCGCCGGCGGTTGTGAGTTAATTTCATACATAATAAAATACAGTACACTCTCGTTTATCGGACTCGGCGACATCGGAACTCCGCTTCATCGGAACTGAAAATCTGGACATCATTTTTTTCTTACGAAATAAATAATTTTTCCGTTTTAGCACCTTCAATTTCCATTCGTTCTATCCGCACAACAGTGAAGTATCACAATTTGCATCAAACGTCATCAGGCGTTTTCCATAATCTGTACACATCGATGTGATTTACGAGGCCGTGGAGTATTCACACTAAAATAGAAAGAGGAAGGGAGCAGGAAGTGAATATCCGTTTCGACCGCTTCCCAAAGATCATTCAGTCTGTCTCGCGTCTCCCGTCACGACTTCACCTGTGTTACGTGGAAGTCAGTTGACTGCTGGAATATGAGTGGAATATGAATATGGAATATAAGAATAACGATTTTGGATCTTTATTTCCTGCGTTGTTTTTATTCCTGTAGGTTCATTGTTACCTTGTTCAAAGTTTGAGTGCCTTATTTTCATAAAATCTCTTGTGTTATCTTAAAAAAAAGAATGAATACAATCACGATAGGTCACCGTACGGGCGGAAATGATGACTCACGACGGACTCCGCTTCATCGGAATTTTATTATATCCGAACCGGCCGTCCGCCACATTAGTTCCGATGAACGAGAGTGTACTGTATCTTTAAAATGCAAATAAATATTCTTCCATACGAATATTATTGAAACTATAAAATTCTGTGGGGCGGAGTCCCAAAGGGACTTAGCGAAACCGTTTCTTAGTGAGCACCTATGAGGAGCACAAAGAGGAACATGTATGAAAAATTACAACCCCGTCAGCCATAGATAGAGTTTAGAAGATTTGTGTTCCCATGATTTATTTTAAAGCCTTTGCCCAATTTTCTTTGCAATACCAACCTGAAGAATTTTTTGCTCTTCAGATGAGCTAGTTTGCTACGTTCACTCGCACCAATGAACAGCTGCACTTAATTTAAAATAAATAATTTGGGATAATGCTGGTTAAAAAAACGGGCAATAGACGGCTTTTTTTACCCTTCTTCTCATTTTGAGGTTCATAATGTTTATTAACTTTTATTAATTTTTATTTTATTTTCATTGATTTTATGTCACCAGTTTTAAACTAAATTTTATGGTTTTTGGACATAAAATAATATTTTTTCACTATATTGTTACTTATTTTTAAGACTAAATTGTGTGAACGTAATTTATATTCAGAATTCATTACGATAACATAATAAGTTTAGCATAGAAGAGGTCATTTAAGTTTGAAATACAACTTAAACAAGAGCGAAGGCGTTCAGTTAAACTTATGAAATCAAAATGTGTATTTGATTGTTTTATAAATAAAGCATCACTATCGCCGGTCAGTCATACCCACCTTAAAAATAAACACCTAAAGTGCGTTTGTGTTTCAAGCACCTATCTGAAGTATTTCAAAAATACAATTTTTAATTTTAATCGTGTAATAAAATAAAGGGAGTAAATAAGTGGAATGTAATGTGGTCATAGGCTAATTTGTTTCGTCAATTCAATAAAATTAAAGAATTTAAAAACCATTTAGCACGTGACAACAACACATTGAGTGATCCTCAGAGGTAGGGCAGTAGGCCTACACGTAACTAAAATGTAATAACCAACACCTGTGATAACATTTTTCAGTTTGAAAACAATTAATTGGAGTAGAACGACAAAGTTGTAGACTGTTTTAGTCCCACTTATTTGCAAATTTGAATGCAGTAGTGAAGTATGTCAGAGGCCAATACATTCCATGTTATCTGTACACGGAAGGAGAAGATAGGCAAAGGCGGACTAGAGCGACACGGGAAAACATGAAGGGAGGTAGTGGCAGCAGTTGTCGAACTACATCCCTCCGCCAGCCGCGTCACAACTCAGTTGACTGGAATGGAACGAACCAGGAACAAACTGTGTTCCGGTAGTTTCAGCAACGTCCGCCAGGACTGACCCTTTAGCCCCCTCTTAAGTAATATTAACCTATTAAATATGAAATATAAGAAAATACAATTAATTTAACTTTTAAGGTAATTTATTTACTGAATGATTCTATACAAGCTGAGAAATATATAAGTTCAATGTAGAAGGTTCAACTGAAAAAAAGGCTACTCAGTTGAACTTGTTCATCCCTCTTCTTTTTATAACACCTTGACATATAGTAGCAGCCCATCAAGAAAATGGAATTTGTCAATTCTATCAAACCTTATTTTATTGTTTTCAACCCAATAAAAAGGGGAAACTAAACAATAATGACTGAAGAGAAAATGTTTAATAATGACAAACAAATTATATCCAAGTATCATTCTAACTCACACTTCAACTAATGCATAGAAAAAACTTAAGTTTACTTCTGGAAGAGTACAATATTGAGCGTGGGAATTAGTTTGGAATGAAAAAGATTGAAAGGTGAAGACATACCTCTTTTGCCCATCGCGTTGATATCAGTGTTAGTTGAAGGCAATTTGTATATCTTCTGCGGAAGAGGCTGCGGCTGGGGTGGCTTAGGAGCAGCGACATTGCCAGGCATTACTGGAACACAGATGTGATTAGGAGCAGCAACATTGCCAGGCATTACTGGAACACAGATATGATTAGGAGCAGCGACATTGCCAGGCATTACTGGAACACAGATGTGATTAGGAGCAGCAACATTGCCAGGCATTACTGGAACACAGATGTGATTAGGAGCAGTGACATTGCTACGCATTACTGGAAAACAGATTTGATTAAGAGCAGCAACATTGCCAGGCATTCCTGGAACACAGATGTGATTAGGAGCAGTGACATTGCTAGGCAATACTGGAACACAGATGTGATTAGGAGCAGCGACATTGCCAGGCATTACTGGAACACAGATAAGATTAGGAGCAGTGACATTGCTACACATTACTGGAACACAGATTTGATTAAGAGCAGCAACATTGCCAGGCATTCCTGGAACACAGATTTTATTAGGAGCTGTGACATTACCTGGTATTACTGAAATAAAGATGTGATTATTTGAAGTGATAGGTAAGGCTATCAACAAAATTTTGAAGAAAAATTTCTAACATCACTAAACTTTTACTCACAACCGCATTATTTTCTCAATTTTTAACAAAAAATCTCTGACTTTTCTTAAATAAAGTGATTTACTAGTTTAAGAAAAATAAGTGACTTTTCTGAGACTTCCGTGACCACCAACTAAATTCGGGGATTTTTCGTGACTTCAGTTACTAGTAGACACCCAGTGCTGAGCTTGAATGAGTTGCGACACACTTTAGAAGCCATGTTGCATCAATAACTACAGACTCTGACCATCCACTAAATTCAGGAAATATTTTAGCATCAAGCTACAATTTATTAAATTTACTTTGTTTATCAGCCACTATAAAGCTAACAACTAATCAACATATTAGAACAAAATAAAAGGAGAGATTAAGTAAAATATTCCAAGCTAAAATGAAAGAAAATAAATTGAATTGTTGAACCTTGGTGAAAATCATGAAAAATGCTAAAATAATCTAAATTAAGGCTGACTAAGAGAGAATTGAAAATTCACCTCAAAACCATCAGTGGGGCAGATTTCTGTGACATTCCAGACTTTGTACCTATTTATTTATTTTTAAAAGAGGTTGGCAGGCCTTTTTTGCCTTACTTTTACCATAGACTATTTCTGTACGTGGATCGTAGTAAACAAAGTAAGGGGGTGAGCCGCTATAGTACAAATGAATGGTACCGATAAAATTTCGTGGCAGAACATGGATTCAAACCCAGGACATCACTGCCATGGTTCAGAAGTCCAGCGCACTAACCACTATGCCACTGACTCACCCAAATTCCTGTCTTTCATTTAGATTGGGTTGATTTTGATGAAATTGTTAATATAATTCATTTTTAATTGTAAATAATTTAAATACTTCACCCCTCCGGTGAAGTAAAAAAAAAGGTTTTAAAACTAACCCCTCCGGATCACTAGACAAGCAGGTATCGTAAAACATTCTTTTTGCTATAAGTACGTGATCCAGTAGCTAATCCATAATGAAGTTAAATACTTCGTTTTTTTAAGACATTTTTGTAAATAGTGACTTAAATAACAGGTTTAATACTGTATGCCGATAGAGCACTGTACAAACAAACATTTATTTTTTAACAGTAGGTCTAAAGAAGTTACTACCTTTTGGTAGACTGTCATAATAGTAAAATGAACAGAATCATTTGTAGATATTACACGATTTAACTTTCATTGGAATCAAAACTATGGTAGCCTGTGTGTTATTTCTCCTACACATGTTACATACATATCTCAGTTCCAAATTGTTCAAGATATTTTTACGTTTCCTACAATAATCTATCTTATATAGCCTAATCTACTTACATTGCAATCTTATAATTTCATTGGAAAGAGTATTTTGTTGATATCGGAGATCCCTTAGTTTGGATTCAAACTTTTTAAGGTTCAACTGAAGACGCACACCTCTGTCTGGTAGTATTGCCAAGTTTGCAGTTTTCAGTGTGCTCTAGAAACAGCATGAACAAATTGAGTTACCACAGGACTGTATATTAATAATTTTTTTCAATAAAAAACCAAAATATAGGCTAGGGTGTCCAGCTTTGACTTTTGGAAACTTTTCCTTGTTGTTCAGCAAGTCAAAAGAAACAAAAACGGTAAATTTTATGAAAAACTTGTACAAGATACAAAAAAGTTGCAAAAGTAAATTATCTACCCAATGGTATTAAGTTTGTAATGATCTCACAACATATAATTGAGCTATTGAGATGTTCGTGCATAAAAACATTGAATTTCCATTATAATGCATGCAGACTTAGGTTAATTTAGAAGAAAAATCACAATTACTCCGTGATTTTTAAAATTCCAACCTATTTTTAAAACCTCTTCAATTAGCATTTTTTTCTTAGTTCCCTTCATATTACTTCTAATATTTTTAAAATGATATAGCAACAAATTCTAAGAGAAAACTCAAATCCGACCTTTACAGTTTTGACTGTGATAGCCTCTGAAAGCCTGTAAGCCTCTGAGATTCAATTAAGAACACAAAATAAGTTGAATCATGAACCAATGCACATTACTGTATTGGTTTTCTTGGAATTTGTATGGTTAACATCCAAACAATCCTAAGTTCAATGGTAATCTCAGTGTGCCATTAATCAAACTACCACAACTATATCATACTTAATTAATGATACATAGTTTAATTTATTGTTTACCATTCGGGTCGATATACAAGCGTCATCCAGAGAGTAAAGAACACTCACGACTTGCGCCTAGTGTTGATCCCACAGCCCAACAATAGTGTGCGAGTCATTAGTTTTAGCTGTAACTCAGCTCAGGTCCACGGTTTTTATGTGACGCGCTATGGGCCGGAGAGATACTAACACCCCCCTCCACCCTTGATAGGAAACACCAAACAAAAATATCCTATTGCCATAGGCATATGACGATTTGACACGCACATTTAAAACATAAATGAACTAGTTTGATTGTGTTCTTTTTCAATTATTATTAAGAGTACCCCCATTGTAAAGTAAAAATGTAAAATACAATAACGCATTCTCACTTCATTACAAAAAATTTGTTAAAGGGCTTGTTATAAAAATTTTTTGAATTCTCAAAGTGTTACGCATGGTAGCAAATCGAACTGACAAGACAAAAAAATAATAACGTTGCCAACAATCAAAAACACGCAGGCAGCAGAGCAGGCAGTGGCAGTGATAAGTCATGAGTGAGAATTGAGAGTGGGGAGGATTCCATTGGCAGGCCATTTAAAATGTTTTATTTTGCGGGCGCACCCAACAAACCTTAAACTTCTTACGCCCACAGGGCCCATTTACAAAATTGGCTTTGACTCAGCTTGAGCCAAATTTTATCATTGTGCAGTCAGGCATCTGCTATATGAAATTTCAAAATGGCATTTATTTAAATCCCGCCAAATGTGAGATGAAATGTGGTAACTATTTTTGGAACTTTGATTAGGCTATGTCATGACAAGGGCAGAAACAATAGTCAGATGCATAAAGTGAAATCCTTTTAAAAAATGTGCAATACAGAATAAAAGACATGGCATGTTATTGACAAATGTGTGGCTGATTCAAGACGATACTTGGGTTTATGCTTCGGTGCAAACTCAACTAAAACTTCAAAAACACCTGGCTTATTGCCACAAACATTCCATGTCTGTTTTGTATGATTTAGTCTTTGACCGATTTCTTAGTAGGAATCTTCCATAACTGTTTTGTACCCCTCATCGTAACCTCATTTAAACTCCTAAGGTCCCAAAAACGATGGCCATATTTCATTTCACATTTGGTGGGAGTTTTAATTTAAATACTTTTAAGTAAGTGAAACATAACTGAGAAAAATGAGAACCTTTAGATTTACCTTATTTCAGTGGCGGATCTAGAACATTAGTAAGGGGGGGGCTAACCAGGGGGTCTGCGCCCACCCCCCCCCCCCGATCAGCGGGGGGTTAGGGGGCCCTCCCCCGCGAAGTTTTTGAAATTTAAGTGTTAAAAATAGCAGTTTCAGGTCATTTCTTCACCCGTTGCTTTGGAAAACAATACTAAATCGCCAATCAATTTTTATTACAAACAACAGTTTGGCCAATGTACCAACTTTTATTGCTCTTATTATCATTAATATTTAATGAGAATTTTTTTGCATCGTGAAGTACAATGCATACACTAACCTTAAAAAATTTGGTTCGTTTTTATAGGCCTGTTGCTATCTTAATTTTCATTATCTTTATTTCGTATTGAAATGGTACACTCTCGTGTTAACACTTTTAACTTTAATATACTAAGTCGGTAATAGGTAGGTAGGTTAATATTTTAAAATGTTATTAAAATTTAACTTTAATATACGTACATTTCATCATGGATTAGCCACTAGATCACGTATAGGTTTTGGGTCTTTTTGACCCATTATGTGTTTACAGTTACAATTACATTAATCCTTCAATAGTAAAGTTGTCGTAGTATTAAAATTAAATAGAGACACAGACTCCAACACGGACACGGTACCTACATTTCAATGAATAAAAACTGGCCATTATGGTATAATAAAATCACGTGCGTCGGCACCAAGTGATGAGACTCGGCCTTTCAGACTGTTTAAATGTAGGACTACCGTTGCGAATGCTGCACTCTGGTTTATTTATTGTCGGATCAGATGTTCTAATTTTTTTGTTAACAGATGATTTCATTATTGTTACTATTTCAAGTTTTAAATTCAATTGCAACTCTAAAAAGTGCTTAGTTGTATTATCTATTTACTTTACTTTTATTTATCTAAATATTTAAGCCTTCATTATTTCTTTTTTTAGTTTTGTAAGTTTCTAAGTTTTACGATTTTTGAGTTGGGCTTGCTTAAAGTCAGCCATGTCACCGATGATCGTGGCGAACACATCTCCGCTGAAGGCTGTGACGCTGGGTTAGTTAAATAGCTGTCTAGTCGGTCTTATGTATGACTTATCACTACCGTGTGATTTGTTTTGAGTTAGTGAAAGTATTTCTGACCTATATATCAATAACAAACATAACCTAATCGTCGCAGCACATTGTAAACTTGGCTGAGTACTTGTAGCAGGCCCGGTGTCAGGCCGCGGGCGGAAATGCGTTCACCGCGATCATCGGTGACATTTCTAACTTTAAGGATGTAGAACCAAAAACCGTAAGACTTAAAAAAGTGAAATTTTACAATGCTCAGTAAATAGTCTTCTTTCAATTTATGTGATCTTTAATACTGCAGATCAAAATAACATAAAAAAATAGCTGGCTTATGTCATATAACAATAGACAAGTACCCGAAAGAAGACTTTCCTGAGATGGAAACCTGTAAATATAGGCCTTATCATTTTTATCCCAGAACTGCTTTATTTGAAAAGTTTGAAGAAAATCGTTGGAGCCTTTCTTGATATCCGTGTGTACATACATATAGACATAATACAAATATACCTCATCAATAATATTAGAGTATAGGCCTAATAATATACTTTTTTGTTAGTAGGGATAGAGTGCCGATATATACTATAATTAGTTTATAAGTAGCCTATTTTTGCAAAAATTTATGATTGCTATTTGAATTAGTAATTATTTTAACGAATTTTACCTCCAGTTGGTTTTCTCCAGGTTCAAATAATCTACACGGTTCTGGCTTTGATAAAAACTTGAACGTCAATTTAGACTGCTTTTCGTTGTCTTTTATTTAATCAGATTATCGTTTTCTTTAGAATGAACCTCAGTATTATTTTTTCAGACATAACCTTCTTTAGAACTACTTTATTTATTATAATGAATCTTAATAATTAATTAAGTGATCTCGTTTGAATCAATAGGTAGTCATCACAAAGGGTTTATCAGATATTACACATACAGCATTGCGTTTTGCTCTGCACTGTCTATTGTTCTTGATTTCGTGTTGTGACAGGAAAAGTTTGCGCGGGCAATGCAACCAAACATTAAATACAACATCTAGTTGTAATTTTGATTCCCCTTCGCCTCCCTCCTCCACTTCCACTTAGGCCCCTATTATATATCGCATCTTTCAAGGCACGTAAAATAAGTACATTGCACTAGATAGGAGCATTTATACCCGGCGCCTGACGGTCATCTGTCGAGCGTCATCCAATAAGGTATACAGCGATTCGAGCGACACACGGCGGGCGCAAGCCCTCGTGGCGTCGCTCGACGCGATGTAAAAGGGCCCTTAAACTTGAGGATGGAATACGTCACTCCCCATCTCCGCCTCGTAACTATACGAAGACTCGGCATACACACACAGAAGGACTCTGGAAGTCTCAGAATTGGTGCCCCACCGATTGAGATGGCGTACCAATATAGAGACACTAAAATGACAGTGTCGTCTAGTTGAATTACCAGAAAAGGACATTATAATATCATTTTTAAGAACAAATATTTTAGGGGTAATGTTTATATTTCACAGTGTGCATAACAGACACAAAGTAGTTTACATTGAAAAATATCGGAAAAACGTGCGCTGGTTTGCCGGCGACCCATCACCCGGCCTGCGCCCGACACGGGCCGGCGCCCGCTCCGGGCCGTCGCGGCGCCCCACCTTGGCCCCCAAGAGGGGGGCTATAGCCCCCTTAGCCCCCCCCTTGGATCCGCCACTGCCTTATTTACCTTATATTTACCTACCTTAGATTTATTTAATAACTACGTTTTCAATTAGTGAGTTCTTCCTTTTTGAAATATCATCTTATGATAACAAAATAAAAACTTGTTTGGTTAAGAGATCAAAGGTTATCAACTCACACTATAATACTTGTATTAATTTTTTTTTTAACCAACACGAGATAAAGGACGAAACATGAACTCAATGTTATTATAAAGTGACTTACCTTGACAGTGTCAATATCCTTTAAAACATCTTTAACTTGTACATCTAATCTTGTTTGTTCCGCTTTCAAACTTTCTAATCTTGAAGCATAATCATTCCCTGAACTCTTTTGAGAAGCTTTAGTCAAAGGTGACTTTCTATGTATTTCTTGAATATTTTCATTATTAAGGTTTGATATGTTAACATTATTTAACTGTGCAGTTAGCTCCTCTTCCTGTGCTAGAACCTGATTTGAGTGCAATACTTTATCCTCTTCTGAATCTGAACTTAGAGTGATGATTGCTTTCTGCTCTCTAAAAATGCTCTTAGCATTATTTGAAAGGTTAAGATTATTTGATCTCCTTTGCTCACTACTGGCAATAGGTAAATGTGTAAGATCTATTGTAGGAAAGCAATCTGTTTTAGAGGTTTTCAACACATTTCTTTGGTCTTTGTTGGGTGATTCTTCACTATCAGATATATTGAAACTTGATGTTGTTTGATCTGTTATATTGTTGCTTGAACATATTGTGTTGCTCTTTTCACTAGTCACAGGAGCTCCGATATTGTTTTCTTCATCACTTAATACAGCTGATATAGAAAAAATTCCACTTTGTATTGAATTATCTTCTTCATCACTTGAGATTAAACGATTTCTGTTTTTACGTTTAGCAGATTTGGTAATTTCAATACTACTTTCATCATTATCAGAAAATTTTGGATCAGAATTATTGTTAGAAGAAACTGAATACTTTTTGCTCCTTCTATGTAATTTTGGTAACCCAGATTCAGATTGAAAACTTTTGGTAGCAACTTCATCTGATGAAATTTCCTCATCTGAATCGGGCACAACTTCTTGTATTTTATCAATAGGCCTACTTTTTTTATCAATGAATGATTCATCAGAATCAGGCACCTCAAGGTTATTGTCTGAAGCTACTACACTTTCTTCATCAGAATCGTAAGCCAAAACTTTTTTAACAGGTTTAATCTCTTCATTATCATCAGATTCATCATCACTATTTCCTATAAATGTAGACTCTCTCCAGTTTGAAAATGATTTCTCCATAATTTGGTACCTGTAAACAATACCGCATTTATTATGATCAGATAGACAAATGATTAAGATTAAAACTAGAATGACAGTTAAGAAAATGGTTAAAGTTCCAATCATTAGTGGTCAATAGAACTTCACCAAGTTTAAAAGTAGTCAAGGTCAGCATTGTTGGACTGTTTGCCAAATTTATACCATTATTAAATCTAAATTATATACTCCCGAATGTGTAACTGACTGACTCACTCATCGGGGTATCAGAAATTCGTCATAGGTCGGTAAAGTAGATCTCCTATATATTACTTACTACAGAGTGATTCCCAAGCGAGAACTAAACTTACCGACCTGTATTATTAAGAAAATTGCCAACATACTGGGAGTCGCGGATTACCGAAACACTCTTTTTAAGAAATTTTATAACATTAACCAATTGTGCCTTTATAGGTAAAGCGGTCTATCCACCAAGAGTAATTTCAATGTACAGGGTGTATCTGAAATTACATCTCCAGACTGGAAGTCACTGATGTCAAATACAAACTCTCACTTTAAATAATTTTTTTTAGTTTTACACGGTTTTTAAGAAAACTTTACAATTTGATCTTGTACGCGTAATTTTAGCAGTTTATTGAATATTTGAGGTTGAAATTTAGATTTTCCTCATTCTTCTCTGAGCATTTTAGGTTGAGCAAAAATGTCTCGGCACAAAAATGTTTAGTAAAACTAATCACTTTATAGGTAAAACGGTCTATCCACCGAGAGTAATTTCAATGTACTGGGTGTATCTGAAATTACCTCTCCAGACCGGAAGTCACTGATGTCAAATACAAACTCTCACTTTAAATATTTTTTTTTAGTTTTACACGGTTTTTAAGAAAATTTTACAATTTGATCTTGTACGCGTAATTTTAGCAGTTTATTGAATATTTGAGGTTGAAATTTAGATTTTCCTCATTCTTCTCGGAGCATTTGAGGTTAAGCAAAAATGTCTCGGGCACAAAAATGTCTTAGACTCTTTTAAATACGTTTCCAACAAAAATTGTCAGTTTGGTCCAAAAAGTTTTTTTATTAAATTTACAACATGCCTGAGATTAATGAACATGTATTTAAATGTTTAGTAAAAGTAATCACGTGATAATTGATGTTTTATGATGGTATATTACTTTAAATGAGGTTCTTAGACATTTACATTTTTGGTAAGTTCTGTTATATGCAAAATGTTCAGACATAATATATGTTAAATTTTCCCCAGTTAAAAAAAAATAATGTCATGCTATTTATTATTCTAAATCAGTATGATTAGGGTTTAAAATATTAAATTTTTAAGTTGCTTCAAAATTACGTCTGGTCCCCTCTGTATTGAAATCAGTGTCAATCAACAGAGCAAAATGTGTTTACCTACAACGGCAAATTTTTTTTTTTTTTTTTTTGTACAATTTTAAGAGAGGTGCAAGGTTGGTATGGGACACCCGGTAAGACAGTATCATATTTGCACGATAGTCCTCCCAAAAATTGGTTCTTTATTTGGGATGGCACTTAATTTCTAACGAACTCATTAAGCCGCGTCCGCACTGGCCGAACATTCGTGGCGAACTTGTTCGGCGAACACAAAAATCAACAAACATTATTTACGAACAATTAACCGGCCATATGATTTACTTACTAAACGGTTAGCAACAAACAAACAAAAGTTCGGAAGAACTTTCTTCGTCGAACATGTTCGGCCAATGCGGACGCGGCTTTAGGAAGTACATCATTGACTTTACCTGATAGCATGCCAATTTAAATTCCATATGATTTACATACTAAACGGTTAGCAACAAACAAACAAAAGTTCGGAAGAACTTTGTTCGGCGAACATGTTCGGCCAATGCGGACGCGGCTTTAGGAAGTACATCATTGACTTTACCTGATAGCATGCCAATTTAAATTTTACAATTCAACAAAAATTTTAACTAAAATTGCAGATTACACAATTGATTTATCTTTTAGTGCGTAATAAATTAATGTTTAATTTAAAAAGGTGGCAGTACAGTATTTTCATTTAAAATAAAAAAGCTTTTTTATTTCCTGCCCCAGAAAACTATCTGATTTCAAAATTTAGCGACCAAACATTTTTACCCAAAATAAATATGATATTTTTTTCTACTCTAGCGGCCAAATTATAACATCTGAGGCAATCCTCGCGAACATCTTTCAAGTTACTACAAGTTTGGTTCTATGAATTTTTGCCCCCCAGTCCACACAATTAAACATAATTAAATGTTTATTTATTTTTGCGGGGAATTTTATCCCATGTAGACGTAATTTTACTTTCTCCCCCTATACCATACATAGTATATGGAGAAAGTATTGTTTTCGTCAAAATTTTCGAATTTGAGTTGTTGGTGGATTTATCCATTGTGGTGCCCTCTGAGTCCAAAAAAGTGGTTTTCGGAGCGATGTCTGTCTGTGTGTGTGTGTGTGTGTCTGTGTGTCTGGATGTAAACAGAGCTAGAGAATGCCCCAATGGTCCGATTTTGGTGAAATTTGGTATGTAGGTCCAAACCCACGATAATTCCAGGCGTTTTTTTTCATTTTTTTGAATTTTTGATTTTTAAGGGTAGTTTACCCCCAAAAACCCTCAAAAAACGTGAAAAATCAAAATTTCTTAAAAATGGCTCTAACGATTTTGATTAAAATTTTGTGGTTTATTAGGATTAAAATGCTGATTAAAATGACACCACCCGCATCTCCGAGAAAATGCGCGTTCAAAAGTTATAAAATAAAAAGTGTTTAAAAAACCAATTTTCTGGATTTTCAAAATAGCTGTTATTTTGAAATAAAATTTTACTTATCACCATTAAACCAAGCTCAAAAAACTAAATAATCCAGTATTTTAAATTATTGTTCTACGTCAAGTGGTTGCGGAGAAAATTCAATTTTTCGTTTAGCGGTAAACGCAGTACGTTGTTAAAAGTCACAGACGCGCGTAGGGTCAAACTCGCGCTGCTCAGCTGGTAGCTATCCGACTGAGTCATGAAGACATTAATATTTGAAGCTTTTAACACCTTTTTATCTATTGTTGGGAGAAAGTATGTGTCAGTTAACTGATACCGTTTATTACAACTACTATAATATTTTAATCAGAACCTCAACTTTGCACATAGACATATCTTGCACAGTACCAATATCAATTAAATTATCAAACTTAAAAATTACCATGATGATTTTCAATATCACGTATTCTTCTATTGAAAGTGAGTCGGAACGAATTGCTATATCAAGCAACTGATTGTTTTACTTTGATTGTTATTTACTTACCTAGTCCTACGGCTAAAACATACGTCCTTTGATGTGTATGGTAACTTTAATATTTTAACCACGAGGTGGCCCGTGCGCAAATTGCGCATTTTATGATTCTGTATGAGTGAAACTCACCTACAGTACGTGAATGTAGATTATGAAGTGACAGAGATCTATTTTTGTTTACTATCTGGCTTTTAAAATTCATCTGAAGGTAATCAGCTGTTAAATTATACAGGGTGTCCAGCTTCGACCTTTACAAACTTTTCCAGGTTATTAAGCATGCCAAAACAAACAGAAAAATCATATAAACATATGTCCGGAAATGCTTCGTTAAGCCGCTAGCCGCCATTTTGTTTTTTACACTTAAGAATTTTTCTTTCCGTAACGGGTTGTTGTATGAAGTTCATATTTAACATGTACCTTAATCACACCAATGCTCATTTTTAGAAAAAATATTATTTTTTTCCGATTTATATTTTCAAAATGGCGGCCATTTTAAGTTTTTAAACTCAAATATCTAAAAAACCGTAAATTTTATAAAAATTTTACTAGACACAAAAAAGTTGACAAATTAAATTATCTAAACAGTGATACCAAGTTTGTAAGGATTTGGCAACAAATAACGGAGTTATGGTGGTTTTCCTGTAGAAAAACACTGATTTTGCACTATGATTAATGCCAATTTAGGTTATTTTAAGAGAAAAATCTCAATAACTCCGTTATTTGTTGTCGGATCCTTACAAACTTGGTATCATTGTTTAGATAATTTAATTTGTCAACTTTGTTGTGTCTAGTAAAATTTTTATAAAATTTACGGTTTTTAAGATATTTGAGTTTAAAAATTTAAAATGGCCGCCATTTTGAAAATATTGATCAGAAAAAAATAATATTTTTTCTAAAAATGAGCATTCGTGTGATTAAGGTACATGCCAAATATGAACTCCATACAACAACCCGTTACGGAAAGAAAAATTCTTAAGTGTAAAAAACAAAATGGCGGCTAGCGGCTTAACGAAGCATTTCCGGACATATGTTTATATGATTTTTCTGTTTGTTTTGGCATGCTTAATAACCTGGAAAAGTTTGTAAAGGTGGAAGCTGGACACCCTGTAATTCACATTAAAGAACTTGCAATAAAAGTTGGTCAACATTTTAAAGCGATCTCTAGAAATAAATCAAAAGCGAGGGGGGCGAAGCCCGAAACAATATGACCTTTTTAGTTACGATTCGTCACTGCGGTATATCCTAAGCTTTACAATGACACCTCAATCTTAAAAATCGGTTCAGTAGGTCGAGAGAAAAAGGGACGTAACAGACGAAACCCTTATAGAAATAAGAAGATAGATTATTTAACATACTTTTGTTAGTAACTACTGTATTATTGTATTTAGAAACTTGAAGTTTTTTTATTTGCCTTGACAGTAATTTTTTAGGAAATTAGGTAAATTTAAAGTTTTACATCATTAAAAACTGAAATGAAGGAATTGTAATGAATGCCAATATTACATTATGTATTTATCATTGTATGTTCAATATTACTGGATCGTTATGTTATTCCCTGGAATTTAAACACAACTAATTGAAGGATAGTAACTGAATAGTATTTTTGTAAATAAAAGGGGTTTTTGGCAAGTTTTATCCACTTTGTTAAGATTTTCGATTATTTTGTTTTAATGGAATTTTTCATTGTTTTCGATGATCTACTGCACATTTTTATGCAGTTTATCCATTTAATTTTATCATATATTTATTTATATGAATTTTATAATTTTAAGTAAATACTTATACAATACCTACATACAAAATTTATTCACAACTCCATTAACCTTTATAGAATTCGGGGGAATTAGGGAAGGAGGTTTGGGGAAAGAGTTTCTGAAAACGAGCCGTAGGCGAATATATTTTCATTCCTTAGATTGAGTTATTTGCACAAGTTCAAATTTAGGTTATTTCTGCAGTCGTGGGAGTTAATTTATGTTATAAATAAACTTACAAACTCATTTATTTTGCTATTTTGCTCATTTACAAACTCTTATATGTAATCTGTTCATTATATGCGACTTAAACAACAATTAACGAATTTCTGGGCGAAACCCTGAGGGGGCATGGGGGCGGAGCCCCCATCGAGCCGCAGGCAAGTCAATATCAATAATGTGTGAAAAACTAGACATCACATTAATAAACGAATTCACTCACCGAATTTTAATTTTGTTCCATTCAAGGTGCAGGCAATACAGGGCTTAATTTCTCAAAGTGGGGGGAGGGTATGGAATATCCCCCATTAATATTGCGGCATTTGGCTAATTAATTCAATATTAACCATGGACCTCAAAGCGATATTATCAATACTGATTATGTTTTGTGTAATATTTTTCGTGTGTCAGGTTTGAATAATTATTTAGGCCAACAGTATTTTTATATTATAAAATTATTTATTTCCATGTTTTAGCTTAAGAAAAGTTGTATGTAAGTTTGTGGTTTTATGTAGCTGACTAGACTACATAATACCCCCCCCCCCCCCCTCCGATCGCAGCAGACCTGAGTACACAGGGAATTTCCAAATTAGTAATATTAATTTTGACCAGATGAACCTGTAAACAAAATTTCAGCAAGTGCTCATAAATATGGAAATTAATGTCTATTCTCCTAATTATAAGTATTAGCCCAATAAATTTAGATAAAAAAAATGGCCAAAAATTTAACAGATTAGTAACAAGCTGATTTTTGGTGTCGTGATAGTATATGCAAAGGTAACTATTTCTGAAAATTCACCTATTTCGCTCGCTTGCTTCACTCAGTACAACATTACAAACTTTTTAACTTATTCAAAATATTAATTATTAATTATGCACCACCTCTCACACCGATTTGAGTGCTTACGGTCTTATCTTATTCAGAGTGAAAGTTTGCTATGATAAATAATCATGGCATTTACAGCCTTATCTGGCTGTTTTATTATACATTTTTCATACATTTTATGTAATTTTCACCAACTTTTTTTGCAATTGCAAACATGCGAATGTAAGTAAACCTTTCTGGAGACTGGTGAATGCCGAAAGTGACAGCAGAAATTGAGGCGGCCACATTGGGACAAGATTTTGCCGTGGTTGGAACGGATACAGATTTATTGACACCTATGATTTAACGAGCTGAATGTTCATCAAAAATGTTTATCTTGAGGTACAACATTGGCTTGGCAACAACTTACCACCTACCAAATGGGGTTGGCCCGTATCCTCTAATGGCCAACTCACCCCGATACCAGCCACATTACCTCCAATTCCTGAAAAGCTTCTACATTTAATTACTTGCAATTAATTGTAAAGGCCAGTGTGCGAGGAACTGTGATTGCGCCCGAGCAGGGTTAGCTTGTTCCACAATGTGTAGCCGCTGTATAAGAAACTGTGCTTCCTCCAATGTGAAGCGGAAAAAGCCGCTTCCGTGGGGCTGTTCCCGACTGAGATGATTGTAGTGTCATCTGCAAATCTTAAGGCAGTCCCACCTAACTCCAAATCATTTATGGCCACTAAGAAAAGGACCGGACCTAACACTGAGCCTTGAGGAACTCCGTCGTTTACAACACGAGCCTGTGATTGAGCTCCACTAATAGAGATGACTTGCTGGCGATTGTTTAGGTAGGATGCAAAAGTTTCGAGAGTTGTGTCCAAGACGCCATAGTGCTTTAGTTTACTGAGCAGTACTCGGTGTGAAACACAATCGAACGCCTTACTCGAGTCGCAAAGTGTTAGGGCTACAGAGTCGTTGGCCTCATATGCACTGTAAATTCTTTTAACCAGATCCGTAACCACAGTAACAGTTAATCTATTTTACCAGAAGCCATGCTGCAAGGTTGAAAAAAGGTCGTTTTTCTCAAAGTAGGAGATCAATCGCGACTTCATAACGCACTCCATGAGTTTGGCTGTAACTCGGATAATCGAGATTGGTCAATAACTGGTAATACTAGTCGGATCGCCTTTCTTAAAAATGGGTACGGTTCTGGAAATCTGAAGGATGTCCGGAAAAATACCAGGGCTTAGACACAGATTAATTACCACTGCAAGAGGCTCAGCAATAGTGTCAATTATGTACTTAAAGAGGGTAGTAGTCATTCCGTATCTGGACTATGGGACACTTTAAAGCTATTCACCATAGTGATTATTACTAGAGGGGTTACGTCATGCTACTTATCGAGTACTGATTCGTGGGTAGTCGGTTCAATTGTTTTGGTAGCATTAGTGATGCCTACGTCAAAGCTATCTGCTATTTTACTGACAGTGTTTAAAAGATTGTCATTAAATTCCTCAGGGCTGCCTGAATATTTAGAAGCAGTAAATTTATTTGTATTTCTTTGTCTGTTAACAAGATTCCACACCGCTTTGCAAGGGTTCATAGCATTTTCAATGGCAAGGGAATTTGCGTGTTTCTTGTCATCATCAACCTTTAATCTATAAAACTTTTTGGCTCTAAGGGTGTGAAAGTGACCACTCAACTGATCGTTGTAAGCGGCCAAATACCTGTCCCTAAATGCAAGGACAAACATTTTCAGTTTTGAGAGCTCAGGTGTATACCAAGAATTAGAGAAGGGAATTCCAGCTACTTTTCGGTAATAGGTTGCAATGTTCCACGGAATATTAATAATAGGTGACAAAAAGCTATTAATTTTGTAACCTATTACTAGCCCTAGCCTATCCTGCCGTGGCGTAATTTTAACAAGCTAGTTAATGGTTTTTGCATTAGAAGGTACATGAAAAATGTGTAACTTAAATTCATTTAATGTTAGTCCCATAAACAATAATTAGTGCTAAAAAAATGATTATTTCCAGGGCTAACATATAAATTAAATAGACTTAGAGTAAGTTATTAGTAAACATGTTATTGTTATAAAACACACTATTGCTGAGCCTCTTGCAGCCCCAAGTGGCTTGTGGCTCAGTGTTAGGTCCATAAATGACCTATTCTTAGTGGCCATAAATGATTTGGAGTTAGATGGCACTGCCTTAAGATTTGAGGATGACACTACAATCATCTCATTCGGGAACAGCCCCACGGAAGCAGCAGCTAGGTCCGAGACTATGTTTGAGGAGGCGAAGGTGTGGTTTAGTTTAAATAAGCTGAAACTTAATGGTGACAAGACTCAAAGAATGATTTGCTCCCTTCGCCCTAAAGTTATCCAGGATGTGGCTGTTGTGTCCCTCTTAGGCTTTTCCATTGATCCTAAGATAGCCTGGGATGAACACATTTCCAACATTTGTAAGAGACTGGCTAGACTTACCTACTCAGAAAACTAATCAATCTTGTAGATAGATCCTATAACTTGTGGTAGTGTATTACGCTCTTTTTCACAGCCATGTCACCTATGGTCTGCAACTCTGGGGTCACGCCTCAAACTGTACAAATATTTTAAAGCAGCAAATGAAGGCTGTAAGAATCTTGACTGGCTTGACCATTTTAGGCCTCTATTTATAAGGACAGGCAGCCTGACGGTCCATAGCAACTACATCCTTGTATGCGCCAACTTTGTTCATTCCCATCTTGAACTGTTCAGCACAAGGGACCAAGTTCACTCCCATAACACCAGACGGAAATTTAAAATCAACATTCCCTTCTGCAGAACTTCAAAAACCAAAGATGCCTTCCCTGTTATGGCCCTGAGAATCTACAACAAGTTACCGGACAATTTGAAGACCTTGAACTTGAGGAAGTTTTCTGTGACACTGAAGAGATGGCTTAAGGGAAAACCTTTTTATGCTCTCAGTGAATTTTTTGAAGATGAATGCTCAGGCGTGAACTAAATGTCCATTTACCGCCATTTGCAGCCATCCAATAACTTATATAGGCCAACGTATCATTACGGAAGTCCAGTTTGTATATATGTAATTAAGTGTTTTAAGTATTAAGTAATTGATGCAGCTTATCCAGATTATCTGGTCTCAAGTGAAGAAGGAGGTAATAAGGTAATAATAAAGTAATAAGGCCCAATGCGGTAGCCAACCCTATTTTTCCTGTGTAAGTTAGTCACCGTAAGGTTAAAAAGGTAGACAAATTAACAAACAGAATACAAGCCTGCCTAGGCCTAAAGGGCTCCACACACGATCGAACATCCCCGTCGAGCGGCTCATCAAACATAGTCTGTTGGATGCTCGGTTGGGTGGAGTGTCGGATTTTCCTTAAGGCCCAGAAAGAGGAGCGGTTTCAATATCCACCTTGCCTTAGATTAAAATAAAAGTTGTGTACAAATTGAAGAAAAATTACTATTAGGCCTAACTTAACTTTATTGAACTTGGTATTTTATGATGAAATAATTTATATGGTACTTAATTTCAGCGAGATTTTTAATATTGGACCAATTACTTTTACAATCGGTGACTTAAAGCTCTCATTATAAGACTATTTTCTCATTAGGCATTAACAACTAATCAAATTCTGTAAGAGCCACATTAATCTAAGAGGGAATGAAATGAAAGCAGAGAACATGTCTGCTAGAACATAACCTCTCTTGCTCACTCAATAGACTTAAGATTGCTGACACGCAGTAATATATTAACTATTCGTGCTGACGTCTATAGGCTAGTTCAATAGAGTAAAAAGTAAAACTAGAATTAGGCCTACTTTTTACTCTACATACAATTTTAAACAAAATAAGTTTAAATGAGATTTTAATAACAATCTTGAAGAAGAAACAATATTAAAAACTTCTTAGTGGTTGATTAAAACCTAAATACTACAGAAATTACGGTTTGCTGCTTCCATAAAAGCGGACAATTGGAAGGTTTCTAAAAAATCCGCCCAGACAGTTTTTGATGCTCTGAAAAGAGGGCATGACGAGGGAAAAGAGGGTTTTTATGGTAACCCTAACTGGAAAACTTGTACATTTAAGGTAGAGGTACCAAAAGCTGACAGTGTACCAAAAGCTGACAATAATGATTTGTATTTAAAATAATAAGGTCAGCTGTACACTGTAGACTACAATTTTGGTATTAAAAAAAAGTAGAGTTCTTCTTCTTTCAATAGATCTAGTTAGCTAGTTGTTCTCAGTTTGTAGTTTCAAAATTTAGGGAAGATGTTTGTACCCTTGCACCGTGGAGGGCTGTTAAAGCTGATTTCTTGTCAAATCTGCTAAGGAGGTAAGTTTGAATTTACTGTTTTTACTTTAGTAATTTGCATATTTTCATTCCTAAACCTAAATTTAAGACAATAATATATAAAATAGTGTTTTTTGCAACATTTCTTGAAAGTTTTAAACCATGCTTTCAATATTTTTTAGGGTGTCAGGCATTGGTACACAGTATGAGCGTTGTTTCTTAACCTGACAGGGGGGTGTCAGCTTTGGGTACATGTATGTGTTTTTTTATTTAATGTTAGTGCTCATATTTAAATAGCATGAAATGCAAACCATATGTTTTTGTCATTGGATTTTCTTATTAAATCCTTGGACCAAAGGCTGACACCCATTTTTGACACTGTCAGCTTTAGGAACATCACTGTGTCAGCCTAAGGAACAATGCATGTTAAATAGGTTTCTAATGGAAATAATCTTAGTTTATTAAATATAATTACTTACTCTGACTTAATTCATTATTAAATGAACAATCTTTATTTTTTTCAGAGGCTAAATATGGCACCGACAAAGATTTTGCAGTAACTTACACCCCTGAGCAAATGGAGAAGGCTATACAGGGCGTTGAGAGGGCTGTCCCATTCGCAAGCTGCGAAATTGAACAACGTTCCATGACCAACATTGATTAGTAAAATGAAGGGAAAGTCGCCAAAATGTGGCAATGTTAACTTAAGTGAATTTGATATGAATCCAGTTGAATATAGCTGTTAACTACTGTACGTTAATGAGTTAGTTAGCGATAATCTAAGTTAAACTTAACTTGGTTCTTTCGGGACCATAAAATTAGGTTGTGTGTTCATGGTTTCCTGTCCAGATACATACTTATGCCTAATAAGCTAGTTTTCAGTAGCCTTAAATAAGCTTAAAAGGTAGGCTTAGCAGTCAGTTGACTTAATGTATTAAGTTTAACTTCTTCAATTAATAACTTAAGTTCAAGTTTGTAAGTTCATCTAATAACTTAATATTAAGTCAAAGTTCGTATATGCTATGTTAATCTTAAATAAATTTTTTTATATAATACATTGGTTATTTCTAGATATTTAACACATTTTATTTGACCTTTAAACTCCTTATTATGATTTCTTAGGCTTTTGAAACTTGTTTTACGACAGTGGCAGCTTATGGTACAATCGACTGTCAGCTTTTGGTGACCTGAACAAATTTCACTGTCAGCTTAAGGTACATTTACACATAATTTTGTTTTAATGATAAAATTATGAAAAAATAACTAAAACAAGCTCTTTTCATCACATAAATCAAGATTAATAACGCCACAATGCAATAAAACCATTATGAAAGGTCTACACTAACAATTAATTGAAATATAAATTTTTAATTATCAAGTGAGGGTCAGTCCATGTCAAATCAACACAAGGATTTTCTTCACCATCTCAGATTTGGTTGAAATTTGGCATACTTGTAGCCTTTGTAGAAACTAAGCAAAATACAAAATTTCATTGAAAAATATTTATCCGTTTAGGATTTAGAGCTTTGTGAAGTTCCCAAAAAACGCCAAAAAAAGCTCGGCCGACTAAATTTTAAACTGCAATTTCAGCTCTCCTAATTGACTTAGAGAGATGGGAGTGGTGTCATTTTGTTGCATTTTGTATGCCCTTTCATATGATACACATCACAATATATGTTGAGATAAAAAATTTTTTTTCAAAATCGAATTCAAAATTTTAATTTGAAATTTTGAAAAATGCGTACTTTTGAAAATTTTCAAAAAAATATATGTTTTTCACTATGTTTTTATAAGTGGATTCCCAAAGTATAATAATGGGATTCCAATGGGTTCACTTGTACTTAAATTTTATAGGGAACACAGTTTTGACGAAAATGCGCAAACTATAGGGTTTTAATCAAAATATGCGAACTATTTTAACAAAACTAATTGGAGAAACATTAAAAAAGCACTTTTAAAATGCTTTTAATAAGAAAGCCTCTATGAATAAAAATTATAATGTTAAAATTGTTTAATTAAGTTGGTCTACAATTATTTTATGTAGTCTTTTAATTCATTTATGCAACCCTATTTTATGTTAAAATATAGCTTCATATTTTATGCAACCCTCCATCTATTGATTATATCATGGGTGTTTGTAGTTCTTGCCCAGGAACAAATCAAATATCAGTTGCATTAGACATTTTTTTTGAGGAAAATATGATTGAAAATATATCTTTTCGGCAACGGGTTGCAGTGGACCATTGCAATCTTGAGATAATTGAAAAAAGCTCAACTGAATTCCTTGAGATGTTATGCGACAAACTTGGTCTGTTAGTTCGCCATGATTTTATAGCTAAACAACAAAGCTCTTTTATGAACGAGGTAAAAGAAACATTGAAAGAAAATGAGTGTGTAGTCACACTTGATTTCTCAGAAAACTATGCATTTGTTGTTTAAGATGAAGCCCAGAGTTACCACTGGTCAAGTGACTATGTAACAATACACCCGTTTGTAATTTATTATAAACAATACAACAAAGTAAAACATGTCAGCTATGTTATTATATCTGAATGTCTCGAGCACAATACAACAGCTGTCTACTGCTTTCAAAATAAGCTCATTCAGTTTTTGAAAAGTTACTTTCAGTTTGATATTGAGAAAATGTATTACTTTTCCGACAGAAGTGCAGCGCAGTACAAAAATAAAAAGAATTTTTCTAATCTGTGCTTCCATTTCCAAGATTTTGGAATAGAGGCAGAGTGGCACTTTTCGGCTACAGCTCATGGTAAGGGAGCATGTGATGGTGTGGGTGGCACAGTAAAAAGGTTGGCTACTAGGGCAAGCCTTCAGAGACCTTATAAAAATCAAATACTAACGCCTAAACAACTTTTTGATTGGTCGATCCAAAATATTAAAAGTGTTAACTTTGAGTTTGTCAAGCAAGAAGAGTATATATAGATACGGTACTGAAAAAATTTTGAGTACAAGGTTTGAAAAAGCACAGACCATAAAAGGAACTCAAAAGTTCCATGCCTATTTGCCCATTAAAAACAGCTTGACCGAAATCAAAGTAAAAGCTTTTTCTTATGACACGAATTACAGCACGGTGAGCACCACAAAACTAATTGGGAAAATGTCAATGGCAGATGTTAACGGTTATGTAACTGTTAAATATGATGGTAAATGGTGGTTAGCTTATACGCTAGATAAAAATGAAAGTGAAGACGAAGTAAAAGTCACATTTCTGCATCCAGCTGGTCCTTCCCCATCTTTTTCATACCCGAGTGGAAAACCTGACATTTTGTGGACATCTTTAAATGATATTTTGTGCACAGTTGACCCTACTATACCCACAGGAAGAATATACAAACTTTCTGAGGAGGACACTGCAAAATCAAATGAAGCACTGAAGCAATTAGGCAAATAAGTTTAATTTATCTAGCTCACGTAAACAAGGTAACTACCATTTTATTAAAGGCAAATTATTCAATACTAAAACATTTCTTGCTGTAATTTTTCAAGCCATGTAGATAGTAATTAAAATTCATATAATTTAGTGCATAAGTATTGAGGAAGCTAAGAAACGATATGAGGTTGTTAATATCGTGTAATTTATTTACAAATAAATCTTTTATGCATATCAACTTAATTAAATATTCTTAACACTATAATTTTTATTTACAGAGGCTTTCTTATTAAAAACATATAAAAAATGCTTTTTAATGTTTCTCCAATTAGCCTTATAAAAATAGTTCGCATATTTTGACTAAAACCCTATAGTTTACGCATTTTCGTCAAAACTGTGTTCCCTATAAAATTTAAATACAAATGAACCCATTGGAATCCCATTATTATACTTTGGGAATCCACTTATAAAAACATAGTGAAAAACATATATTTTTTTGAAAATTTTCAAAAGTACGCATTTTTCAAAATTTCAAATTAAAATTTTGAATTCGATTTTGAAAAAAAAATTTTTATCTCAACATATATTGTGATGTATATCATATGAAAGGGCATACAAAATGCAACAAAATGACACCACTCCCATCTCTCTAAGTCAACTAGGAGAGCTGAAATTGCAGTTTAAAATTTAGTCGGCTGAGCTTTTTTTGGCGTTTTTTGGGAACTTCACAAAGCTCTAAATCCTAAACGGATAAATATTTTTCAATGAAATTTTGTATTTTTCTTAGTTTCTACAAAGGCTACAAGTATGCCAAATTTCAACCAAATCTGAGATGGTGAGGTAAAAATTTAATAAAAACTGTGTTGATTTGACATGGACTGACCCGTGAGCCTTATATTGTCAGCTTTTGGTACATCTACCTTAAACAGATTTGAAAGGTTGTTGAAAGATAAGATTTGGCAATTTGTTGGATCCAAGCAATGAATGAAAACTATCTAGGCTAAATAAGTTTAACAACAAAATGAATTGACTTCAAATTCAACTTTGTCACTCACTAGTCTAAAATCTAACAGATGACTAATTCAAAGATTTTTATTGCCATTCAATACAATCCTGTACAATAGGCAATGGCATACTTAACAGTATGACAATCCATCTCGTATATTTCACTTAGAAGGACAGTTCATCTATGTCTATGTGTTATTTTTACTTACCAAATTTCTTTGTGTCGCTTTCTGGATTATTGCAGACTATATATTAAACAAGCACTGTTGGAATTGGTAACGAAAAATAGGGCCAAGGATAGACATAGACGAGGCAACAGTTTCGTTTCAACAAGACAAGTTAAGTTCAAAATTCAAACTTTCGTGTTCTGTGTTTTTGACAACGACCACCGAACTACCGAATACCGAAGTACAGTACCGAAACCGAAGTTCAACGCTGGCGTCGCTCAAGGAGAGTATAGGCCAGGGCCAGGCCAGGAGAGCCGCATCCCATAAGAGCAATGGTGTCACTTTCTGCGACATCCATGGATGTCGCCTACCGGCAAGTGTTGCCAACAAAACAGCAAACAAAAATCGTTCTCGTTTGCGTTGGGAATTTTTTGTCTCAACAATTACAAAAATAAGGAATTTCAAAGCAAAATAGGGTAGGTAGAATTTATGGTTTTAGATTTACCTTAATTGATAATTTGTAATTTGGTCATTACCTAATGGTTTGTTATCAACTAATAATCCAAATTTAAAGTAGAGTAATATGGCGTCGTTACGATAAATATCGTACCCGTGGCAAGACTGCTTCATTCTCTTTCTTAATCAGCTGTGTAATGGTAAATATTATAACGTAGCTTGACTTCCGTTTTAGTTTAGACGCTTTATATCCGGAACACAAAAAAAAACTATACGGCTGACCTTGGAAGAAGTTATGCTTCTTCCTTTACAGACCTTGGGCGTCGCTGGCCGAACCGAACAGCAAAAAATTGGTTGAATAAGTCAATAAGTCTTTATTTGGCCATTAGATACAAATAGTACAATAGGCTTAATGGCTTAATTGACTTGACATTAGGCTTGAATTTTTTGGCTTTTAGAGCTTTTTTAGAGGTGGTTAATATGAGGTGGACTATCTTTAACGATGAACTTCTTTTGTTCGTAGAAAAACATATGTTTCTACCATAGATATATACTAAACACCTGGATCGGTAACTGAAATGGCAGAATACAGAATCAGAATAGTCCTATAGTCGGGGGCAATAGAACAGGCGGGTGAAGGTCAAGCTAATTAACAAATAGTTAAATGAGAAAAAATCAGCTGGCTTATTGGAAGATTTGACCTTGACCAATACCTCCTAGAAAAATAAGAGAAGGCCAAACGACTGAAATTCGTTACGTCATATAAGTAGGCTGATGTGTTATGTTATGATGTGAGAAAACAGATGTGCTACTGTCAGTCGACGGGGTTTCATCTGTCATGACTAACTTATTTGTTTACAAACAACGAAAAATCAAAACAACATTAGATGTTTTACCGTTTTTTGGGGACAACCAGCACCCTCTAAAGCATGAGTTGGAACTAATGATTTAACACATCAGCCTACTCATATGACGTAATGATCTTCAGTTGTCTGGCCTTCTCTTATTACTCTAGGAGGTGTTGCCTTGACACGCCTGTTCTATTGCCCCTGACTATAGTCCTAAAAACGAGCCGGCTTCCCCCAGCTTCCCCCACCACTAGCCAGTATTACCACCGCTGCCCTGCCGCCGCGCCGCACTGAATATCAGCTGACATGATTGTTGTCGGTGCGTCAGCTGCATTCTTAATTGTTTGTTTACATTCTTTTGAATGTTCAATTATAATTATGATGAAAGATTGTTCTGTACTATGTTGAATTAAAATCAAAAGAGTATTGGGACTCTCGGTGCTTCGGCAGTGTTCGGGTACGTTCGGGACTAGTTGGCTCCTGTAAGTAAACAACTACCGAGTTGTTCAAATGAACGAATCAATCGAGTGAATTGAATGAATCATAAGTCATTTTCTAAAAGAGTCATTTGAATCAGCGACCACAGAGAATTCTTTGTTCGCCGATTATTATCGATTGTAAAATGATAACTTTGTTTCGATCGCGATCTGAGAACCAGGCAGATGTTTCATCGGTTTTGTTTACAAGGTTTCATATCCTTTTTATCATACAAAGGTTAGCGTTATTTGATGGATCTCACAAGTACCTACGTATAGGTACTCACAAGTACCTATATAGTTCCCACTTCATACTAACTTATTTATTCTCTATTTTGTTACATAAATATAAAAAAATTAAGATAATTGCTTATAACCTTGTAGAGTTTTTTTTATTTGTCAAGCTATTTAATCTATTTTACAATTGTGAATGAGGCTTATTAAAATGGCCAAGAAACTATAAATAGAAATTTAAACCCTCAATTTACGCCTTTACATTTGACGACACAACAAATGCACGACCCCGACACGGTATTGGTGATGGTGAGCACCTTTGACCATATAGGTTACCACGTTCGCTACCAGCCGCCGCATATATGCGGCATTCAGGCTACTCCCTCAGCCCACCAACAAAATCATTGACTTTCTGTATACTGGCCCTAGTGGCAGTGTCTTACTCCACATACCACGAATAAAATCAATAGAATCTGTCCACAGGTGTTTCCAACTGGCCAGGAACGCCAGTGATCGTCCCAGCCACAGACCAAGCGCCGCGCACATGCGGCGGACAATCCTGTAGACCGTGCCTAAGCTATCTAACCTTTAAAATAGACCGAAGAAACAATATACCGTAACTAAATTTATTAGCTTTCATCCACTGCCTAATTATTCAATCAATACATCACATGAGTGAGAAACCAACGTACAAAATCAAATGGTATAATTATCATTCGTAATTCAATTGTCTTAAGAGGTTATAGGCATTTACGTCGCGCGAACCCTGTAATTAACCTCGCTTTCAAACTGAGTGTATATCTGTTAACTTAACTCTTTTTTTACTGTTACGTACAAACTTAAAATTAATTAAATATTCAAGTGACCCAAAAGTACGTCACAGAATATTAACGTCAATTAATCGATGAAATTCGATTTTATCGCATTAAGACATGTGTGGAAAAACAGCTGTATCATACGGACAAAAGAATAGGTTCAACATTCTATTCGTGTAAAAGATCGATTCAAATGAATCAATTAAACAGATGAGCCGAATTTTCCATTACCAGCTGATTAAATCAGCGGGTTTACCCGAGTGTTGCCGAACACTGCCGAAGCACCGCGAGTCCCAATACTCTTTTGATTTTAATTCAACAAAAAAATAGATACTGTGTTTGGATGTATTAGTGCACATTCCAAAGGCTGAAATTTAACATTTCATAGGTAAGAAAGACTAAAAAAATAAACGGTTTCAGATAACTGACACATACTTTCTCAAGAATATGAAAAGGCGTTAAAAGCCTCAAAACATTAATGTCTTGATGGCTCAGTCGGATAGCCACCAGGTCAGCAGCACGAGTTTTTGCATCCAAAAATTGAGTTTTTTAACACATTTTGCTGTATAACTTTTGAACGCGCATTTTCCCGGAGATGCGGGTGGTGTCATTTTATTCAGCATTTTAATCGTAATAAACCACAAAATTTTAATCAAAATCGTTAGAGCCGTTTTTGAGAAATTTTGATTTTTCACGTTTTTTGGGGGTAAACTACCCTTAAAAATAAAAAATTCAAAAAATGAAAAAAAAACGCCTGGAATTATCGTGGGTTGAACCACCAAGTTTCACTAGAATCGGACCATTGGGAAATTCTCTAGCTCTGTTTACATCCAGACACTCAGATACACACACACACACACGCACACACACACACACACACACACACACACACACACACACACACACACACACACACACACACACACACACACACACACACACACACACACACACACACACAGTCTTGTTCACCTATATTTGTGGGGCCTTGGAATTACACACCTATTTGGGGGCCCCTGTGTGTGCATTTGACAGATACTGTGGGGCCATTTGGAATTGTGAAAAAGTCCTAACCTAACCTAACCTAACCTAAACTAACCTAACCTAACCTAACTTAACCTAACCTACTAAACTAACCATTATTGACTTTTTCAACAGTAAAAAGTAGAATTTTAGCTCAAAATAAATTATGGGGCCGTGTGTATGGCCCCGCAATTTCAGAAGGCCCCACACTCATGTGAAATTCACACACTTGGCCCCACACACACACACACACACACACACACACACACACACACACACACACACACACACACACACACACACACACACACACACACACACACACACACACACACACACACACACACACACACACGCACACACGCACGCACGCACGCACGCACGCGCGCACACACACACACACACACACACACACACACACACACACACACACACACACACACAGTCTTGTTCACCTATATTTGTGGGGCCTTGGAATTACACACCTATTTGGGGGCCCCTGTGTGTGCATTTGACAGATACTGTGGGGCCATTTGGAATTGTGGGGCCGTACAAAAAACCTAACCTAACCTAACCTAAACTAACCTAACCTAACCTAACTTAACCTAACCTACTAAACTAACCATTATTGACTTTTTCAACAGTAAAAAGTAGAATTTTAGCTCAAAATAAATTATGGGGCCGTGTGTATGGCCCCGCAATTTCAGAAGGCCCCACACTCATGTGAAATTCACACACTTGGGCCCACACACACACACACACACACACACACACACACACACACACACACACACACACACACACAGACATCACTCTGAAAACCACTTTTTTGGACCCAGGGGGCACCAAAATGGATAAATTTACAAACAATTCAAATTATGAAATTTTGGCGAAACTAATACTTTGTCCATACACACTTATAGGGGGAAAGGGGGCTCCAAAATGAATATCATCAAAGATATTGAACAATTTTTACGAATACAACACTTTCTCCATATACTATGTGCGTACTATGGTATGGGGGGAGAAAGTAACAGAACAGTATTACCATGGTACTGTATTACTGTACGTAGTTTATTTTATTTATTTATTTAAATTACAGTACATAATTACTGTTAGTTGCTAGTGGCAACACCACCTAGTGGTGGGGGCAAGGAGGTTATACTCTAATACTGGAGGTGACACACAATGCTAAAAAAGCGTGTCGCTGATTTTGTTTGGTTGGCAATCCTGAAGTACCAAATTGAACTGTTTGCCGAAAAGAACGAGTCAACTAAGGGAGTCAAATGAATTGTGAATCAATTGTCTGGTGAATCGGTTCTAATGGGCAATTATTCGTAAGCAAATATGCATTAAAAAGGGAAAACAAACAAAAACAGAAAATACATTTTATACATAAAAATTTATTTTAGAAAATTTGGTAATCAGTTTAAAGTTATGGAAAACATGTTTTCTTTTATAAGATAAAACTATTTTAATAAATTAAATTATATTTTAATTGCAGATAATATAGAGGGATAGTTTTTTTACTCAAGGAAAATTCCCCTCCAATTCTACCAGGTGTCAATTATAATTAATTAGTCTATCATATAAGTTATATTTCGGAAAAGTCCCAATAAACTAAAATTTCAGAACATAAAACTTTGTGGCCTTAATAAGTTATTAATTATGATTATATTTCTTAGGCTATTTATGAAACCACTATTAACAACTACAAATCAAATAAAAATCCCTTATTCTGTTAAATACCAAGCTAATCAAATTCAAAATTGGTTACACTCAAGGAAATTAGAAACACACACGTAATTATTATTAAAGACTCTTGATTCCTTAACCGTTTGCCGGTTAGCGTACCTATTCATTCGTTCATTGTTCCCAGAAGGTTCTAACCATTTCGTTGATTCGAATATATTTTAGTTACCGTTCAAAGAACGACAAAACGGTACTTCAGGATTGCCAACCAAACGAAATCACCGGCACCCTTTTTCGCCATCATTAACCTATCAGTGGCACCTCCAGTATTAGAGTATAACCTCCTTGGGTGGGGGTAACGGCTCGTTTTCGCAACACGGAGTTACCGATCCAGGTGTTTAGTATATATCTATGGTTTCTACCCCTGTCAAACGATGAGGTTCAATCAAAACAAACAAACCGGCAGTGTACGTTTGTTTATAATTTTGTTGATGAACAGAGATATTAGCCTACATGTAGTCTAGTAAAAATGTTGACCAACCCGGAAGTAATTGCAAACTTAATGGTTTTATTCTTATGTAAAATTACCCGAGAAAAACGATGGTGAAAAGTCTACCACTCTCCGAGGCCGCGTTCACCTGCTATGGCCGATTTTTCAAAATGGCGGCTGTTCTTTTGCAAGTTTTTGTTAAATATCTCTCAAACCAATAAAAAAGCTTAAAATTGTGCACATTTTGGTATATAATATGTATTGGTAATTGCATGCAACTCTCGTTAATTAGTACTTCAAAGATATTTTTCATTTTTCAAATTGTAACAATTTTTTCCAATATAAAAAAAGCTATTACGGTACTTGTAATGGTAAATCTAACCCCGACGGCATGATAACTTTTTACTTTAAGGCCCTTAGAACTCGAAAATATAGTTTTTAAAAATTTATATAAATGTATGCATGTACTTATATATATGTATATATATTTATGTACATAAAATCTTTTTAAATCTAAAAACTTTTTCCCAAAATATCCGATTTTGATCAAATTTGGTAGAGAGGTGTAAAACAAGGTATATTTGTAGAATTTGGCAAACCAGGACGGTCGGACTGTGGGAACTGGGTTTTATGGGAGGTTTTATGGGTAAAAAACAGTTTTTCATTTTTTTTCACCAAAGTTTTATTAAAATTTACTATTTTGGTTAATACTATCCAAAAGAGCATTAAAAACAAACAATTTGGTATCTTGAATCATTGCGGTAGCTTTACCGGCTGCTGGAGAAAATTAAAAATAAAGATTTTCATACATTCGCCAATGTTATTCTTATGGGAACTCAACAAAGCGTGACAATTTCATTACTATCAACATATTGTGATACAACCTTCAACTGATTATTTTTTTTTTTTCGAATATTTCAATTATTTTTTCGAGGTTCCCAAAGGACAACAATAAACCTAGATAATAACACCTTATACAACGTTTTTGAAATAGCTTAAAGTTAAAAAAACCATAATTAAAGACTTTTTTGTCTAAATTTAAAGCTTAATTAAACCAGTAAAATTGGTTGTATTCTTATGTTCAGTTACTTAAAATACTTCCTTATTTATTCATATTTAAAATTATGTATAAATATTAAGGGGTCATATGTGGAAAAAAGTAAGAAATTCCTAAAAATGTTGTCAATGTACAGTATTAGGAATACATCGTACTGGTTCTCACCAATACGAATTACAGTAATTTTCTTTGCCAGCTTAATTTATTGACAAAATCAGCTGATTGGAAACCAAAATATAATCAGCTGTTTTTTATTATTATATCTTAGAAAAATAAATAAAAAATTTTTCAGGATTTGCTTTTATTACATGTTTTTTTGATACAGCAAACAGGGAAAAATAACTAGGAAACATTATCATTTCAAAGGGGTTGTTTTTATTAAATTTATTAGAAACTGGACTAAATCTTTAGTTAGAGTTAGACGAAAAACGTACATGATATACTGATTTGAGCCGGTTTCATAATTTAAGTAGATTTTCAAAATGTCCACCGTTTACTCTGATACATATGCGATTTTTTTTTTCTGAATTCCCGCACAGTCACCTTCAAGTTCAGTTCATCCCGTAGGAGTTCAGAGGCGGTCAAAATCCTATTCCTTAACTCATTTACATTTTGAACTGTTGTGCGATAAACATTTTGCTTCAGGTGACCCCAAACATAGTAGTAGAGGGGTGTGAGGTTTGGAGACCGTGGGGGCCAAGCAATTAATTGTCCCTCCTCTTCCAACCCACATGTCAAAAGTATCACTGATGTGCTGGCGGACCTCGACGTTGAAGTGTGGGGGTGCGCCATCAGCTTGGAAGACAAAGCGGTGATGCAAATCCAACGGCAAGTCTTGAAGAAGCACCGGTATAAGGTTTCTTTTAGAAAATACAAGTATTGAGCACCATTTAAGGCTGTTGGTAGATCCAGGTAAGGTCCTATGAGCCGGCTTCCAATGAGTCCCATCCAATCGTTTACTTTGAAAAAGACTTGACATGTGTATCAGAGTAAACAGTGGACATTTTGAAAATCTTCTTAAATAATGAAACCGGCTCAGATCAGTATACCATGTACGTGTTTCGTCTAAACTAAAGATTTAGTCCAGTTTCTAATAAATTTAATAAAAACAACCCCTTTGAAATTATAATGTTTACTAGTTATTTTTCCCTGTTTGCTGTATCAATAAACAAGTGTAATAAAAGCAAATCCAGAAAAAATGTTTTAAAATTAAATTTTGTAATTTCAGCTATAATTGTCTAAAACCATCTGTTTTTCTTAGTTTTTAACTGAAGGCTTCCATTAGTTTTGATGAAACTACCAAAGTGAGATTACCAAAGTTTAACTAAGGAAATTTAGCACCGTTATTAGTAGTGCAAAATTGCGGGTGCTGATGGGCCAGTTCAAGGTCACCTGAGGGATGACGTCATCGAGGTCAATGACCTCACCCATGACGTCATCGATGACGTCATCGATTGCGTCATCGATGACGTCATCACCAATGACGTCATTTCTATGACGTCACACCCATGACGTCACAGAAATGACGTGCTGATGACGTCATCACCCCTTACGTCATCAAAATGACGTCACCGACGCCACTAAGGTCTAGGTCACGCCGAAACTTAAAATTTTTTGGCACTTTTACCGTTTCTCGCACTACGCTCCGAGTTTCAGTCACAGTCCCCGTGACCTTGACGACTTGGAGCGAATTTCAAAATCTAAATCTAAATCTTTATTTTCCTTTAGGCATGTATATGCAATTGGCATCGTCAAAAACTTAAGACTAACTTATAATAACAAATAAAAAATGGCAAACCATGCACAAGGCAAAAAAACCATGCACAAACCGAACACAATTTGCGACGAGAAACGGCAAAAGTGCCAAGTTAAACTCCAGTTTGTGACATGACCCTGCCTAAATGGACAATCGGTAATCCCTCAGGTGACCTTGAACCAACACAACACCCGCAATTTCATATTACTGTGACCTTGAAAACTTAACAACGGAGCGCCGACACCGATGCGCACCCCACGACAGTCACCGAGCGACTGACTGTCAGGCCCTGTGCACTCTAGGTATATGGGGAAGTGGAGGGGGAAATCTCAAGGTCATCCAAACGGAGTTTTAAAAAAGTTAAAGAGTAGAGAGACTACTCTTGTGCTTCCTGGGCGACTTCATCAATTTCCAACGGATCTGTAAACCAATCCGATCTGTAGCGGCAGGAGTCCAGAAAACGGGTGCACCATCCATCAGGTTGTCCGTAGCACTTCTGACAATCGGTGAGATTAGAGAAGTGAAACTTAACACACCGTTGTGGACAACAAGTGTAAAAGTACTTGGACTTGTAGACCTTAAAAGTCTGTAGTACCGGTGGTGGCAGCTGTTGGTTCTTGCATCTACACCTGCAACATCCGAAGCATTCACATTGCTGGCAGGCCAACCCATCCACTTGCCACTTTGGTAAGAGGAAACATTTATCCTCACATCAATAGGTTGTCCCCGTCTATTCCTCCCAACGCTTCTTTGCACGATAGACGACTCCCGGCTCCTCCAAACACTTATGCTCGCAACATGAGACGCGCTTACTTTCCATAGTTGATGCTGCTTTGGCGAGGGAGCACGATGAAGTGATGCCGTGGTCAGTGGGTATGGAGCTTATATAAACTAAAGCGAGTGGAGGGGGAAAGGTCAAGGTCATTCAAACGGAGTTTTAAAAAAAGTCAAAGAGTAGAAAGACTACTCTTGTGTGTGTGTCTATAGCGATTTCATTGATAGTGAGTGCTTCGGTATGCCAAGTTGATCTGTACTGACACGCTCCTAAATAATGTTTGCAAAAACCTGCAAAATTATTGTTGCACAATTTGGGGGGGGCTCGCACTTTTTGTCGGAGGGGGGGGTCAAGTGGGTCAAGGTCAACCACAACGCTTCTACTCTAAGTGTTGGCTATACCCCCACCACAACTGAGTCCCTAGGCTGCACAACACCGCTCCGCCAGTATGTCTCCGGCTTCCATGCGGTGCGTCTCGCTGTTCTCTAACTCTCTATATGTAAGTAATTTTACAAGTTTTGAATCTAGGTCAATACACTTTAACTCTGGGACGATATCGACTTGTAGTATTTCTGTGTTTTGACTCAAGGTCATCACACTTTAACTCTAGCACGTCGGTTATCGTACCAGAGGTGCTTAATAACCTAACTTGTAATGTTTAGGGTGGCGTTTGCACGCCACGTGGTATCGCCATGAGTGTCCAATCCGAATTTTAGGTTAGATTAATTTTACTGTGATCTTTTCTATTTCCAATTCGTTTTGCCTAAGAGTGAGATGTCGCTTTATAAATTGGTATTTCTCTAAAGTTATTGGGGATTGCAGGGATACAATTACTTTATTTAGACGGCTCTTCACCTTAGAGTTTAACATAACTTCCACATTAACTTTTCTTCCTTGCCCCTCACAGCCTAAGCTGTACAGTAGGGTTTCTTCTAGTGCCAACTCGGGCCGAGAGAACAGTGTGTTGACTGTAGAACAGCTCATGGTGAAGTGATGCGATACTCCAGCGTACAACCTCACCTTCCCCCACCACTGTGACCTCCTGCTGTTTCCCCCACCACTTTTCCCTTGACTCATGCGCTACCAACAGTCTCTCAGTATTGTGCAGACTTTTGTGAGGGGAAGCCATGTCGCAGGACACTTTGGGTAAAAAACTTAGCCGTGTTAAGACTTTATTAGTTGCTCACTGTCCACCACTCAAAGTCAAAAGGGTTTCAACTTTACTAAGTGGCGAAAACTGTTGCGCGGACACCCTAAGTTTTATACCAAACAGACTAATGTAAGTTTTACTGATAAAGATTTGTTTAGAATATTGGATGAAATGACTGTTCCTTGCAAAGTTCAGTTAGTTACTCCCATTCTTGACAGTTTAGAGTCTTAGTCTCTCAAGCCGATATACCTAGAGTACGCGGAGCCTAAAGGTCAGTCGCTCGGTGACTGTCGTGGGGTGCGCATCGGTGTCGGCGCTCCGTTGTTAAGTTTTCAAGGTCACAGTAATATGAAATTGCGGGTGTTGTGCTGGTTCAAGGTCACCTGAGGGATTACCGATTGTCCATTTAGGCAGGGTCATGTCACAAACTGGAGTTTAACTTGGCACTTTTGCCGTTTCTCGTCGCAAATTCGCTCCAAGTCGTCAAGGTCACGGGGACTGTGACTGAAACTCGGAGCGTAGTGCGAGAAACGGTAAAAGTGCCAAAAAATTTTAAGTTTCGGCGTGACCTAGACCTTAGTGGCGTCGGTGACGTCATTTTGATGACGTAAGGGGTGATGACGTCATCAGCACGTCATTTCTGTGACGTCATGGGTGTGACGTCATAGAAATGACGTCATTGGTGATGACGCAATCGATGACGTCATCGATGACGTCATCGGTGAGGTCATTGACCTCGATGACGTCATCCCTCAGGTGACCTTGAACTGGCCCAGCACCCGCAATTTTACACTACTGTTATTATTCTTTAATGTGGCACCTTAGTTATAGTTCTAGGCTGAATTTAGCAGAAGATAATTAGTCCGGGGCCGTTATGACAATATAAGGGTCCAATCTGACAAAATTAATAACAAAACAAAACCACTTGGGACGTGTTTGGCATGGTCCCCTGATCATTTTGTGAAAATTCCCAACTTTTCCCACTTAGGCATTTTCCGCCATATTGGAAAATGGCGGCTAAAATATTTTATTATGTAAGCGTTTATTTAAAAAATAATTGTACGATAAATATGCCATGTAAAAACCCCAAATAAGATTTATTCTACTCAGAAAAAGATTTCCTACAAGAAAATGTGGTATTTATTGGTGGGATCTTACACGCCAAGGACAATATTTGAACGTAAACCTAAAATTTGACCAAATTTTCATGTTATATTTGAGAATTTTCTTTGTTTACTTAGATTGTATTGAAGATATGAATTTTGTCCCTTGAAAAAAAGTTGTAGCCAATAAAATTGTGCATCTTTTCATGTATAATGTTTGCACATTACTCTTAAAACAAACACTACAAAATATTTTAAATTTTAACTTTTATGTATTTTAGCAACAGGCAACATAAAAATTAATATTTTCGCATGCAAGTACAACATCAATAACGTTTTGAAACCAGTTTGGACTTATTTGGCATGGTTCCCTGATCATTTTGTGAAAATTTCCATTCATTCCCACCTTGGCATTTTCCGCCATATTGGAAAATGGCGGCTAAGACATGTCATTGTGTAAGCTTTCATTTAAAAATCGATTATACGATAACAATACAGTGTAAAAACCTCAAACAAGATTTATTCTACTCACGAAAAGATTTCCTATAAGAAAATGCGGTATTTATTGCTAGTATCTTACACGCTAGGGACAATGTTTGAACATAAACTTAAACTTTTATAGAATTTTCATGTCATATTTGCGAATTTTTCCTAGTTTACTTCGATTATATTGAAGATATGAATTTCGTCCCTTTACAAAAGTTGTAGCCAATAAAGTTGTGCATCTTTTCATGTATAATGTTTGCACATTACTCCTAAAACAAGAGCTAAAAAATATTTTAATTTTTAACTTTTATGTAGTTTGGAGACGGGTTAAAAACAAATTATAATTTGAGCAGGCAAATACAATGTTTTTATCCTAGTGAAACCACTCGGGACTTGTTTGGCATGGTGCCATGATCGTTTTGTAGAAATTCCCATTTATTCCAACTTTGCCATCTTCCGCCATCTTGGAAAATGGTGGCCAAGTATGTAATTATGAAGAATTTTACTTAAAAATTAGTTGTCCGATAACGATACGGTGTAAAAGCACAGACAAGACTTTTCTCCTCGAAAAAATATCCTTCAAGAACAGTTGAGAACCATAAGTTTTAATTATGGTGTTTATTAATGGTATCCACGCCAGGGTCAATGATTGAATATAAACTTGAACCTATATTACATGTTCTTGGCTTCGTCTGAATTGAAAATATGAAGTTTGTACCTTTACAAAAGTTGTAGCCCATGAAATTGTGCATCTTTCCGTGTATAAAATTTGTATATTACTCTTCAAATATTTTAAGAAATATTTTTAACGTTAACTTTTATGTAGTTGGGTGATAGCTAACAAACAAATTATAATTTTAGCAGGCAAGTACAACATTAGTAACTAAGTAAAACCTTTTTGGCATGTTTGGCAATTTCAACCATATTGGAAAATGATGGCTAAATAATGTAAGCATAGCCATATCACACTTATATTTTAAAATTAATTGTACATCAACCATGAAATGTAAAACCCTTAAACAAGATGTATTGCACTTGTCAATGCATTTCCTACAAAAAATATATAAAAAAACATGTGGAGTAGTCTATTGAAGGCAAGTATTACGTGCCACACAACCAGCTTAAACCTCTGTTGGTTCAATTCTGTTACAATATTACATAAATAATCTAATTGAAAATTGAAACTTTCATTCAAGGAATAGAATTTTTTTCTGTTGAGATTATAATGAAACTGGTTTGAGGTTTGTATACCAAGCTTGTTTTAGGCCTAAATGACAACGCAGCCTAATAGGCTGCAGTTTATTATTTTTAGTTACAAGTAGTTTTATTCACCCCTGACTATGCCCATTTCATGTCATGTACCTGTCCAACAACAATAAAGATTTTTGATTTTTATATGTATTTCTATTGATTTTTGAGAAGGTCACTATGTCAAAACGATCCCAGTGTTTTTTCTGTGTCATTATTGTACTTGAATAGTTTTTATCTCATTTTTAATATCATCGCAAATAAATATAAAAAGTCCAATTAGGAATTTTCTTTTGTTTTGTACTTTCAGTAGGCCTAATTATGTGCTGATGAACTATATTAAAAGATGCATGAATTAAAGGGCTACATATTTTGTGCAAGTACAAACTGCATATGTTCAATACCAATAAAGCAAACTTGGAAATACATAGAAATATAAATGATATTTTTACAAAATTGAAACTAAACGCTAAAATGTTGAGTGTGGCATGTAAGATATGCCATCAATAAAGACCACATTTTCTTACGCGAAACGCTTTGATGAGTGCAATAGGCTTACATCTTGTTTGAGGATTTTATATCTTATGGTTAATGTACTGTTAATTTTAAAACAAAAAACGTGATATGATTCTGATACTTAGCCACCATTTTCCAAGATGGGGGAAATAACCATTTAGAAAAAGGTTAGAATTTTCACAAATTATCGGGGAACCATGCCAAACACGTCAATAAAGGTTTACTTACTTATTAATGTTGCATTTGCCTGCTCAAATTAGCCTATAATTTGTTCCTTACAAGTCTCCAAACTACATAAAAGTTAAAAATTAAAATATTTTTTAGCTCTTGTTTTAGGAGTAATGTGCAAACATTATACATGAAAAGATGCACAACTTTATTGGCTACAACTTTTGTAAAGGGACGAAATTCATATCTTCAATATAATCGAAGTAAACTAGGAAAATTCGCAAATATGACATGAAAATTCTATAAAAGTTTAAGTTTATGTTCAAACATTGTCCCTAGCGTGTAAGATACTAGCAATAAATACCACATTTTCTTATAGGAAATCTTTTCGTGAGTAGAATGAATCTTGTTCGAGGTTTTTAAACTGTATTGTTATAGTACAATCGATTTTTAAATGAAAGCTTACACAATGACATGTCTTAGCCGCCATTTTCCAATATGGCGGAAAATGCCAAGGTGGGAATGAATGGAAATTTTCACAAAATGATCAGGGAACCATGCCAAATAAGTCCAAACTGGTTTCAAAACGTTATTGATGTTGTACTTGCATGCGAAAATATTAATTTTTATGTTGCCTGTTGCTAAAATACATAAAAGTTAAAATTTAAAATATTTTGTAGTGTTTGTTTTAAGAGTAATGTGCAAACATTATACATGAAAAGATGCACAATTTTATTGGCTACAACTTTTGTCAAGGGACAAAATTCATATCTTCAATACAATCTAAGTAAACAAAGAAAATTCTCAAATATAACATGAAAATTTGGTCAAATTTTAGGTTTACGTTCAAATATTGTCCTTGGCGTGTAAGATCCCACCAATAACTACCACATTTTCTTGTAGGAAATCTTTTTCTGAGTAGAATAAATCTTATTTGGGGTTTTTACATGGCATATTTATCGTACAATTATTTTTTAAATAAACGCTTACATAATAAAATATTTTAGCCGCCATTTTCCAAGATGGCGGAAAATGCCAAAGTGGGAAAAGTTGGGAATTTTCACAAAATTATCAGGGGACCATGCCAAACAAGTCCCAAGTGGTTTTGTTTTGTTATTAATTTTGTCAGATTGAAATGCTAATTTCCCCGGACTAAATAGGATTCTAAAAAACCCTTGCATTTGCACCCAGAAAAACAGATGATTTTAGTCAGTTATAGCTAAAATTAGAAATTGTATTTAAAAATTCTAAAAAGATAGCCGACGTGATGCTTTTTTCTACTTTTAAAAAAAGTTAAGAGCCAATTTCTATCTTTATTAGTTATTTTTGAAACACGATTCCCGTAAACCTGTGCATCCATAAAACTCGCCTCGCGCTACGGCCGCGGCCGCGAGGCGGCATTCGGGCTCGGGTAGACCGTAGACCGGAGACACTGACACCATCATAACCAATATGGTGGTAGAGGAGATAAGTTGATTTCGTACCGGTCGACGAGTTCCTCTTTAGACGAAAAAGTGGCGGGAGAATCGAATGCGATTCGCCATGTTGCGGCGCGGCGTTGTTAACAGAGGGTACTCATCATTGATTGGCACATCTTTAAAATTATAATGGCTAATCATGTGTGGTTGACACATCATAATCTTTAAATAGTTTGGGCCAATCGTTTTCTATACCAGGCTACGCGAGTCGTTTTCCATTCGGTAGTGTCACAAATTTATATTATTTATAACATTCCAAGAAGATTTACTAGGATTGTCTGAGGTGCTTATCGTATTGAAAATGTGAGATGATTTGGCTTCAAGAATCTTTTTTCTATAAAACTTTTTGAGTTTGTTGTATTCCTCTTTTTTCCTACTACACCTGGTCAACATCCACTCCGAGTACAGATTCTTTACTTGGATTTTCATTTTTTTCAATTCGTCTGTCAATAGCAGTCCCGAGGTTGTTTGCAATTTTTTTAATAATCATTTTCTCAATTGCAATAATAGTAACATTAATTTACAGACCTGTACTGACTTGGAGCCTATCTCTGATGCTGAATTAAACTCTTTTGATCCAATCACAGTAAAAGAGCTTAGGAAAATAATTACTTCAATGAAAAACAAGAATTCTGCAGGTCACGATGGAATTTCAAGTAAAATAATTAAAACTTGTTCTGATGAATTGATTGATCCTTTGCTGCATTTGGTCAACGCATCTCTGACGGAGGGAGTGTTCCCGGACGGTGGGAAGCTGGCTGTAGTTAAGCCTCTTCACAAAAAAAAATAGCAAGCTCCTACCCGAGAACTATCGTCCGATCTCACTCCTTCCAACCGTCTCCAAGATACTTGAGAAAGCCGTCTGCAACAAATTAATGACTTTTCTTAATGATCACAATCTGATTTTTAGTAACCAATTTGGTTTTCAGAAAAACAAATCCACAAAGCTGGCCCTGATAGATTTTGTGAATAAGTGTGTCGATGCTTTGGAGGGGGGAGATACTGCGGTTACCTGCTTTATTGACCTCTCCAAAGCGTTCGATTCTGTGAATCATGCAATCTTGATTAAGAAGCTTGAACAAATTGGTATTAAAGACAGAGCGTTGGGCTGGCTGACGTCTTATCTAAGCAATAGAAAGCAACAAACTTCAGTTAACTTCACTTTAGATTCTGGTTCAAAAAAAAAAAACTTTTCAATCTCAAGTTGCAGATATCGCTTTAGGAGTCCCTCAAGGCTCTATTTTAGGTCCAGTCCTCTTTTTAATATATGTAAATGACATTTCCAGTTCCGTACCTCAGAATTCTTTGACAATTTTCGCAGACGATACTTCCCTATTTATTCGAAATAAAAATCTCTTTGAATTGGAAAGAGAGACGTTTGGCCAGCTCGGCGCTCTTTCCCAGTACTTCTCTGCAATCAATTTGAATATAAATTCCAAGAAAACCAATTACATGTTCATTGCCACTTCTCAGAAAAAAAGAAATCTAGCTAGGGCCGGCTCATTCTCACCTTCTGTGCTTTTGGATGAAGAGGTTCTTGAGGAATCCAACTTTGTCGACTATCTGGGAGTGAGGTTGGACGAAGGTCTCAGATGGGGGGAGCATGTTGATAAGTTAGCTTCAACTTTAACTTCAAATCTCTTTGTTTTAAGAAAAATAGTAGTCTTTAATAATTTACCTCTGTCTAAACTAGTATATTTTAGTCTAATTGAAAGTCATTTAAGATACTCAATAGTGCTTTGGGGCATGTCAAGCAAGGCAAATTTAAACCGCATTTTCATTTTACAAAAAAAAGCAATCAGATGTATCTCTAGACTTAGGCCTAGAGACTCCTGTAGAGACAAGTTTACGGAGCTGCAAATTTTAACTGTTCCTTCTCTTTTTATATTTGAAGCAGTTCTATATGTAAAAGCCAACAATCTGATACAGCCTCATGTTCATCATTATTTCACTAGAAACCACAATGTTAATCATGCAACCCAACATAGTTTAAGACTGTTTGAGACCAAACCTAGTTATACCGGTACCAAGTTTTTTTTCGAAGCTTCCAAGACATATTCAAGAAATTGAGGATTTTAATACATTTAAGAGAGAACTGAAGGAACATCTGCTCAACATGTGCTACTATGAGCTACCTGATTTTTCCTAAAAACCTTTTCCGTACCCTACTTAGCACTACCTTAACCCAAACCCAAACACCTGGTTGGACAAGGCCAAATTCGGCTGCCTACATTATGACGGGTCCCATGCCTCATCGGGTCTCTACGGGACAGACTGCAAAAAAAAAAAAAAAAAAAAATTAATTGTCAGCTTGTGATTCTAGCGCGCCGTCGGTCCCGCGCAGCTGTGGTGGCGGCGCGGCGGGAGGGTGACCAGGAGAGTGTTGGGAGGGGGAGGGGGGAGGCGGCGCCCGGAACCGTCTGCCGTCTGCCAGTCGGCCGCGAACCGTGATGCGTCATTCTCATGTGCTTTTATCGATGCGGCGGCCATTTTACTAAGCGTTCCGACACCCAACGCCAACAACATCATCCGGTTAGAAGTTGAACGCTATTTTATGAAGTGTACGATTGTATGTATCTGTGATTTCAGTTTTCATTAAACAGGCTTGCAGGCCTATGTTCGCTGGGTAAAGTGTTTAGGCTCCTTTTCCATAAACAATGTTGTGTTCGGTGTTCTTTTTTTTCTTCTTTTTTACTTAAAATAGTAGTGTTTTAGTTTTAAGTAAAAAATTAAAATTTTTTTAGGCCTACACGTTTTAATGCATAGACATAAACTGTGATTCCTAAAATGAAGCAGGGAAAAGCGGTAACGTGCGACCGGTGTAATAAGTGTTGTTTACGAAAGAACATTTCGCGCCACCGTAAAATATGTACCGGCTTACCGGTTGTGACCTCCGAGAAGCAGAGACCGTGCGAACTGTGTGGAATATTGGTGACGCTGTCCAATAGAGCCCGCCACCTGAAAAGGTGCGCAGTGAGAGTTTTGAAGCATGCAAATAATTCGTCCGCTTCAGAGACTCCCACAAAAAATGTAAGATTTGAACACGAATTACTGTAGTCTAGATAAATATCTTATATGTTCAGATGAAATTCACGTGCGTAGGCTACACGCATGTACAGTATTTTTTGCTCTCACCGTAGTCTTACATTTTATGGATAGTTGTAAGTTAGTTATAAGGTTTGGCATGAACATTTATGAAGGTTTAGAGGAAAATTACGAAGAATAAAAAAGTTCTTAAATGACATGGAATTCCAAAAACACCATAAAATATACAGTAGGGTGTTCCATAAGAAATTTAAAGTTGGCCGCCATATTGGAAAAATGGAGGGAAATTTTGAAAAGTGAAATACGTACCTGGAAAGCAAAATAAAAAAGTATAAAGATGGCCCCTTATAAGAAGTATACTGTCAGATATATAATAATATCCAATAAAAAAGTTAGCTATTGGATCACTTTTAAAAACTCGCCCTGTATATTTATGAAAACTTTTATCTTAATTTTATATTCATCAATTGACTTATCTATTATTCGGGTCTTGTAAAGCTTTACCGGTATCATTGCTTTATTAAGCAATTCAAACGTTCTATATGTGAGAAATGCGCATTCAAAGATTTTAAAAACCTCCAGTCTGAAAATAAATACTAACAAATAATTTGTTATAGATTTATGGTAGAAAGCTTCATACAACCCATCTAAACAACTGTTACCTGTTACCTCCTCCTATGTCTGTCCCGTAGACCACGAAGGCATGGGACCCGTCCTTAATTTAATTTCCTTGTAGTGGCTAAAACTTGGCCGTCAACTCCTGACGCTGTCCAATCAGGTTATGGTAAGGTTGGGGAGTGGGTATAGTAGTAATGTCCGGGAGAAAAATCAGGATTATTGAAAAGGTGGTAGATCATAGTAGCACTTATCGATGAGGTACTGCCTGAGTTTCTTCTTAAAACTGTTCAAATTTTCAATACTCTTAATTGTTGACGGTAATTGAGAAAAATATTTAACACCAAGATAACTGGGTTTTGTTTCAAAAAGTTTTAAGTTATGCTGAACAGATGGATTGACATTACGGTTTCTAGTGAAGTAAGAATGACTATGAGCCTCTATCAAATTATTTTCTTTTACATAATTGATAACTTCAAAAAGATAAAGTGAAGGGAGTGTCATGATCTGGAGCTCTTTAAATTTCTCTTTGCAAGAGTCCATAGGCCGTAGCCTACAGATAGCTCTGATCGCTTTCTTTTGAATGACAAATATCCTGTTCAAATTGATTTTACTCGAAGAACCCCAAAGCACCACCGAATATCGCAAGTAGCTTTCTATGAGACTAAAATAAATTAACTTGCAAAGGGAGATATTATTGAAAACTGCCAGACTCCTAATGACAAAAACATTTGAAGTCAAAGTTGAAGCTAATTTGTCGATGTGATCAGACCACCGGAGACTATCGTCCAATCTCACTCCCAGGTAATCCACAAAAGGAGAACTTTCAAGTATTTCATCTTCAAGCATAACTAGTGGTGGATGCAAGCCAGCCCTTTCGAGTCTTCTTTTCTTCTGGCAAGTAGAAACAAACATGAAATTGGTTTTCTTTGGGTTGATGTTTAAGTTTATCCTTGAAAAATACTGAGAGAGAGCTCCAAGCCGACCAAACGTTTCTATTTCTAATTGTGAGACATTGCTGTTTTTAGTGAAAAGCGAAGTGTCGTCTGCAAAAATAGTTAAAGATTCTTGAGGGAAAAAATTAGAAATGTCGTTAATGTAAATAATGAAAAGCACAGGGCCTAAAATTGAACCTTGCGGAACTCCAAAAGTATTATTTGCAATATGAGAGAAAAACTGTTTTTTAAGTCCAGAATTGAAAGTAAAGTTTACTGTAGTTTGCTGTCGCCTGTCATTCAAATAGGACGTCAGCCAACCAAGGGCTCTCTCCTTTATTCCAAGTAATTTGAGTTTCTTCAAGAGAATTTCATGGTCAACGCAGTCGAATGCCCTAGAGAGGTCGATAAAGCAGCCGACTGCAGTATCGCCCCTCTCCAAGGCATCGACGCACTTACTCACGAAATCAATAAGGGCTAGCTTGGTGGATCTCCTTTTTCTATACCCAAATTGCTTAGAGAAGAGAAGACTATGATCATTTAAATATTGCATTAATCTGTTGCAAACTGCTTTTTCTAAAATCTTACTCACTGTTGGTAGGAGTGAGATAGGACGATAGTTCCGGGGCAGAAGTTTACTGCCTTTTTTGTGCAATGGTTTGACAATGGCCAGCTTCCCACTGTCCGGAAAAATCCCCTGCTCCAGGGAAGTATTGACCAGATGCAACAGCGGACCTTCAATTTCTTGAGAACAAGCTTTGATTATTTTGCTGGAAATACCATCATGTCCTGAGGAATTTTTATTTTTCATAGAAGTGATAATTTGCTTAAGTTCATTCAAAGTTACAGGTTCAAAAATATTTAGTTCAACTACAGAAGAAGAAGGATCGAGATCCATTTCGAAAACACTATCAGCACCATTGCTACTATTACAGTTCAGGAAAAAATCATTAAAAATATTACAGACTTCAATTGGATCCTGCTTCAAAGTGCCATCTATTTCTAGACAAATATTTGATTCAGTAACAGAGTTTTTTGTTGTTCTATGACTATTTATTATTTTCCAAGAAGTTTTACAGGGATTGTCTGACTCTTTTATTTCTCTTAAAATATGCGCTGACTTAGCCTCAAGGATTTTACTCCTATATTCTTTTTTTAATTTGTTATAGGCTGACTTACGCTCATTACACCTGGTCAAAGTCCACTCCAAATAAGAATTATGAACTCTATCCTTCATTTGTTTGATTTCGTTTGTTACCCAATTCAGCTTCTTGTAATTCTTTTTTCTTACTTTCTTGATTGGGCAGGAGATCTCCAGACAGTGAGAAACCGTAACTATTTGTTATGTAACAATTTAAAGAGCAGACTATTATTAGGGTTTAGCGGCTAAAGAAAGTGGTTATGGAAGGCCTAAAAGGAAAGACTTAACCGTATTTATTTATTTTTTTTAATAAATATTTTCAATCAAGAGATCTTTTTGTTTGAAGTTTGTTTTAAAGTAGGTCTACATAGTACAGTATTCATGACACAGTTCGTTCAGCCTTAATACCGTACCTCTTTTATTTTATGCAGTATATGGAACTCCATTGCCTGTTTTCTCCTTTTTGTCGCTTTAAGATGTTTATTTCAATTTTAAAAACGAACTTGAAAAAAAATTAATACGAATTCCTAGTTTGTATGTATATTTTTTAATTTATACGCAAATTTAAGAACTACCCGTTTAGGGAGCTGAGAGGAAATTATTGGTTCTTTTTTGTCCCATTTGAAAAATAACATAGGGAAAACTTTCATTGTCTCTATTCCTAACCCATTCATAAATTACCCAAAGTAGCCTAACCTATACCTACACCCAAAGTAAAATTGTCTTAAAATTATGATTAACACCTACCTTATAATATCACTAAACTTAAATAAAATTTATTTAGGCCTATCTACCCGCCATTTTGGAAAATAAGTTTATTTACGAATAAATGTGAATTTTATGAGAAAAAATTTTTAGTACAATATTTTACTGAATAGTTTTGGAGATAATGTAAGGCAATTAAAGTTTCCCTTTGTCATTCTTATGGGGCAAATAACGAACTTCAAAAGACCCTAGCTTCGTATAATAATCATTAGGTTTAGGAAAAAATGTCTGGGAGTAAAAAGGTCTTAAAAATTACTACAGGCCTACAAGCCAAAAATAACCTAAAAATTGAGGGCTAGTTTTTTAAGGGGTCCACACACTATCGAACATGCTGAATTACACAAAACCAATGTACGATGTATGACGTCGACGTCATAGTTGATCAAGGAAGGGCCATCATAATTTTAAGTTCCAATATATTAGGGCTTATAGTGCTCTGGATTTAGAGGTAAACAATTTTATTTTACAGTTCAATTTTTACATTATATTGACTCATGTGCTATGCAGCGTGGTTTTGTTTTACTATTCTTGAAACTCGGTGGCTGTCCAAAGCTACGCGCGCACTACGGCGGCACGGTACGGACGGACGGGCGGTACAGCAATTTTCACAAGTCTTCAGGACCTCCGCCATCTTGATTTTTAGCCCCATAAGAACAATGTTAATTATAGGGGTCTTTAAAACACTTTATCTCGATAATCTTGCATCGGATTCGCATGAAACTTGAATATGTTCACCACAGGTATGGCGGTTCATTTGACGTGGATAAATTTTTTAATAAACCTAAAAAAAATTGTTTAACATGGTTTAAAAATGGTGATAATAAACATTGTTTTTTATTCGCTATGCGAGTGGTTAATTAATATTTTTTATTAATTTTCTATCACGTCAAATGATGGACACTATGGTAACATTTAAAATGACATCAAGTTTGTAATTTTCAGACGAAAAACAAACTCACAGTCATGTTTCAAATTTAACATTGTTCTCATGGAACAAAACACACCGAAATAGCGTAGGTACTGCATACTCTTAACAGTGAATCTCATATAAGAGTGCACGCACTAAGGCTGTACGGCACCGAACGGACACTCCCGGACGATCCGCACCTTCCGCATTTTTGCAAAAGATTCCGGAGAAGGAATTTCAGGATGTTTTCCGAGCTGCCGTGACGGCCCAGTGCGCGCAACCTTGGGACGGGCGGCACGGAATTTTCGTCGTTGTCTACCCAGCTCGCAATGGAAAATTTAGTTGCTATAACGACTTAACTAGGATATGTGTGTTAAATTCGATGGTTTAATGGGTAAATACAACAAGTTGAACATTATGAGACACCCCCAGCATACATGAATATAGAAATATTGTTCTTTATAGTTATAGATATCTTATTCCTTATCCTTATCTTATTCCTTATCCTTATCTTATTCCTTTTCCTTATTTTTCTCTTAAAAATGAAAATTATCGCCACTAAATCCTCAGCTACGGGCGTAATATTTAATTTACTCTCCTCAAATACTGATCTCTTTTGACGGAATGTGCGAATGTCCGGAACGGCGGCGGAACGCCGGAACCGCTAGTACGTTCACCCCCTCCAAAAACTGCGGGCTACGCGCCCCTGTGACGCCTATACGACTTCACTAGCCTATAGCTGCAGACTAATCGCTCGCCCTTCTCCGTCATTTTACCAATCCTGAAAAGTAGTGGCAAAACTGGAACTCTGGGCCATGACGTCATCACGATGACGTCATCAATGGCTATGACGTCATAATGAGAATGAGAATGTTTTATTGTCGTTTTACAATAATGCATTGACAAAGTCAAAAACTATATCTAATAATGTAAGATAACGTCAAAAAAGGCTTTATACTGTTCAGCAGTATACAAGATAAAAACTTAAGTATAGCTTAGCTAAAATAAAACTAAAAAACAGATTTGTCTTTCAGGTAGGTCTAAAAATTCTGAGAGTACATAAAATGGGTTCTATAAAAGCCAATCATAAAACCTTTTTAAAAAAATATTCTCAGAATATTTGTTTGATAAATTAATTAACTTGTTAAAAATCTGTTGAGAAGTAACCATACGACTGTGTTGTGTTTTAGTTAGCCTAAACAGTGCTCTATTGCAATTTTATTTTTGTTTCTAGTGTTATAACTATGTACATCACTACTGAGTATTAGAGATTGAAGATTTTTAAAGATAAAAGAAACAGAATCAAAAATGTAGGCCTATAGGTTTATTACTGTCATAATTTTTAATTGGATAAATAAAGGATAAATAATTTGCAGTGTTCCAGAGGTCCAACTTTTGATATTACCCTAATTGCTTTCTTTTGGAGAATAAGGATATCTTTAATGTTACTGCTGTTACCCCAAATTAAAAGTCCATATTTAATAATTGATTGAAAGAAAGCAAAATATACGGATCTTACATAATCCTCAGGATATAATGACGACATATGACGTCATAATGACGGCATATGACGTCATAATGACGACATATGACGTCATACCTATGACGTAATGGTGACGTCATTATCGCTGACGTCATCATGATGACGTCACTGACGTTAATTAGGTCAAGGTCACGCAAGAGTAGAAAAATTTTTTTTGCACTTTTGCGAATCCTTGAGAAATATTTCATTTTCTCAACAAAATTTGAGACAACCGCCAAGCTGTTGGACTAGCCGTCAAACCCGACATGCTCGACCTATATTTTCAATAGTTGTGGACCCCTTTAAAAACTATGATTTGCCCGCCATATTAAAAAAAATTGTGGAAAATTTCGAAAATACAATATCTAATAGTAACTTAAAAATAAAGGGTTACTTTTTTTACTTCTTATGTTAAATAAAACAAATAAAGGCTATTAGAACACGGTTTAGGCTCAACACCATGTATATAAAACTGTGCATTTCTGAAATTCCAACAGGTGAAAATGAAAACCTGTGAGAAATGCAATAAGTGTATTTCGCGGAAGAACTTTGATCGCCACCTCAAGATTTGTCCCGGCGAGCCGGTGCGCCTGGCCGAGCCCCAGGCGCCGTGCGAGTTCTGCGGGACGATGTCGACACGGTCCCACATGAGCCGCCACCTGGTCACGTGCAAAGTGAAGCGGGCGATGGATGTACTCGCCCCGAAGACACATGAGGAACACACTCAAAATGTAAGATATAAAGGTGAATTGCAAATTACACAAGTGAAGTAAAACCCCTTTTTGGGAGTAACAACATACTTTTATACTAACAATGATTTTAAAATAAACTAGGCCTACTCCATAAAAAAGTACTTGTTTTTTATACTTGCTGCTCGAAACCGATAAATTTAATTTTGACTATCACACTATGTCATTGTAAAAAATGTAACGTTTAGTTCTAAATCAATTACACCCGACCAATCCAATATTGTGATTACAGTAGACTCCCTCTTAACCGGCCACCTTTTAACCGGTCTCCGCTTTAACCGGCCTACCCTGACACAAAATAACATCTTTTTAACCGGCCATTTTTTTATCTCAACATCGCTTTAACCGGCCGAGTTTCGCCGGAAACGTAGTTTTCTTATCTAATGTAGGTATCATTCAATTCAACTTTATTTCATATTGACGTTCTCAAACCAATTAAGATGTAACGTCCTGGACGGAAGTGAATGCCACCGGAAGTCAATGTGTTTGGACCTACTACCCAGTAGACAACAATAAAGAAACGGATTGTTATTAGTGTAGGTTTGTTGTGGATTTCATGGGCGGTGGATGTTAGCTATAAATCATATACAGTAATGTATTTTAGGTTGTTTTAAAAGTAATAATTATATTTAAGCCATATAAAATTGTGGGTTGGTGTTCTTAAATGAACATCGGTTTAACCGGCCAATTCATTATCCGGCCGCGGCTTGGTCCCGAGGTGGCCGGTTAAGAGGGAGTCTACTGTATCAGTAAGCACCCAGAAGTACCTATTTACAACTGAACTAAAAAATTCAAACCAGTCCCAATGTTACTCAAATGGGAAAATTTTAAATTTCAATTATGCATAGCAACTTTATATTACGTCCAATGCTCATAACTTTTTCGCAGAAATTACTACAGACCAAGCACTACTAATCATTCAACGATACCAAAAACTTGAAAATCGGTTGAAAATTGTAGGAGTTCCAACTAAAAATACACCTTTAGCGTATTAAATAAGTAAGTTTAGATATTTTATAACAAATTATTGTCTGTATTGACGAAAGTATATTGTAATACTAACTAACGGCAAGCATAAGAACACTGACTGGGACGTCACCATTTTATTTGGGTTTGTATTGCGCAGTCTACTACGTGACCCCTGCGATCGCACAGAATTAAAGTGTGAACCATACGGGTTTTGGGCGAAAAATTGTATTTTATTCCCCTGTTTCGGACGTACATAACAATTTTTGAGTTATTTAATTATGAAATTTTAAGTGGCCACTTTTTTGAAACGAGTAGGCCTAGAGATATTTATTTTTAGCTAAAATGTAACTTAGTAACATTAAGTACGGTACCATGCAAAGTTTTAATTCGATGTCCCACGCAACTGAGATAAAAATATTCATACAAAACACACATGACGCACAGATAGACAGACGAAACAAGCGAGGTACTAATAAGTACTAATAAAATCAATATTTTTGCAAATGTCTCGAAATTAAAAAAAATAATTATTTTTCGCAAACCTTGAATTTGGACTGAGTACTCCAAAATCATTAACAAAACAATAAGACAGAATTAAAATGCTTTATGATTTGCAACCAGAGGGATTTCTTTCTTGTATTGTTGAAATCAATGAATCTATAGAATGGTATTGAACTACATTCTTGGATCTAACTGTTATCAGCTTGCCAATAAATTAATGTAGCTTTAACCATTGAATTAACGTAATGATTTTATGCAGACTTTGATTTTACAATGTTTTTTACATGAAGGCTAATCATTCCAGGGCTCCTGTGCCAAAATCAAGCACCCCGATGACGTTCAATTATTTGTTTGCTACGAATGCAACAGACCATTCAAACAAAAAGAAGATCTGCAACGACATTTACTGTTGCATACAAGTGGGTATTGAGTAGTAAATTCTATAGCTAAAAAGAATATCCATAGTATAATAACGTCTTTGGTCTTATCTTTTTAAAGTTGATCATAGAATTACCTATATAAGTTTATAGGCCATCAAATAGATCTTTATTCTGTGTTAGGGAAGACCTGCTTTACAAAAGTAATGACCTAATTATGCAAATTTCTATCCTGAAAACCCTCCTTTAGTATTTGTTGTGTGCTTTATCTAAAGAAGTTATAGCCTAAATAGGCTTTTCATTTTTATTCAGTAACATGAAGCACGCTTGTCACGGAGTATTGTCTTTGTTAAATTTTCACAGTATAACGTAACATTAGGGCCATAAAAAATGAGCCTATAAAATGCGGACAATTTTTGTACACAATAAATTCCCCTTTTTGGTACGGGTAGTGCAACAAGTTCCAAATTTGAGGCTAGGTGACGTTTAAAGTGTGGTAGCATACATGTGTATATATGCCTTACCTTGCCGTCAGAATCTAATAAGAGCCAATTTCATTAGCAACATTTTGAATTACTATTCAATTAAAAACAATTCTAATTTGTAAAGTACCGTATACAAAATAGTAATTTTAAAATCGTATACTCCATTTACAATATATATTATTTATTCTATTTGTAATTTATTGCTTTTCATTTTGGATGTGTTTATTGTATGAATGTTTATAGACGGTATTTTTATTTTGTAAATTTATTGTCAAGTACGAGTAATTGCTAATTTACCTCCAACAACCCTTAAGAAACAAGAAACTCTTTCTAGGGGAGGGAAAGTGTAGCAAAGCAAGTTTCTCCAAGATTTGAGCTATTATTGCTACTTTCACAACCCATATCTCTACAGTTCACAAAGGGTCAGTCACTCCACGCTTGCCTCCACCTAAAGTGCTTTATTGTTTGCCCTCACTGCTGTCATGCTGTCACTGTCAGCCAATCCTTCTCAGAAGTTAACTGTTACAGCCGTCGAATTTTGTATGTGAAATAAAGGTAGGAGTTATATGGTACGGTATATGTTATTGATATTAATTTATTATTCTTTTAGTTTGTTTATGTTTTGGAGATTTATTGTAAGTTATAACAATACCATTTTAATTAAAGTCTAATATGGAAAATCTTATGTTCTATTCAAAATGACAACCAAGACATGTAATAACAAAATTTGACTTGAGTTTTTTCTGTGCATTGGTTACAATCTTGACATTCTTAATACAGTAGTTACTTCCTTTGCGTTTCCTAATTTTTAAAATACAAAATCGCTGTTAATAAAGTTAGGTTCTGCTTATCTTTACTGAAAACACTGTTTGCAAGGGCAAATTCTTTCTTGGTCTAAAGTGTTCTTAATGTATGTGTTTTTGGACACAAGAAATAAATTATGTTGTTCTTATTCTTATTGAAATTTTTTGTAACAACTATAATTTAACCAAAATGAACTGATAACTGCAGTAAAAAAAACAACAAAATGTTACATTATCAACATGTGGTTTAAAAAATATATCTCACTGTGCAATGAAGGTTGGTGGGGAGGTTATTCGTTGTGGTGGGGGGGGGGGGGGGTCGGGGGTCGGGGATGGTTCGTGTGGCGAGTGAGCTGGTCTTGATGTTCCTTACATCTATTATTTCTATTACAGTAGTTGATTAAACTGTCAGACCCTCAAATATGGAATACGACTTTTGTCGTATGTCATCATGTACCTACACCACTGGTCCGAAAAATTATCGTAGAATTTACTATTCTAGTTAATGTATCATAACACAAGTGACAGTTCTTTTAACTTAGATGTAACTGTAGAGTGTAGATATTGGTGTCCCAGACCACCCATACACCCATTTTAAAAATTTTTACAAAAATAAATTGTGCCGTTATAGGTAAGCTCTAATTGTGGTTAAGCTCTATCGATTGACTCTAATTTAAATGTACAGGATGTACCAGATGTGACCTATCCAGACCGGAAATCGTAAATCCCCCACTTTTTATGATATTTTTGGATTCTACACGTTATTTTAATTTATTTATTTTATTTATTTATTTTAAGACAAATTTACAATTAAATTTGTATCCCTAATCATGTATTAAACAGTTGTATATTTGTAATTGTCCTACACATTGTAAAATAATGTAGCAACAATAAATTATTTGATTGTTACACTTTCATTCATTATTGAGTAAACCAAGATATTCCCCTATCACCTCCATCAGAAGAGGTTTCTTAATGTAGAAGGTTAAATAACAATAAACATACAGTGGACTCCTTCTTAACCAGCGACCTTTTAACCACAATGCAAATTAACCAGTCTTCCATCTGTCAGGATGACAACATTGTTTTACCCGGCTACTTTATAAAACTTAGTAGACAAATAAAATATGTAGACAAATAATTTCAAGGTCCATATGTGTAGAGCTGTTGCAAACATAAATTTTTTATTTCTGAATTTATTACTAATTTTAGGCCACAGGAAGGTGTACTTAATATGTTTGTAAGTACTTTGGATAAACTGGCAATGTTGTTCAGCCTTGGTCTGGTTCCGAGCTGGCTGGTTTAAGGGAAACTATTGTACTATAGATAAAAAAAAAACTACATAAACATTCATCTTTGAATAAAACAGCCTCTTTATACAACTTAGAATTGTTTAATATTACAAATTTAGTTTATAAAAGTTGGATTTTGGGTTCTTGTGATTCAGGGAGAATTACATTTGCATTCGACTTCAGAAGCACTTATTATTAGAAAACCTGCATACTTTAAGTACTACTTTCAATATATTTTTTACTATGAAAATAATATAATTGAGCAAATTATATTAATCTACTGTATTTTATCTGTGAAAGTTGGTTTTGTTATATTATTCACTTTATCTAAGCAGAATCTGATCTGTTGTAGACGACCCACACTCAACCCGCTACATATGTGCACACTGTAGCGAGCCGTATGGTTGTCTCTTAGACCTTGGACGTCATATCAAAGCACGCCATACTTCAGGTTAGTTCCAGTGTCTATGGCACTTAATTACTACAGTAGCACTTCAACTATACGATATAGCAACCTCAAAAGAAAACCTTGGCATTCGAACTGGCAAACCAGTTTATTAAGTTTGTAGAATTTTGGTCTGGAATTCATACTCTTAGTTGTCACGTATTAGTTAAAAATCACCCACAGACAAAAATGAAGCACTGGCAAACCTAAAAACTAATTTTATTTAAGTCAGTTCTCATATATATATATATATATATATATATATATATATATATATTTTTTTTTTTTTCTTACTAGGTATTATCTTCTGACATTCCTTGTCACTGTTGGTTATGTTGCGACGCGTTTCGTCACTACAGTGACATTTTCAAGCATCTTCGCACTAGCGTTTCGTCATAAAGTTAAAATCAAACATTTACACACGACACAGATACATAAATAATACCGGTAACACTTAAACATGTATCACGTCGACGCGGTGGTCACATTTTGCACGACACGGACGGATCGTTTGCGAGCACTAGATCATCAACCCAGTCTTTGCAAACGCTGACATCAAAATTTCTTTTAACACATTCGCTGCTGACAGCTGCTAAAGCAGTTGCCCGCCCACTAGCTCTGTGTGCTGACAACTGCTAAAGCAGTGGCGTGCTCCCTTCAAAGATATTGCTTCAGTGTGAGCCCAGCTCTTTGCCGGGAAGGTTTATATCGTCCCCGCATGTTGTGCCGGTTTCGCTCGTTAATCCGTTTCCGGATCGGGAATTCTGTTCGTTTTCTCGCTATCGTTGGAGGAATGGAAATATAATTCAGCATGTTGGTTGAGTTTTGACATTTTATATGCCGCAGCAAACGTGTTAAATAATTTGACAAATTTTCTTTATAATTTTAACTTTATGCGCACTTAAATAAATACATATTTACAGTTAGAAGTCGTAAAATAGAATCTGTTTAGCTAAATCCTGGTTTTAGGATTATTATTGAATGAGCAGAAAGAATTAAGTTGAAAATATTGGTCGTATTACACTCATCTAAGGGCCGGTTTCCCGAAGCAAGTACCTTAAATTGTTCATATGTTTAACATTGAATTAAACTAAGTTTAAGTTAAACGTGTTTGGAGAAACCGGCCCTAAGCTGGTAATATTTTCAGCAGTAATGTATATTTAAACTCGGACAACTTAAACTCACATTCTTGTAATTTGAAGAAAGTTATTGTAATTTAATCCCTTTCAAATTCCTTAACGAACTCATTGATCCCAAAATTAATACATGAGGAGCTAATGGATTTTCTTAAGTTAGTATTAAAAAATTTAAAGTATACTAATACAATACTCAGGGCTCAAGAGAACGACCTGTGCTAAAGACTTGTTAGTTTGAATGTTTTAGTGCTTCTTTTTGCAGTAAAAACTACATTGATCCTTTTAAGACTTTCTTTAGTTTGGAAGAAAATCAGTTTTTCTAAATATAAATTTTAGGAAATAAAAACTAATGGTTTTTTTGTATTGTTATCCGTAAATTTTGTTCTCTATCATTCAATATAATTAAGTTACTAGGGACCAAATAAATGCTATCTTGTTCACGAGGTGATACTTTTCTCAATAAAGCTATACAGTTAACTATGATTGATAAACATAATCTCTGGAAAGGTGTTTTAGCTCAATAGTCTTATTTACAATTAAAGAATTTTCTTCAAGTACATGCCCTATATTTTGTCAAATGCACCTTGAGAAAAATGTAAATAGTCATTTGTAATGTAAAACTTTCCAATGAGAGTATGCTTTAGTTCAGGTCCGCGGAAATAACTCTATTCCTTTGTTAAGGTCAATGCCTTCCCAATTTTTTGATTTATCGTCTCACACCCAGTGACAGATACTGTACAGCCATAATAAAAGAATATAGTGTTAAAGTTGTTGATTTTTTCCATGCTCCCATACCATTGGGGATTTTATTTTTACTTTTCCTTAACATGGTGACGGCCACAGTGTGTTGGGGTGGCCCTGGCTGCCATGTAATAATGTATGTATACAATTTAATCTGAAAATCTAATTTGATTTGTTCCCTTTTTAGAGTCTGGAGACAACAATAATGTAAAGGATAGCATGGAAAGCAAAGACAACTTTCCTTTCAAAAATAGAAATGACTTTGTCCAGGAAATGTGAGTATCAGTATATAGTAAAATATACAGTACTAGGGGGCCTGTGCGCATTTTGTAATATATTTATTTCTATTTTTACAATACAATTCAAAAATATTATGCCTTTTCGGACAATATTTATGTTGATTATGCAGTGACAGACGATCTATTGTTACAATCTGACTTAAAAATTCATGGTAAGATAATAGATCAGCTGTTAAGTTACAATTCACATTTAAAACTCTTATAATAAAAGTTTTGGTCAACAATTTAAAGTGTTTTCTAGAAATAAGTCATAGGCAAGGGGGGCAAAGACCAAAATGAAATGACCTTTTTAATCACCAATTGCACTCACGTTAGATCATAAGATGTAAAATCTATACTTATTTAATACGCTAAGGGGTTTTTTGTCTTGAGAACTCCTCCTACAATTTTCAACCGATTGTCAAGTTTTTGGTGTCGTTGGATAGGGCTTGGTCTGTAGTTGTTTCCGCCAAAAATTTATGAGAATCAGACTGAAAATAAAGGCGCTATTCAACATTGAAATCTCAAAATTTCCCATTTAAATAACATTGGGGACTGAATAAAACATTTGAACTATCTGTTAATAATCAGCTGTAAATACGTGTAATTATTGGCAATTAAAGATATTCACATTATTGGATTGGTCGGGTGTCATTGATTTAGAGCTAAAGTAACATTTGTACTGTATTTAAATAAATTGCTCGATTTCGAGCAACACGTATACTAGTAACACATCAATCTTGAAAATCGTTTCAGTAGGTCGGGAGAAAAAGGAATGTAACAGACAAAACCCTTATAGAATTGAGTAGATACATATTCTTTAGGTTTCTTTATAAAACATGATCCTTCTCGAGAATTATGGGGTGAGGAGAGGGGGGGGGGAGCAGAGATATAAACTGTAGGCAAAACATTTATACTTGTGACACACATGTTCGAGTACCTGATTTCTTAAAAAACTTATAATGTATTTCAGTGACTCATAGTCAGCTGTTAAATTTTTAAGCCAAACCTATGCCTTGTTAAAAATCAACTAAGAGTTCTAAACTTATACCGGTATTAAAAAGCAACTGTTGCCAATAATGTTGTAAAACTGATACCTACACAAAATACCGTCATGTGAAATTACCAGCTGGTATGCAACAGTAAAATAAAACAAAAACAAAAAAAGCTTCAGCCAGTGGAATGTTAGCAAGGATAAAAAAAACACTTCCCACCACTATTTCTGACCCCTTTAACGATCAAGTTTTAAAACTTGGGGTGTATCAACAACTCTTTTTTTAGTCCGGCTTAAAATGGGCCTGTACTGGCTAGGTCGGCAGGTCAGCAAATACCGAGAGCCCATGTGCCCTATAGGGCCTGAAGGGGGGACCACGGGCCCGACGACCTCGTCTTGGCCCTTGGATATTACTAATGATGGATATCTCAGATAACTTCCTATATAAAAAAAATTACATTATTTAACCAAACTACACTTATTCACTGCTGTACATCAATAGATGTTTAACACGTTCGCGGCGGTGAGGTTTTTGCTCGAACCTCATCACCATCCTGAATGTAAAAATTGTAAAACCCACCGTAGCAGCAGCACAGCCCAGTAAAAACCCACGTGGTCCCGAAATACATTGTACTATTGAGCAGTGCTGTGCAAAGCTTCCGATTTCTAGCTCAGATCCTGGCTTAAAAATATCAAATCATGTTGTAAAGCAGTGCAGCTTGGGAGCGATCGCACCCATCAGGATGGCATTAGGGTTCTGCGTGGGAGCGATAGCTCCCATGCCGCCGTGAACGTGTTAAAATGCTCGTTATTATAATTGTAAAATTTCAAATTTCAATGATGGATACCATAGCACCTTTATTCTAAATGCAATTCTTAACAATTTTTGGCAGAAACAACAACTACAGAAGGAGTTCCAAATTAAAAAAACTTCAATGTTTTAAACACACTTTATATCTATGCCTGAGGCATTTTATAACTTATTGAATGGTTTTAACCTAAGTCTTGTTACTATAATGTCGACCTATTGATAGATATCATCATTAATAGCCCAACGGCAAATGGCAACTGGTTTCCACTATCGAACCTTTATAAAGCTACTAACTTTACTCAAAATCAGACTGCCAACCTTTGGATTCAAAGTTGAGCACTATAACCATTCAGCTACCCATTCAGTACCAAATAAGTATAGATTTATCTTTATAGTTACTCAAAAATGGTTTTATAGATACATTACTTTACTTGATACTTGAAAAATAGGTCAATGTTGTTGCAGTGATCGTGGTGTCCACAACAGTTTTACAAAGGAATTAGTGCCAGTAAGTATGATCTATTATGATAGTTTTTACAGTATATACATAAACTTAAGCTAGGTTTACACATGGGAGTTTTTAGCTCTCAGAGAGTTTTTGGGAGTGATAAGCAGATAAGCTAGATAGTACTCTCAGCAAACTCTCTGACGGTAACTATCTTGAAAAGTTTCCTGTAGTATAAACACTTCTGCGAGTAACTCCTGAGAGTATCAAACTCTCACGTGTAAACCTAGCTTTATTCTTATTTCAAGAATCAAGAGTATCAAACTCTCACGTGTAAACCTAGCTTCATTCTTATTTAAAGAATCATGAAACAACAACTGTTGTATTAATAAAAACGTTATTTTAGAAATGTTTTAAGAAAGAAGGGGGATGAAATTTTAAGAGGGGGTTAAAGGGTTTCTCTCAAAACATCAAGCAGTGCTTCACCCGCTCCAATTCAGTGTCTTCATATTTAGCCCGATAAAGGTGAGAGAGAGGTTTTAAATAAAAGATAAAGACTTGTGCTATTTGATTCACTTTTGGATTCCTAATATTTTGAATCTATATTAAGCTATAATGGTTCAAATTGATCAACTTCAGAACATTATGGATTCAAAATATAAAAAATTCAGAAACAAATTAAATAGGCAAGTCTTTTTTTTTTAGTTAAAATCTTGTTTTACTTTTGTCATCCTTTAGAGAAAGGTACTAAATGGGAGCGGGCGAAGAATTCACGATGAATTTTTGACCCCCGGGACCCCTGATCAATATCAGGGGACCCCTGTCAATACAGCCTCTAACGGCAGCTGTTGAAACTGCTGGGCAAACAGGCTATTAATTTTTCCTCCACCTACTATGTAAAGCCATATTTTACTCCTTGGAATAGAGTACTAAAATACTAGTTTTTATTCCATGTGACTCGATTACTAAATGTTTTTACCTAGGGAAAACTCAACTTTTTTTGCACCACGGGGCCAAAGTTTTACATAAGAATAACATTAAAAAAGAGATTGTCATGGACTATTATTAAAAGTGAGACTAGGTTAAAATGGGTTTTGTGTGTTTTTTAAGTGAGAATTTCAACTCGGCAAATGTTTGTTCTTTCTAATGTGTTCTATAAAATAGATATATCCTACATTGTGAGTGTGGGTAAGTTAATGTGACTAATCCAGCTTGTTGGAGCAAGGATCATATGAACGTTGTAATAGGCCTAGTTATTTGTTATTCGTGTAGGTGGAGGAAAAATGTTGTGTGCATCTAAGGACTAAAGTACGTTTTCTCTCTCTGGGAAATTGTCAACAGTTTCCATTCAGGGATAGAAAGTTGTACTTTAGTCCCTGGAAGCACAAATAACTATAGTCAATGAATAGCATCTTGGCCTAAATTCCATGGCAAAATTACCTCCCTCACCATCATCTACCTGAGTCTTGGGTCTCATGCGTGCTGAAGTGTAGCAGCATTTCTTTCGCTAAAGTGTTTTACACTGAATACGGGATATTGACTCTCGTCCTCTGAATGGTTATGTAACATTGCGAACCGCACTCAGGTGCTTCCTGCAACGGCCACTTGACTACGCATGCAAAATAATTGCTCTATCTCTTAAAACCCTCCCCTCTTATCATAATAAACATGAAATAGAAACAAACACCATTTGGTAACCATTTTAAATTTGGGGAAATATGTTTTGGAATATTAACAGTAAAAATAATAATTTTCAGTTCTATTGAATTGAAAAAATAATAACACTCTCTCAAATTTAACCCGAAAGGAGCTTTGGTCTTTAAAACCAACTGGTGTAAAAATTCAGAATTTTTTAGTACCATTTGGTTACTTTTTGAGTTTTGATTTGGTTTTGTTCTATGAACTGCTTTAAGATTAAAGCATTCCTCAAAATTTTGGTTGTGGTGAAAAGCATGATTGTTAATTGGTTTCTGATTGTCTTTGTGCCCCACATCATCCACTGAATTAAAAAGTTTCAAACGGGGTTCACCCGTTATTTGGTGGGTCAACCTGCGAAACTCACAATGTTGTCTACCAACTGCCTTTAAACACTGTTCAAAAGAATATATTGGTCAGACATCTAACTTGCTGCTAGTTCGCATGACTGGCCACTGTTTCAATTTTAAGTCCTCGTAATTCTTCCAAGTTAAAGTAGGACAAAATGATAAAACAAAATTAGCTTCAATTCAAAATTGTTCTAACTGTTGTACAAAAACAAATGATGGCTAATTTTTTTTATCTAATATTCACTTATATAATAAAATGTCAAAAAGAGTTATTTGACTATCCGTTTGGAGGTAGGAAGAAAAAAAGTTATTAAAACATAACTCAAAGGCACAAGTTTTTGTAATGTTTGCATTCGTTTGAATGATATGTTTAAAAGATGAAAAGATTGTTTTGTATAGCGTTTTGAGGTATTGTTCTAAAAAAATCACATTATCAGTGTCAGATTTCCCTTTAAAAACTATTGCTTGGATAATCAAAATATTCAGAAATCAGAACTAGGCTTGGTCCCAGTTAGTTGGGATTAGCAGGGTTCTAGTGTATTTTTAATATTTTATAATAATATATATGTATATTCTTTTTAGGTGTGTGGGGCGCAATCAAACTTAGATAACCAAAAACAAGAATTAAAAATAGAAACAAAATTTGAAGAAGCTAGTCATGGCAGTATTTTGAAACTTGGAGGAAGTAAAATAAAACTACCAGAATGTGATGATGAAGGTTTTATTCCAACACATCCCATTGATGGTGGCCAACTAGATGAAACTTCCTTAAACCAAAGTGAGGTGTGTGAATCTTCCACTGATGAACAAATTAACAATAGGCCTACTTTTTGTGATCAAGTGGGCATTGAGCGCAATATGATAAATAGAAATGTTTTATCATGTTCTAAATGCCATGGAGCTAAGTGCATTTGTCAGCCTGACCACATCACAAATGTTACGTCTTCAAACACTGAATCTAATTGTGAATGTTACAAATGCCGCCGTCAACAGATGGTTAAAAAAAATACAATGCGGTATAAATGCGAAAATTGTGGAAGATCATTCAAAGAAAAGGATCGCCTTGAAATACACAAGCGGACAAACTGTAATTTTCTTAAAGCATTTATTTGCAGTATTTGTGTGAAAGGATTTGGTTCTCCCAAAGCTTTGACGCATCATAATTTTGCATTTCATATTAAAGAACCAGGAGATCACCAGTGTAGTACCTGTGAAAAAATTTTTTCTAACCATTACTTATTGAAAGTGCATAAATGTAAGAAAAACACCTCTCCAACACTTCCTGAAATGCCAAGAGTTCCGTGTAAACTTTGTGGAAAAACCTTCATCAATAAGGATTCCCTTACGAATCACATGTTGTATTATCACAGTGCCAAAAAATATTTCTGCACTCACTGCAAAGCCGGATTTACTGATAAATCAGTATTGGCAACACATATACAATCCAAACACTCATCAGAAACTTTCCGTTGTGATATATGCGAGGTTAATTATAAAACTATGATTGGGCTCAAATTCCATATGAAAAAACATAATGTAAACAACAAATTCATATGTGAAACTTGTGGTAAAGAGTTCATAACTAAGGAGCGATTGCAGCTTCACGTCGCTACTCATAGTGATGAAAAACCGTGGGTCTGTGAACAATGTGGGAAAAGCTTTAGAACTACCTCAAATTTGCAGCAGCATTCTGTAACTCACTCAGAAAAACGCCCTTATGTCTGTGATGTCTGCGGCAGTGGCTTCCGCATCCGAAATCATTTGAGGCAGCACATGGCGGTACATGGAATGGTAAACACTTCAACCAAGAGGAAGCGGAGATATTGATCACGTCTGCCAATATGGCAATACTAAACCAGCAAAGTGTTCTTGAGATTAAAAAAATATGGATCTTAAAAAATGAGAAATGGCCATACAACCTGTTCCCTTATGGCCAACGTTCACCATTAAACTGTATAAACAATAAAGCGTGAAGTTCTTTTAAATATTCCATTTATTTGCAGTAAACCTGTATTAATGTTATGGAGTCTTATTTGACAGGCTTAAAAACCTGTAGTAGGATTCACGAAAATAGTCCGATGAGAGTCGACACAACACTTTGATGAATGTCCACAACTATATAAAGCCTATCCATTGACTATTTATACTGACGTGAATAGGATTTCCATCCAATACATTTAATTCTATACCAAAATTTGGAAGTTTTTGTTTTCGGGCCAGAGGCATTGCAATCAATGTTGTAATAATTCATCTGGATTTAAAACTGCTGCAAAAACACTTAACCACAACATAAACATAGCCCTTAGTTATAAAATGATTCATCCTTGGTTAAGAAGAGTGGTAGTACTGATTTACCTATCATATGTCATCTGTACCTCAATGTTCGCCACCGTAAATTGGTTTCAAACACACCTATGCACACTTCTAAACACTAGTCTATACACAAACATGTATGTAGTCAATGGCCTATCTAATAATTTAGATAGTAGTGGAGATGAATATATATCGGAATAATAGTCAAATAGATATTCAGATGCTTTTTTAAATTTTGATGTATGAAAATTAATTTTCACAGTTTTATTACCAAAAATTTAGACAAAAGTGCTCAGAATTTTCACATTATTTGGAAACCCCCAGATTTAGAAAAAAGAATGTTGTGACATAACAACGCAAAGCATTAGAAACATTTTTACTACATCTCAATCAAAACCTCTTGATTTTTGTTGGGTAAAATTAGTTTACAGTAGTGAAAGAAGATAATGAATAAAAGTGACCAAGATGTGATAATTTAATTTACAATATCAATAATTTATTCAGTTTCCAATGTACATTTTTACGATATATATAAAATAAAACGAAAACATCTGCTAAAATATATCTATACATTACAAATATGTTTGAGATAGAAAATAAATCAGTTCATTTAAAAACAAGAAAAGGGTTTAAACAAAAATATAATCAAATCAAATGGCTTTCATTAATCCAGTTTGTGCAACATTCTGTGATAGAGGGTGATCCAAACATTAGCTTAAACAGTGAGATAGTTTAAACAACTTTGCGAAGGTGGTAAGCTCAAGTAAGGCTTGTTGGGACACCGTCAAACAACAATTGTGGGCACTCTTTTCTTGTTACTATTACCTGACTGCCAACTGTATCTAATTCTTGGTTAGGAGAGCTAAACACTTCAAATATTACGAGTGCCCACCCACATATTGACATAAATAATTTAAGCAAAGAGCTTTAAAAACAAAGAAAGAGTTGACAATTTTTGTTTTTGAGAAAGCTTAGTAATCTTGCCGAACTTGTAGCTAAATTAAGTCAAGTAATTGGTGATAACTATTTATGTTTTCAAATTTATAAAATATTGTTTTGCTAAAATTTTATATGTATCCCTTGGCCACTTTAAAAATAAATTGACTTTAAAACTTCACATCAGTAACCAAAAATAAAATTTACAGATTCCTAAATAAATCTTTTGGAAAAATCTGTATACAGAAACTCCGATTTACATAAAGCAATTCTTGAAGGCCTACAATAATAATCCTCTGTACTAATTATAGAGTACTATGATTGACTATGTACACTAACAAGAATAGACTTCTTATCCAATGCTTTTTGTTTGACATCAAAACTTGGAAAGTTTGTGTACGCAGCGCCAGATTTGCTGCAATCAATGTTGTTATTATTCTGCTGGATTCACAGTGCTGCAAAAACACTTTACAAAAACATAAACATAACCCTCAGTTATAAAATGTTTCATCCTTGGTTGAGAAGAGTAGTAATACTGATTTATCTATCATATGTCACTTGACTTGTACTTCATGTACACCGCAGAAGATCGCACATCGTCAAAAGGTTTCAAACACGTCTATGCTATGAGAAGTCTTTTCACGTTAGTGTACATAGTCAAAGGTACAACACTCATTTTAAACCAGTAAAAAAAAAAAAATTATTGTGAGAATGAATACTAGAAAGTAATATGATATAGTCCCCACATAACATCACTTGGGTAGAACATTACACAAGCTTCGGTTCTATGAACAGTTCGAAGAAAATGAGCGATTTAAAATGTAACTTTAGGCCCATGTGATGAACTAAATTTCATTGTATGGCTCAATTTAAACTTCATAAATCAAAGACTTAACGACTTGTTTACATGGTAAAGATTGGTCCCAAAGCTTCCATCTTGTTCATGCTACTTTTATCTGACAATCCAATGCCCATCAAGAATGCCTATTTGGGAGCTACCATTAGAAGTAAAAGTATTCAAATGGACTGAGCAGAACCTTGAAAAATTTAGTTCATTACATATCCCTGAGTTGCATTTTGAAACTTCATTATGAGCTCAAGTGCAAAGCATCACTTTAGGCCCTAGTTGTAAAATATAAATTTTTACATATGATGACTAAATAAAAGAATACTGTATCTTTTAAATGTTTTAGGAGCAATTATAAAAAAAAAGATTATAAATATATCACATTCTACCCATGCTGGAGTTAAATATACAGAAAATGAAACCTTAAAATTACATTATAAAATAGTTTTAATTATCAATCATTTGCACAATCTTATTTTATTTCACACACAGTGTAAATAAAACTGTAACAAGCTGAGCTTGGAGAGAACGTAATATCACATACTGACTCATTTGACAAGTCTAGTCAATGGACGGCTACTTCCATCAGACACTAACAAACATGAATTTATCACTGAAATGCGTTTAATGAAATACAGGTTGATAAACGACAAACATAAGTAAACTTAATATGATAGAAGAGATAGTTTACTACAAATTATCTTAAAAAAATGATTCCATGGATTGAGATTTTCAAAAATTAATAATAATTTAATGTACAAAAAATAGCCAACTTTTAACACAACGTTTCACTTAATACAAGGTTTCATTTTATGAAGAATCTTTGATGAAAACATGCAAACAGAATATAACATATAACACATAGAATAAGTATAATAGTAACATATAAATAGAATTTACTTTAACAAGAGATAAACTAACGAACAGCCTTTGCATAGTATTTTAACAATATCAAGAAGTATCGAGAGCTTTAAAAATTAAGTTCATTTTGTGAATAAAAAAATTAAAAGAACAGAGTAAAAATGAGTAAATAAATTTATATGTATTTTGGTATTAATAAAAATAAACAATTTCACAAAATTAAAATTTTATATGATCTTTTTGGTAACTATAAGCCCTCAAATATTTGTGTAATGTTACTAAATAACAATCTTTGAACTTAATATATACTTTGAATGTCAACCATTTTAATTTCATGTAAAACAATAAACTATATTAAAATATTTATACACACTACACCACAACTAAAATGTGATGTTTTCAAAACTTAATATATAAAACTAAACTACATTATGCACAATGAATTGACAATAATGAGTACCTAGAAAAAACCAACAAAAATAAAATATTTACATTAATTCTAAACTAAACTCACGATATAAATATTTTTGTGACACTGCCATCAATTTAACTATTCGGTGCTTATCATATGTTTTCATTTGACACAGCTCTTTTTATGTGAACCTAATTTTCTTTGACTGGCCCCCCTTTGGTTCTGGATATGAATTTAAAAAAAAACCTCACAGCATATCTTATAAAAATAGTTGACTCACTTTTGATGGTACAAGGGCAATTTCTGGCTAAACTGGGGTGTATTCTCTAAGAAACCCGATAAACTAACTTAACCTTGTTAAAAAAATATGCCATCCGCTCTCCATAAGATCGATATGGGTAGTTTGACTGCCATTTTGAATTCAGACTCTTGGTAATCCACACTTGGCCAACGTTAGGGCCAGAGTTTTACACTTCCTGTTATGAAAATAGTTAAAAGGATAGGCCTATATTGTTGAATCAATGAGCTAATTAAACAGGTTTTATGCAAAGTAGGGAATTTCTTATTTTGGTCACTCGTACAAATGACAAACTAAAGCCTGGTTGTTCAATGCTGTATCCATTTGATTATTGTCCTTTTTAAATATTAAAGATTCATGTTTAGGGGATACTTTTTAAATAAATTTTTAAAGTTAAATATACAATTAGGAGCTAAAGTTTAATTTGTTTACTTATAAAGATATAAAACTCATGGAAATTCTAGTGGTATTAGAAGAAAAAATTCTCCCAGACTTCATGTTTGGACACAACATAAAACATTTTATTAAAAATTCCAAGCAAATTTGAAGTTGATCTGTAAATGCCTCTGAAAGACTCTGCTTCTGCTCTGCATCCTATTTTTTCTTTTCTTACCTATACAAAATGGAGTCTGGTATGAGGACGCTCTTTCCTTTGTTACAGAGAATCAATAAAACCTAAAATGGCACATGTAAAAAGAAATACTAGGCTACCATTCATTTTTTGTGACTTGACTACAAATAGGTAATATTTTTTTAAAGAAAATTAAATAATTCATTCTTGAGCGGAAGCAGAAGTTAATAATAAAGATTTACTTTCTGTCTTGGTAAATAACGTGAAATGCAGAAATTAGTTTTCACAATGTTAATATCATTAAAGAGGAAAAGGGTATTACTCTAAACTGCCAATTTAAGGTAATTCCTGCAACACATGTCAAGTGATATGAGAAGAACACTTATTAATGATGGTTATTCTATATACATAAAAAAAACTTCTAGCAATGAATGGAGGTGGAGGAAATCACAAGTTCAAGGGGAAGTCCTCCAGCAAATAATTGCAATTACAACTGATCATGACCAATTGTAGTTGTAAAGTTGCTGAAAACATTCAGGGCGGATTTTTAATAGCCTATATAAAACCCAAGAAATTCAATTTTAGCTTTTCATAATGCACAAAAAAAGTCAGATCAAAACAACATTAAAGCTATCGTAAAAAATTGTTTCGCAGGAACAGTGATTAGGATAAGAAAACATATAAATTTTTATATTTAACGTAATAAAACTTTGCCAAGCATGATTAAAACTAATCGTATAAAAATATCTAAAATGTACATATTGATTTTAAAATAATGTAGTGTCAACAATGTCGGACCTAGCACTAGGAAAGACTTTGAGTTACGTCGAGGTCGGCGGAGTGTAGCGCCAGGATGTCGTGGAAGGTCTGTTTTCCGACAGACATCCTGATGCAGGAGATGCTCTTGAACAGTTGGTCGGCGGGGAGGTCGTCTGGGAGTCGCGTCAGGAACTGCGAGCCGCGGACAAAATCCATCTGCAGCAGCACATCCTGACACAGGTGAAGAACACCTGCAATGCGTAGACAGCGGTTGGTGATAACAACTGATAACCGGGCGAGTACTCAAACATCGAGAAAAAAACACTACTTGGTATTAATGTGGGTAGTTTAAACTACTTAATGCTAATGAGTTCATTATAGTCACTTTCACTGTTTTCTCAGTGATTGCTGACGATGCTGAATGAATGATTCAAAATGTAATCAGATAATTATTATTATTCTAACAGCCTTGATACCTTTTTATGAAATTAATTAAAGTTATTACTTACATAATTGCCTTAAGGTATCAAAATATCCTCAAATCAATGGATTGCCGGACATGTTTCGAGGGCACTACCCCTCATCCTCAGCGGCAAATCAAACATAAAAAGCCCACATTTCAGTGGTTGTCAAATATTTAAAATTCAAATATGTGACTTCATGTTTTTAATATTTGACAACCACTGAAATGTGGGGGCTTTTTATGATTGATTTGCCGCTGAGGATGAGGGGTAGTGCCCTCAAAACATGTCCGGCAATCCATTGATTTGAGGATATTTTGATACCTTAAGGCAATTACTTGAAGTAATTAGTTAAAGGTAATAACTTGAAGTAATCAGATAAGTTTCAACGCAGAATATGACTAATTCAAACAAAATTTTTCAACCCCTATTCCTGTAAATTAATAAACCTTGTTACGAATATTTAAGCTGTTCACTACTGTTACTACAGATCTTATTTTATTGTTTTAAACTAGCTGATACCCAACATGCTCTGCAATCGAGAAAATCTCTCCGCCAGGCGATCAACAGGAGCAAGGCGAATAGCTGGAGGAGACTTCGTGACGACGTTGACTCCGACCCGTGGGGCCTGGGTTACAAACTTGTAACACAGAAACTCGGCGCCCGCTCTCCACCATCCATCATGGAGGGCGCCACCATGGGGAGGATCGTCGCTGCGTTGTTTCCTGAACATCCACAGCGACCGCCGGTTGACTTCGGACGGGTAGAGGACATTCCACTCTTCACTTTCGAGGAGCTGGAAACCTCCGTTCTTTCCCTGAAGAGCAACAAGGCTCCTGGCCCGGACGGGATTCCCAGTGAGGCTTTAAAGAAAGTATTTTCAATCAACGCTGACTTGTTGTTGAGAATGTACAATGCCTGTTTGGTTGAAGGGGTGTTTCCGGCTCCCTGGAAAACAGCCAGGCTTGTACTGATCAGCAAGGGCAAAGGTGATCCCGAGCTGCCGTCGTCCCACAGGCCTCTCTGCATGTTGGACACGGCTGGGAAGCTGTTCGAGAAGCTGATCCGTTCCCGCCTGACTTCTGCCGTAGAAGCTGCCGGGGACTTATGCCCCCGTCAGTACGGCTTCAGAAAGGGACGGTCAACGATCGACGCTGTCACCGAAGTTCAGAGAGCTGTGGAGAGAGCCGAGAGCCACAACCATTTCTCCCGCCGAGTAGTGCTTCTTGTTACGCTTGATGTCAAGAATGCCTTCAACTCGGCGAGGTGGGTCGATATGCTGGATGCGCTTCGCAACACCTTTAGTATTCCTGCATATCTGTTGCGGCTCATCGAGGATTATCTACGCTCTCGAAGCCTGATTTATGACACGAGGGACGGAACGCGGACGATGGAAGTCACTTCTGGTGCCGCACAAGGTTCAATACTCGGTCCGGATCTCTGGAACGTTGCCTATGACAGCCTCCTGAGGTCCGAGATGCCTGAGGAAACCACTTTGGTTGGGTACGCCGATGACGTTGCAGCTCTCATTACTGCACGCAGCGTTGAGCTGGCCCAACTGAAGTTGATCCGAGTTATGCGGGTGGTCAACACCTGGATGTCAGATCACGGTCTCTCGCTTGCTCTCAGTAAGACGGAGATTGTGATCCTCACGAAGAAGAGGATCGACACCGTCGTCCCACTTCGAGTGGGAAGGGAGGTGGTCACATCAACTCGTGCCGCTAAGTACCTCGGGGTTATGGTGGACACCAAGTTAAGCTGGAGGGATCAGATCTTCCGTACGGCGGACAAGGCCACTAAGGTAGTCACTTACCTTAGTAGACTGATGGCCAATGTCGGGGGTCCCCGATCCAGCAGAAGACGTCTGTTGATGTCCGCGGTCCAGTCCGTGCTCCTTTACGGGGCAGAGGTGTGGGCAGGCGCTCTAGATAAGGAGTGCTACAGGTTGCGACTCGCCCGGGTTCAGCGTCAAGCTGCGCTCCGGGTGTGTTCCGCCTACCGGACAGTGTCCGAGCCTGCCGTCCTGGTGGTCGCCGGAGTCATCCCTGTCAAGTTCTTGGCAGGGGAGAGGAAAGTGATTTATCAGAGACAAGGCGAGATCGGCAAGGATACGGCAAGAACAGAAGAGCACTCCCGAACCTTCCAGCAGTGGCAACACAGCTGGGAGCACGACACCCGAGGACGATGGACTGCGCGACTTATCAAGCAGGTCCAACCATGGGTGGAACGGCGGCATGGGGAGGTGGACTACTACCTGACCCAATTTTTGACAGGCCACGGCTACTTTCGGTCGTACCTGAACCGGATGGGAAAGACCGGTTCACCGGACTGCATTTATTGCCCGGGTGTTCCAGACGATGCGGAACACACTTTATTCCGCTGTCCCTGTTGGGAAGTTCCCCGCCTGGAGGCCACACTAATCTTTGGTGCATTTTCGGTGGACTCGGTCTGGCAAAAGATTTTGGAGGACGAGGGCAACTGGGATTGTTTGTCACAGTTCGTCCGGGGCATCCTCCTGGAAAAGAAAACCGATCTGGACCGCGAAGTGGCCCAGATCCCTTGACCGAGCGGCTGGATAAGGAGAGGGCCCCACGGGCGTAAGCCAAATTTAGGCCTAGCCTGACGTAATGTGATAAACAATTCCAGGTTAGATTCTTAAAGAGTAGAGGAGGTTTTTTAGTGGGTAAACCCGTTTTTAGGGGAGCCCCACACTACAGGCTGGCCACCTGTGTGCGTAATGCATTTTTCCGCCTCTCCCTCAAAAAAAAAAAAAAAAAAAAAACATGCTCTGCAATGCCAGCGTGAAAATTGTGTTTATTGTTTCCATGACAACAACTGAAAGAGAGTTTTCAACAATGACATGGGTAGGTTTATGATAGTTCTGAAAATAAGCCCTGAGGGTTATACAAAATCTAATGGGTTATGGACCTTCTCCATGAAATTTTCCACATGTGGACCAAGTTTCTTGGCAAACGGTCCAGCGGTTTCCGAGTCCATAAATTACAAATGTATAATAAATTATTTATTTGTCGTAAAAACATTACAGCCTTATTGACAAAGTATTTTTTTCAGCATCAAGGTAGGTCAAATGGCATACACAAGAACATAAAATACAACCTGCAAATAACATCTTCATCAAAGAATATCATGAAAATGTAATAGCAATCAACAACACAAAAAGGTACACACAATCTTTTTTTCTTTATTTAAATACAAACTAGAAAACAATTCTCTCCATGGCAAAAATTCCTCTACTGAGTACACTGGAGTGTCTAAAAGCCAATTGTAAAATTTTTAAAAATATTTTCAGTGTGCGTGTTCATTAGGTGTTAAAACTTATTGTACAGTTGTAGACCTAACACTTTATAGCTCTTTTACTTTTGGTTAGTCATGGAAATCTATAACTGCCTTGCGTTTGTTTTTGGGTGTTTTATGAATGTGTGTCAAAGTTAAAATTCAAAAGATTTGGGATTTTAAAAAGATATATTGTTAGATCAAATAGGTAGAGATAGATACAGTCAAAATTACTGAATTAATCAAAAGAGGCATACAATGGTCACGTTTGCCTAATTGCCCTAATTATCCTAGTTTCCTTCTTTTGAAGAATCAAAACTTCATTGATTCTGCTACAACTACCCCATGTTAGTTAGTGTTAGTGTTAGGGTTATGGGCTTAGTTAGATATGGGCTCATGTTAAGGTATGAGCCCATATCTGAAAAATCATTGGAAGTATGCAACCTTAACATAACCGATGTCTAGGGATGTGTCGGTACATAAAGTCGGTTCTCGGTACCACCGGTTCTTGGCAAAAGTACCGGTACCGAGAACCGATGTCAAAATCTCGGTACCGGTACCTCGGTACCTTGGTCTGTTTACAATAAAATAAACTAAAACAAAACGCGCCCGTCCACAGTTTTCTCGGAAATAACAATGCGATTGTATTTGAGACGACCAGGTAGACTGATAAAACTCCGATAAGAACTATGATGTCTTATCTTATCAGTAAGTTATTGTTCTGTCCGTCAGGCGCGGGGAGGAGGGGGGCCAGCCGGGCCGACGCAAGACAGTCCGCTACAGTTGACTGATAAGATAAGAGTACAGTTACCCTATCTCCTATATCCTGAATTATTTGTCCAACCAAAACAAATTATGGATATTTTTTTCGCCTTAGTTTTACAAGTCGATAGAAATATATTAAAGGTTGAATGATTTTTGGTTGAAAAAAAATTAGTTCATTATTTTGTTTAGTAATTATTAAAACTTTAAAATGAAATATAAATCATTAAATAACTAACAAATGTTCTTAAAGAATACAGAACAATGAAAAAAAAAATCATAAACCAAAACATAAAATATTCTAAGGATAGTCGGGTCCCAAAATTTCTAGACGTATTCGGGAACTACTGAACAATAGATGTTTACGTCCGGCGGCCGGCGATCTACACAAAAACATGGCACATTCCGTGAACGCCCGCGCGCCGGAGACGATCTATTGTTCAGCTTATCTATTGACGTCCGGCAGTAATTTATTCAAGAGGGGTGTTTTTTGCTCCTAGTACCAATTGCTACTTTTTGAACCAATTGCCGTAGAAAGCTAAGAGATGGCTCATTTAATTCGTCTAATCTTCACAAATTAAATAAAACGTCAAATAAAGTTATGTGACTTTTCATTCAAATTTAAATTAGAAAAGCATTGTTAAGTAAATCATTCATTTAGTACAATTATTGTTTTGTAATATTATAAGAACCTGATTATAATTTAATGTGATTTTTTTTTTTTTTAAACTTGAAACCCCATTAAAAATATATTTTTAAATTAAACATAAGAAATACATTTTTTAGTAAACTAATTTAATGAAGTAAGTTTATTAAAACAGATAGTGGTTGAAGAATTAACAATGCAGAATAAAAATACTTTTCAGCCTAACCCTAGGGAGATTTTTGATCGGAGACCTAAGGGAAATGATTTTTTACTAGGCCCGACCCGAAGTTTAAGTGTTAAAATTTGGCCTGTGGACTCCTAAATCTGTTATTGTACATAAAAAAATATTCTAAAACAAACATTTACTATTTTTTATTATTTTTAGTAAAATCTACTTTTGATGAACGTTTTCACATAGACACCCCAACACTGTTGTCACTCAATCCTAATTCTTTTACTTTCATGTGTTGGTTAATTTAATTCCTTCATTCTCAATACTTTTGAAATATCACTTCAATGTACAAACTTTTTTTTATATTTCCTGTTATATTAAACTCAATTAAAAAATGAGTACTTGGTACCGGTACCGAGAACCGAGAACCGATCCTTTAAAAGAACCGGTACCGGTACCGACTTTGAAATTTTGGTACCGACCCATCACTACCGATGTCAACACAAAAGGTTAGATGTCTTAGCAGTTATATAACTCGCGAGAGTTTAGTTGTAATGTAGTCAATGTGTGAGCTCCAGGTCAAGTGGTTATCAATGAAAATACCTAAGAATTTAATACAGGTATTAATGGACTGTAGAGTGAAAATAATATTTTGAGTTTTATCAGCAATCATAACAAAACCATTTTAAATATACTAATCTGAGGCCTCAATTAAAATTGTTTCCGCCATCTGTTTGAGCTTTTCGAGATCAGAATGGCAGTTAAAAAAAGTTGTGTCAGCTGTACAAAGCAGGCTGTTGGCTTTCACAGAAATAGGGAGATCATTGATGGTAGTTATGAAAAGTAAAGGTCCTAAAATGGAACCTTGAGGAACCCCCTAGTTAATCTTTACTCTTCAGACCACTGATCATCAATATAAACCTTCTGTTTTCGGTTATGCAGATAAGACTCAAAAAACTTGAGGGCAGAACCTTTGATACCATAGTGAGACAACTCAGTAAGAAGAATTTTAGGGTCACACAAAGTGGCCTGAGCATAGGCTCTATTTTCAAAGGCTGACAGAACCAGCCTTACTAAACTGTCTAAAGCCTTCACAGTTCAAAATCCCTTTCTAAAACAAAACTGACATACTGAGTATATTATTATCCTCTAAAAATTGGCTAATTTGAGCATATACTACAATCTCTATTATTTTTGACAGAATGAGGACAACAGAAATTGGGCGGCAGCTTTCTGGGTTCGATTTGTGACCTTTATGGGGACAGACTAGAGATATTTTTAGGGGATTTGGGAAAAAGCCTTCCTCAAGACAAACAAACATATATACAAACATCCTCTTTTATAAATATAGATACTTCTTTAACATAATGAGGTTTAACACTATTATTGTAAGGCAATCAAGTCTTACCCAGCGCTGTTTGAAAGAGGAACTCTTCACCATCGCGCAGGAAAACATCCCACACACGACAGGCTAGGTCCAGGTTCATCGTCTTGGTGAACACAGTGTATATCCAGTCCAGCAGGTACAGGTCTGGCGTCAGAGTGGTGCTGGTGAAGTGACTGTATAGCTGCGGCAAGTTCTCCCTACAAAATGCCAAACAATCAGTTAAGCAAGGTAACTGTAATTCGATAAAACATAACAACAAGGAGGAAAAGTACGTTCTAAACTTCTAAAAAAAAGCTGTACAATTCTAAAGCTTAAAACTTGCCCTACTGTTCCTCACAATTGCAGTTTCTCTCCAAGCATTTTTGTATACCATGCTCCAAATTTTGTATACCAATGTTATAAAATGCTGTCACCAACCCTTTGAGGAACTAAGCAGCCCCAGCTTCCTTCTTACACCTTTCGACAGTCCTCCTCTCTGGCAGTTCTGCAATTCAGGAGGACGTTTTCAGTTGCAATACCTATCGGAGTTTATTGGTGTTCCAGGTGGTATAAAGTTAACCAACAACAGCACTCTCCTGTCCCATGACTCCTGATGATTGCCATGACTTTCCCATTAGAATGAGGTTTTTTTTAGTTTTTGGCTTCGGTGAAGATGAGTGACGCAATTAGAGTGATTGATGTTTTGTTTTGGGAGTGATGTGTACTGAAGTTTCACTGCCCTTGACAATGGAGTCCATAAAAAATCCCCCTTTTTACAGCAAATTGCTGAGAAAACCTATTTGGCTTAGTGGAAGCATTTTGTTTGCAGTTCTCCATCATCATTCTCTATACCCATCAGGCATGCATTTTGCAATATACAGTAGAACCTCGATAGTTTGACACTCTACAATAGTTGACATTATCTGTGAAAATGTGACATGTCAGTAACGACAGATAGTGTTTATGATGGAGACTGACAAAGGTGAAAATGTAAATCAAGTGGTGAATGATTTAAAAGTTGAAGTTGGTTATGGTTAAAGTTCAATCGAAATACTGTTATCATTAAAGTTAAGTGTTTCCTAAATTAAACTCATGATTTTTATACTCCCTATGTTAAAATTTCCTATATTCTCCCTATAGTTAGATACTTAGACACTCTCTAAGTCCACAAAGTTTCAAACTATCAAAGTTGTAGTGTACTAGATTTTCGGTCAAAATATTTTGAACAGTGAAACTGGAAATCTCATTAACCCTAACAACAAGTTTGCTAACTGTGATTCGGTTAACTGATGATAAATGTCTTATGGTGAAATCCCTCTTGCAATTAAAAAAATGTAATAAAGGGCGGATTTCATATTTGGCCGTAATGGCCATCTGGAGCTCCATTTCGTACAACTGCTAGGCAGGGACTAAGCGGTGTAGCAAGACGGGAACGGTTCAATAGTTAGGAGGAGGAAGAGTTTGTCAGTGTTACCAGATTTTATTAAAAAATTATTTTTATATTAAATTTTTTTGTATTAAAACAGAGTGTCCAAATTACAAATAAATGAAATTCCCGACATTTCCCGAACACTTTACTGAAAATTCCTGACCAAAGAAATATCCTCACTACTTGTAGTTTTGTCAAATTCTCTAAAATAATTTGTAAAATTTTTAAAATGGAGCAAAATTTTTGTATTTTGTTATAAAATGAATTTTTCTAGAACAAAGACTAAAATTCCGACTTCACCACTGGTAGACACTGTAAAAATATTCCGTTAAGCATATACAAATTATTTACTCTGAACAAGGTTTATCTGTCACTTTATGAAGTTTGAAGACCAACACAGGAGCTTTGATGTCAGACTACCAAAACACTTACCTAAACAGTTGATCATACGTGGAGTAGTAAGCTTGCATGTGTGGCTGGCTAAGGTGGAAGAAAGCTCGATGGCACGGTCGGTTTAGTAGATTGGCAAAGCAGACGAATGCATCCGCAGCCTCCATGTTGAGTATGAGGACAGCAGCGATGAACGACATGCCCTGGACAAGATGTTGGATGATTTGAGGCTTGGGACACTCAACTTACTCAGAAGGTAAATCTTTTCCAATCATTAAATAAAAAAAATATATAATTAAGTTTTTTTTAATTTTTACATTCAAATTGCTCTAACTTTTAATGACATTAGTGATATTAACTTGATACTTTCACTGTATTTTACAACCTGATTTACTTTTAAAAAAGTGCTACAATAGAAAAATTTATAAATATAACTCCTCAACCTACTTCAAGTGAACTCACAACCTCCAAATTTCACCGGTTAATACTTTAGCAAACAATAACAAGTTATCAAACTTACTGAAACAAAATAGCCTCAATATTAGACATTAGATGATTTGAAGGCTTGGGATACTCAACTTGCTTAGCAGGTTAATCTTCCAATCATCAAATAAAGAAATATAATTAATTTTTTTTTTAAGTTTTACATTCCAATTGCTCTAACATTTATGACATTAGTTAAATTAACTTGATACTTTCACTGTATTTTACAACCTGATTTACTTTTAAAAAAGTGCTACAAAAGAAAAATTTATAATTATAACTAGGGATGTGTCAATTCTCGATACCACCGATACTTGGCCATTGGTATCGGTATCAAGAATCGATTGTCTAAAGTCGATACCGATACTTTCGATACCGGTCGGTTCAGTTGTCTGGTAAATGGAAATTTGATTTTAAATTATTGCGTCATTGCGTCGAATTAAAACATACTAAAAGCCACTTTTACAGACGGTGGAACAATCAAATAAGTCTAATAAAGTCAAAATGATTTTCATTTGGTTAATCGTTGATCGAATGAAAATAAAGCTAACAACATCAACAACAATCTCGCGTACGCAAGTGGCGACTGCTGGTAACTGCGCAAACAAGCGCCAGAAAAGTAGTCCCATATTCAGATTAGATCTTGACGATATTGCCATAATTTAATTACTATTTTAACTTTAAGATATTTCATTTGATTTTATTTTATTTTACTATCTTAAAATAAAAGACAGATGTCAAGATAGAGAAATACTTCCAAGTGTTGGACTGGACTCGACTCTTGACTAGCATTGGCATTGTGGCAACATGGCGACGGATGCAACTGCACCAATTGTTAGGTGTAGTGAGTCAACATAGCTACTGATTTAAATAATATTCATTTGTATGGTACATTTTTAAAACATTTGGAAAACTTTAAAACTAATAATCAATCATAATTTGACATTTAATTGCATCAAAACAATTATTTAAAACTGATTCATATAACTTAAAACAAAACAAAGAGCTGTGTTGACATTAGCAGAATAGTAGTAATCACGGCAAACAGGAGGTGAGTGACAAGATGAACAATCAGGTTTACCAATGGCTAACCTAAAATATCCCCCGTAATACAATTTTATTGTTGTATGTTATTTTTCTAATTCAGCATTCACAAAAATATATCATGTTTATTAATTGATAATCAATGTGGGGGTGATGTTGTTCGCGTCCGCAGCATTCCATTAAAGTTGCACGTACTCCCCGGGTGGTGCTAAACGAACAACAACTTTGGCAGCTGAACTGTCACACACAGTGATCTCTCAGCTATGCCAGCTGCCAGACAAAATCCAAACGGCCCTTTCCAGGGCCAATTTAGAAATTTAGGCTGTGTTTTAAATGTTTGTCATTTTAACGTAGAGGGTCTGAGCAAATCTAAAAGTGACTGCCTCAGCAAGGTGCTGCTGGAAAATGAGGTCGATGTCCTCGCACTGCAAGAAACACATGCAGAAGACTTAGAAAACAGTGCGAGGGGCAACATCCCAGGATATAAGCTTGTGGAAGAAATAGGTCACAGGGTCTACGGAGTGGCGACGTACGTTAGACAGGACATAGACGACGTATCAGTCTCCCACAAAAGTTGTGATAACAACACATTTGTTGTTGCTGTTAAGGTGTCTGCGACTACTATTGTAAATGTATACAAACCACCAAACACCCAGTGGTCAGACACAGTTCTCCCAACTTTTGAACATCCTGTGGTATATGTAGGTGACTTCAACAGTCATCATACCCAGTGGGGATACTCGTCTGATGATGACAACGGCACTCGTCTTTCAAGCTGGGCTGAAAATAACAACCTTTTCCTGGTATATAATGCCAAGGACCCACACACCTTCCATTCAGCCCGATGGCGTCGTGGGTACTCTCCAGACTTGTGCTTTTGCTCCCGTGAACCATCAGCAACACCCGTGCCTACTTCCAGGATGGTCCTTGGTGCATTCCCCCACTCTCAGCACAGGCCTGTAATAATATCAGTAGGAATGCAAATTCCTCTCGTAAGATCTTTTCCTCGGCCTAGGTGGAACTTTAATAAAGCTGAGTGGGAGGCCTTCTCATCAAGGCTTGATAGCGGCATCAGGTTCATCCCCTCTAAAATAAAAAACTATGATCGGTTCACTCGCCTTGTCCTGTCTTCCGCTAAGGCGACAATCCCAAGAGGTTTTAGAAAAGAATACATACCAGGATGGAGCAGAGAGTGCGAAGATCTTTACAGTGAGTTTACAGACACTGCTGACAGAGATGTAGCTGACCAACTCCTTAACTCTCTCGACAACTCCAGGAGAGAGAAGTGGGTGAAAACTGTCGAAAACCTGAACTTCACCAAAAGTAGTCGGAAAGCTTGGTCTCTGCTCAGGAAACTCTCCACTGGTAAATCAAGTGAAAAACACGATGCCTCACAGCCTAGCCCTCGTGAAATTGCAAAACGCCTCTCCGTACTTTCAAAACCTGTGCGTACGTCTGCAGACAGAAAAATTAATTTCAAGCTTAATGAGATAAAGGAGAGTCGGCAAGCACCCTTGGAAGTCTCTAGACCCTTCACTTACGACGAGCTGGAAGTGGCGATTGATGCGATGCCAATTGGCAAAGCAGCAGGTTTGGATGACATTTTCCCGGAGTTTATAAAACACTCGGGTAACAAGGCTAGACAGTGGCTTCTGGAAGTTTTTAACACCACTCTGAAAACCGGCGACATGCCTGGGATATTTAGAAAATCCAAGATCATAGCTATCCTGAAGCCCGGAAAGGATCCAAAACTGCCTGAAAGTTATCGGCCTATAGCTCTTTTAAGTGTTTGTTATAAGCTGCTAGAGAGGTTGATTTATAACAGAATCCTCCCTATTCTCAATGCCAGCATTCCTGTCGAACAAGCTGGATTTAGGCCTGGTCGCAACTGTTGTGACCAGGTTTTAGCTCTGACTTCTTTCATTGAGGATGGGTTTGAGCGAAGACTGAAAACCTCTGTGGCTTTTTTAGATCTGACTGCAGCATATGACACTGTCTGGAGAAAAGGCCTCCTAGTTAAATTTTACGACCTTATTCCTTGCCCTTTCTTGTTGCGTCTCCTCAACTCAATGCTCTCCAATAGGATGATAAAAGTATATCTGGGACGCAGAGAAAGTACGTTTAGGCAACTAAAGGATGGCCTGCCACAAGGGTCAGTGCTCGCCCCACTGCTCTTTAATGTGTATACTGCCGACATTCCTGTAACTCGGTCCTTAAAGTTTATATATGCAGATGATATTGCATTGGCATATCAAAACCAGCATTTTCGACAAGCTGAGGAAACACTAACAAATGACCTCACGACCCTCGGTGAATATTTTGAAGCCTGGAAGCTAAATCCAAACCCAACAAAAACTGAGGTTGCTTGCTTCCACTTGAATAATAGACTGGCCAACCAAAAGCTTAAAATCGTATTCAACGGAGTTGAGTTGAAACATAATGACCACCCACAGTATCTGGGAGTCACTTTAGATCGGTCTCTCACGTTTAAAAGCCACTTACAAAAAACGGCAGCTAAGGTGAGAACCAGGACTAACATTGTCCATCACCTTGCTGGCTCCACATGGGGAGCTAACGCACAAGTTCTGCGAACAACTGCTCTATCATTGGTATATTCAACTGCTGAGTACTGTGCTCCCGTGTGGTTAAATAGTGTGCACGTTAGAGAGATCGACGTCCAGCTAAACAGGACCATGAGAGCCATTAGTGGTACACTCATGGCAACTCCTGTACCCTGGCTCCCAGTGCTGTGTAATATCGCTCCTCCTGAAATAAGACGAAGGGATGCACTCATTAGGGAATACACAAAGATCTTATCTGCTCCACAGCTGCCCATCCATGATTACCTACCCCAGAATGCGGGCCGATTGAGGTCCCGAAAACCACCTCTACGAACAGCCTCCCAGTTGATGGACTCGAACTTCACCATCCATACAAACTGGACTTCCTCCTGGGATGCTTTTCAAGGTCGGAACCATTTCTTGATAGATGACCCGACCGTAGCGGTAGGTGGTATGAATCTTCCTCGGAAGCAGTGGACTATACTCAATCGTTTCCGCACTGGAGTGGGAAGATGTAATTATTGGAAGCACAAATGGGGAATGACACAAGACCAGTCATGCGACTGCGGAGCAGAGTATCAAACTATGGAACACATAGTCGAAGAGTGCCCACTGAGTGCCTTCCCCGAAGGATTGGCCGGTCTGCATAGCTCAAGTGAAGCTGGGCTGCAATGGCTTAGCGCCCTGGATTTAGCTCTATAAAGAGAGATCTAATTTTTATTTTTTATTTTATTTTAGTGTTTAGATTTTTACTTATACTGACTCAGGTGCTCTGCACCGCAGAATTTATTTAATTATTCTCAAACCATGGTGGCTGGCTGAATGAGCCATACGATATATATATAATGTATTTTTCTCTCAATTTGCTTTGATTATAAGACCGGCATTGGATTTATTGTTCTTTGTGATCTTTTAAGTCTTAACAAACAGGCTTCATCGCTGTTCACTAAAGCTAGCCTTTACTCAGTTAAGAGACATTCTACCACTAGCAGACAGCAAATTGAGGGAATTATGAGAATTCCAAATCAGTGAAAATTATGTGTACATAGCTTGAGTATTTCGGAGAAGTAACAATAAGTTAATTCCTAAACAAAATGAGTTGTGAAGATTTTCTTTTGAACAAAGACAAAGGAAGTAGATAGAGTTAAAAATCTAGTGATTCAGCTGTAGCATCCTGGCATTCTAGACTTGTGACACAAAGTAGAATCCTTACATTTCTTGTAATATTAATTATTTTGTATGATAATTGAAAATGGAATATTCCATACATATATAAATAAAGTAGGCCTATGGCCTAACTTTTATGCCTAATACAAAAACTGTGAATAGGAAAAAGCTTTTATTTGGAAACATTTCAAAGTAGCCTAAGTGAAACATGAAAGTGAAAAGTTAAGTAAGTACGGTAACTGTACAGGGGATTTTCTTTTTTTCATTTAATGGTGGTTATAGGCTAACTTTTTAATCTTTTTATTCCATACATTTCTTTAATCCCTTTTAATACTAAACCAAGTTTGTAACTTAAGTTTTTTTTTAATAATCAGCAATTTAAAAACCCACATTTTTCCTTCACATAGTTTTTAAGCAAATATTTTAATGTTCACGTATTACTTGACTCGTTCCAAAAATATGATATTCGCCCACCCCTATTAAATATTCATGTTACGTAATAGTTAAGTGTTTACTTGCTTATTTGAGTACATCGTTTTTATTTCTTAACATTGAAAGTTAATTAGTTAATTTTGTGTGTTCTTAAACTGTATATAGTGTTTGTGATTTGACTATTTCTATAGTGAACTGATTTTTAGGTTATCTATTTATTCAAGTTAAATAATTATTACTGTTTTTTTTATACTTATCTTGCTTAGGAATTAATTATTTTCATTTTTGAGCATTGAAAATAAATTATATGCGTGTTTATTGTAGTGCTTGCAAATATATTTTACAAAAAGGTTTAAGATAATGAATTTAAATTTTTATTTTTTTTTAAGAGGCAGACTAGAGTCTGAAATATATAATTGAGGGGATAAATTTTACTACTTACAGCTAAGGTAGGTATTTTTTTCGATGGTATCAAAAGTATCGGTATCGAGAATCGGGAATCGATTTTTGAAGAATCGGTATCGGTATCGAGAATCGATAAATTTTGGTATCGACACATCCCTAATTATAACTCCTGAACCTACTTCAAGTGACCTCACAACCTCTAAATTTCACCGATTAATACAATTAATACAATAACAAGTTATCAAGCTTACTGAAACAAAATATGAAAATAGCCTCAAAATTGGCCCTCTATGATAAAAGCCTAGAAGAAAGATGACCTGATCAGTTGTAGATGTAACATGTGAAAGAAAACTACGAAACAAGCTTATATTGGGTTTTTAGAGATGATCAGCTGGTGACCACCATATTGCCGATGGTCGGGGTACCTGCACATATCCGACGTCAGGTCTGTAGCACACGTACGCAGCCAGCAGGCAGTGCAGCATGTCGTAGTAAGGACCCCCTCGCTGGAAGATGCACAGGTGCGGGAACGTGCGGCTGATGTCCAGCTGAATCAGCTCCATGCTCGCCTCTTTGTCGTCCCCACTGCTCGCCACTTCTCCCCGCAGCCTCCCTTGCGCTCTGCACACAGTTAATTAATTTTTGTATAAAATATTTTTTTAACAATACAAAATAATGTATATAGTGTAAACATTTTTTTAAATGTGTACAATGTTTGGTGTGGCCCAAATACGTAGTTAACTCTTTTTATATTCCAAACAACATGTTTTGGGATTCTTGTATGCCATAAATAAAATAAATAGTACATACAGTAAAGTAGTAGTGTCTTGTTATAGAGGTAAATCGATCTGTAAGTGCCGTCTCATGGTTATGTAGTTCTAACAACTGATTTAGGAACTTTGTCACTTTCAAGTAATAAATTTATATGCCAGTAGACTTCTCAATTAAAAAAAAATATTATGAATCTTCTTCACCTTTAAAACCAGAAAGCTCTTTCTATTAAAAAAATTATTCTTTTTTTTTACGTGTCACTGACTATGACTGTTAATAACGTTTTATGGAAACCTTCAACAAGGTTTTGAAGGGACATTTTTGTTACCAAATCCATACACAAAAATTCCTTTTACTGATACTTCAATAATTTATAACTGTGTAATGTGGCAGATGTAGTGCTCAACTAGAACGTGCAAGGCAGGTTCGAGTGTCAGTGGCCCACAGCCACAGTGGAGCCGTGGTCTGCCACCCACCAGCGAGGGGGGGGGGGGGACAGCGTGTCGGGCGTCTGGGTGGCTCGTAGCCAAGGTAAACTATGGGTACAATCATGTGGAAAGAATAACTTTGTATTGCACTGAAAAGGTTGCAAGTGATAATTACACCGAAATTTCAAAAAGGAACAAAATTGTTTTGGCATTGAATGGACAACTTTTTCATTACTAGGCGAACTAAGTAACCACCCTGCTAGATCTAACATGTGGTATTTGCTCATACTCTACTTCATTTACCACAGTACATTAGTACAGAACATTACACTAGTTTTACTCCCAGAAACAAATATTTTTCAGTGACAATTACTTTCTTTTTACTATGAGAAAAAAAATATATATATATATATATATATATATATATATAAGGGAAATTAAAACATGGCATAAAACCAAAGACATTTGTTTATTTTTTTATGAGTGTGTTAAAATAAATAAATCAATAAAATAAATTATGGCAAAGTTATTTAAACTGATCTTTTACAGTGATAAATTGCAAAGTATTGTTGTTTATTACCCTGGTAACATAACAAAAATTACTAGTTCCAAATCATTAGTATGTTTGGTCACACTCAAAATTTTTTGCAGATTTTTAGGATAAATTTTGTATGATAAATCACAACAACTTGAAAAATTTCTATGTTGATCAATTAATCTAACATCCTGGATTAAAGTATAAAACCATACAAAATTTGAAGTTAAATTCCAAGCCAAAAGTAGAAAATTGTGCGTGCTATCCCTTTAAATTAGCCAAAATGTCTAAATTAGAAGCAGAATTGACAATCAGAACTTTGTACCAGGGCTCTCGGACTTGTCACCACCAGAACTATGACCTCGGAGACGACCTAATACCAGCATCGACCCCAAAGAAAGCGACAACAAACAACCAGCAACAACATAAAACAAAACCAAGACATCAGAACCTAAAATTACCTCAACTATATCTTCGAGAAAAAAATTCTACGTGCATGTGAAGTTACCAAGATTTCTTTCAAATTCTATGGATCTCCACTCAGTAAATATTTGTCAAGATTTCAAGTCTTACATAATTTTTTGTGCACCATGAACAAAATTTCTAATCTCAGTAGTTCAAATTAATGTGTGTTTTAACTGTTAGATTTCCATCCAAAATAAACTGTTGTCAAACTAAACCATCTCTCGTGTTTTTATCTTTTTGTTATTATTTTAAAGGTAAAGAAATAGAGTACAGATAGCTCGATACAATGTGGACTTATAACTTCTCGATTTTATGAACTGTCAAATTAATTAGAATGAGAAATAATTGAGTTTCAGCTTTAAATTATACAATTAATTGCAATTAGAGTAGAATAGTTGTCAGCATCAAGAACTTAATTAACAACAATTTTGAACTAAACAACAGTTTTAAAACTTTAAATCGAGAAAGTATTTCTAGCAAATCAGCTCAATCATATTACCGCTCAGACCATTAATACAACTAAATACTGATTAAATAATTGGGTTTTTTCATGAATACTAATTAGATATTTTAACATAGACTACAATAATAAAAAATACAAAAATACAAAAAAAATCAAAACTGGAATACCATAAAATTTTTGACAGAGCAAAGTATCAAGTTATCAGGATTCTTGTATAAAATTAAATAAACTGGAGTGACTGTAAATTTTCTTCTTCAAAAATTTTTTGACATTTCATAAGATTATCAATGCAGGCCCAGTTATTTTCAAAACTGAACTAAATGACCACCAACCTGAGAAACACTTTTGTTTCAATTAATGTCTGATTAAAAAAGTTTAAAAATATTTACTAGTTAGGGTTATTATGTAGAAGAAATGATCATAATATCTTACACCAAATGTACTTCTTATATGGCACTTGCAGTTCTTTTCTGGGCCCTTTGTCTATAACCCGTAATTTGTCATCTGTAATTTTTGTAAGATACCCACAACCGAGAATAAAAAAAAAATGTTTTTAGTGTTTAGTTTAGCCATGAAATGAAGTTGAGTTATTGCATTTATCCATCAGTTACAATAAATTAGAAGCATTAACAAAAGCTATGTATTGTGTATTTTCAGGTTATTCTTAAATACTTTATTTCTTTAGTTGTTGGATCCGTTCAAAAATTTACTGATGCTAAATGAGACTCTGGTTTAAAAACAAAGATTTGTTGCGCCAATTTGTTAAAATTTATTTACAATGAAAAAAAGTTCCAATAAAAGGATTGTATGGAGCAAAATATTCCGACTTCTTAGGAGAGTAATCAATCGAATATAGGGATGTATGAAAAGCATTCATTTATCCTACACTGTATTTTATTTAACAGAGTAACTTTGATAAAACTGTGAATATGTGAAAATGTCTTGAGACAGCAGATAACTTTCCTGATTCACTGAGGCAATCGTGATATGGTTGTCAGCCACCTTACCTCTGAACGTAGCCGTTGTAGAGGGCGTGAGTGAGGTTGAGAGAATTTCCGATGGCGAGCCGCCAGACCTTCCCTCTCACACATGGCGGTACCCCCTGCCACCACAGGTCTCTTGCCTTCTTTCTGCCATGCCTGGAACCCATCATAAAATTAGCCAGGGAGTATATCAAGGAAGAGCGGAAAAAAAATCTCATTATAACAAGTCTGATAGAAAAAAAAATGCTTGAATGTTAACAATGCGTCTAAAATATGTAAAAGCTAAGGCAACTTAGAATTAATTTCCAGTGGTTTTGTCAGCCTGTAGTAAGGTGACTATTCTACATGAATGATTATGTTTTATTTAATTCATTTAACAAGTTTTAAATTACAGTACAGTTTTACCAAACTCTACACAATCACTGTCGTATTTGGACACATTTCTTCTGCTGTTAACTTGATCAAAAGTTTAGTATTGGCTCTTAAAATGACAATCAGACCACGGCAAAGCTTTCGCTGGCGATGGAACTTTGTTAAATTTCCAAAAATATTGATTGAAAACAAAAATATTGACCATCAGCAGTGATTGAAACATTAAAAATCAACTGCAACGGTGACAGAATGGTCTTATAAATTTTGTGTAATATTCATGATGGGCCTTGTAAAAACCGTGGGAATAGTAATTTGCCAGTGACTTGGTGCACACTTGCACAGTGGTGTCAAGTTAACTAGGGAGTCGAGTTTGTGGGTTTTTACTGTATTAAGACACTGCAACTTTTTTTTGTTTTAACTTCTGACCAAAGTAACAAATATTTTCACTTGTTGAGTTAAACACTATGAAAAGTCTATTTAAATTTCAGATAATTTCTTTAGTTGAGGGAACAGGTATTTACAAGGTTGTATTGCAAATATAATTAATTACGTTTGTACGTGTTTACAAAGCCGATTCTTTAGCTAAATTAATTATTGAATGAGCAATGAAGGCTAGATTCATGTTCAAGCCCCTTACAGCGTTTGTCAATCTGCTCTGGACTTAACTGTTTGAGTTTCAGACCATGAAAAACCCTACTAGGAAAGTCCATTGTCGACACTCACATCTGGTCCCATCTGGGTAGTATCTCTTGTGTCCAGATGCGGATGGCTTGAGCCAGCTGTTCCTCCGCCTTCAGCTGCTGCTGGAGTTGTTTCTTCCTCAGCTTTGCCTCCTTCAGTTCTGTCAAAAAGTTATAAGGTAATAACTTTTGGTGCCTGAGTAGGATTGTTGTTGCATGAGATATTGTTTATGTCAATAATATCGAAAAAAAATATTGACCCTTGGGAAGTTGCAATCTGTACCGCAATGCTGGACGTCGCATCTACAGTCTTTTAGCTCTTCCTTGCTCTCTTTAACTTGTCTCAGCTATACCTTGTATCTAACATTTTTCATTTGTTGATTTTAAGTGTATATAAAAATAAATAAATAAATAAAAAACACACATACCGTATGATAATGATGAGTGATAATAAATAATTGAAATCAGTGATGATTATAGTCACATATTCACTCAAAAGCACAGCGTGGATATATCTTTAAGGACTAAAATAAGAGTGAGGTAGAAATTACCTTAAAGGTGTGTCAGTAGGTAAGGGAAGGTTAAATAGGTGGAACGCCAAATCGGTTTGACAGTAATGCTTGCCAAAACTAGAAAATTTGTTAACCCATCGTGCTTATAACCATAGTACGACTAACCAAAGGCTAAAAACTATTTAAAATGAGGAAATGATTTAATTAAAATACTGAATGAAGAAATCATTTATTAAAATCTCACTGTCAGTTAACGATACATGTAAAAATCTCAGTTACCTCCACCAGGAAGAAGGGACTTCTGTGTGGGTATTACTTTATGGATGGTGTGGCTTAAGCGGTGGGTAGTGATGAGGGGGAAGGGGGTGCACAATAGAATGGAATGGGGTTTTAGGTACACGTATTTCAGTATTGGTCCAGGGAGAATTTTTTTGCCTTCTCATATAAACAACAACAGGAAACTCCACAATAATTGAAAACAGTCAAAATGTTTCCTCTTGATGATTCATCACCAAGAGAAAATAAGTGTAAAAAGTCTCTGTATAAAACAAATAGAGCGAAACATAGGTGCTTTTTTGTTTAGAAATGCAACTAGCATATTCTGTCGGTACTTTTCACTGCACCACCAATAGTTATTGGGTTAGTTACCTTTCTTCTTGGCAGCGTCAAGTATCTGCTGGTACTGTGCGCGGTGGCGGGCCTGCTCCTCCTCGCTCTTGGCGGGCAGGTTGGCTGGCCTGTCCAGCTGTATGAGGGCCGAGCTGGATGCCACACGGTTCTCGAGTCTCGCCACCGAGCTGCTCGACCGCACACTGCACGGCGAGTCTGGGGCCAGGCTCCCTCTGTCCGACTACACATCACACAACAGTCATCGATGTAAAAGGGTCTTCTGACAGGTAACTTTTATGGCCAGAAACGTTTCTTTACGGTAACAATTAAAAATTATATTTACTTTAGGTCATTTTAGCAGTTAGCGCAGAGAAGGGCTACTTGCGAGACGGATAGCAAAATTCGTCTGAGAGGAACTGGTAAGAAAATTTACCTTTCAGGAGGGATACTTAACAGTGCACTGAAGAGAAGTTGATTCTTGATAAAGAGTTTGTACTCTTGGTGGGGCAGGGGGAGAAAGCTTAAAATAAAAATCATTAGATCCTTACTGCTTTTAGTTATCCTGCAAACCCAAACTGCATAGATTTTTGTATGGACCAATAGTGATGCAAAATCCAAATTGTAAAATTGGTTTAACCGTGGGAAATAAAATAAAATAAAATAAAATAAAAATAAAAATAGTAAATCTTCTACAGAAATATCTAATAAAAGTTATAAATCTTATCCAAATTTTCAGTTTTATACTGAGGAGCAACTAATACTACAGTGGAGATTCATTTAAAAACACATTGCTTGTTTATTAAGGATACTTTCAGATTGTTTAAACCATATAAAATACATCTCGGATCAGTGAAGGTTTCATCCGGGAAACAAAATAACTACACAAGGACTATAAAACATTTTTTTAAGTGTCTTTTTTTTATTTGTTTACATACTCATAAATACATGAGAATATAAATATACGGTTATATTTAACCCTGTTTACCCTTGATGGGCTGTGTTATAGTTTCGTCTAGCACTGACTTAAATTCAACTGACACAGATCTTGGGCTGCGAATGTCATGGGAGGTTATAGCCTACTGTTTCTTATTAATGGATTGGGGTATACCTTAACCCTTTGACACTTGAGGCGTTTTTACCAAAAACAAGTATGAATGTTCTAGAAAAATCCAGAATCAAACCGTCAAAATATAGTAAAGATGATCTAGAGCGTTCTTGGGAATTTAATTTTTTTAAGATGATTACAGGTAAAGAGTTAAAAAAAAAATTAAAGAGTTAAAAAAAAATAACTCGATATTTAACCAATCCCAATGGATAGGTTTTAATTCATTGAATTGTCACGAAAAAGGGATATGGATGCATCCACAAAACATCGACTAAAGAAATAATGAAATCAGGGACAAAGATTTTTCACTAAAATTACTTTCGATAATGCTCTTTTACTGTTAGGGGGAGGCTTAAACATCACTCCCGCGACGTGATAAGTAACTTGACACTTAGACTATTGGAGGTCATCACACTTACACGTTTTCTTACAGTGCTTTTTTAGTCTTTTGTAGTAGGCTATTATTTTACATTTCTAATGTGAAAAATTAATAGAAGCATTGACATAGAAAACAATGAAATAATAAAACAATACAGTAACTAAGAAATAATGAAATCAGGGGCAAAGATATGTCAATAAGTTTTCTTTTAATAATGCTCTTTCGCTGTAAACGAACAATTTTTTCTTACGCCTTTGGGCAACTTGAAAGTTATAATGGGTACTCCTTTACACACAGGAGATTTGGACGTTCAGGAACGCCAAACCCTACAGAATACTTGTGAAAGGATTAATAGGAAAAACTGACAAATCTCATAGAAAAAAATTGACCTGAAGGATTTTTTCATTAGGTGACTTCTTGATGGTTGAGTAAAAATTAGATTGTGATAAGTTGATATTTTTAAGTATATAGCCCAAAGCCTATGCTATATAATGCTATATATAGTATCAATGTATATAGCCTATGCCATATACATTGATAAATAAACAAATTACAAGAGAAAAATCTATATAAAAAATTACTACTGACACAAAAATTAAAGCATGAACTATTCTATTAAAATTATCACTTTTTAACTCTGAAAAAGGATACTAGTTTTGTGTTTTTTATTCATTTTACAGAAATAAATTTTTGTACAGGCTGCACAGCATCAATGACAAAGCTTACAGAGGGTCAATGAAAAACAGTTGTCAACAAGGCCACTGTAATTGACCTTTGCTCACACCGCAGCGACAGTGACGTTCTTGTTCAAGGTGTAACTACCGGATGAGAAACACTGTCTGCATACAGTAGTACTTAGTGTAATTGCAAAGTATTAATTAAAAGTAGACTGAAATTAACCCTATATGTTTAAGTAATCACCTTACAGTTAGATAGATTCTCATTTTAACCAATGTAGTTTTTTGAGTTCAGAAACTCTCAGCCTGAGTTTAATGGGGGTGATTAAGGTTTTCTATAAACATGTTGCAATTATTTGCAATATTGAAAATTTTACTGCTCTAAATTACAGAATAAAATTAATCCCTCATGTTAATTAAACAAGTATTTTTCAGAAAAAATAATATGTAAACTTTCTTTCTTTTTTAAACTTTCTTCTTGTAGCTTGTAAACCTCAACTTTTACCATTTTTATTGCTTGGAAAATCAAAGCCTTAAACTTATATTTTTACAAACTACTTTAAGAAAAAATATAATAAATTTTAGTTCATTCATTTTTAAATTAAAAGATTCGTAATTTTTTCTGAAAACATGAGGAAATGTAGTTTTTCTATAGGGCCTAAATAATGATATTACGGTACTATACAAAGCTATGTTTATTTACTACTGAGATGTAATTTAAAAATTGATTTCACCACCCACGAAAACCCCCATGGTTATCTCGATTGCTCTAGTTACCTCAGCATAATGGTCGACGGTGAGGGAGCTGTGCGAGGAAAGGGGAGAGCTGTTTTTCCCAAACAGTTTCCAGCGGCCAAAGCTGTCCTCTGACCGCGAACCCGACTTCCAATTGAAGACATTTCTGAAAAAATATTGATCTCTTCAGTTAATCTGAAATTTAATTGACCCTTTATCAATAGGTGTCACTTCTAATGGTTCTACGGTACACTCCAAAATAAATGCATTAAAAGCCCTCAAAAATAGAAAACTATTCTAATTGGTAATTTTATTTTTATTTACTTAAATTATTAGCACTGTTATGAACAATTTTATTTTTTCCACTGTACGGGTGTTTCTTGGCAACCCCGGGGTACCTGAGCCAAGCTGTGAGACCCTCCTCACAGTTCTTCCCGAGCTAGGGCCTTTCTTCTCATCTTTCAGGTCTTAGCTCACCGTCTTTATTCTTTCCTGAGCTAACCTTGCTCACCTTCTTGTTTTCGACCCCGAATCAAGGGTGTCTTTCCACCTTCTTTCGACCGGCGCATGCTGGGGGGTCCTGGGAGTGTCCCTGTTGTGTTGCAGGGACTGATGTGTGCCTCGCACTGCCGATGGTCTCCTCCAGTGTGTCGTCAGAAGCCAGCCGCTTCGGACCTTAGTCAGGGAGTGCGGCATGGATGCAGGGATCGGACTCTGCATTGCCACGGTGCGACCCCCAGCACGTCCGGCACATTTTGTGTATCGGTGCTGGGCAAACGGAGGTTCGGGCCCCGGAGTCCCGGGGTAGGGGTGTCTTATCTCCTACGGGGGGTAGACCTCCGAGGGTGTACCCGCTCTCGACCGATGAAGGGCCGCCTCTTGCCGCACGATGCGCTGGTGAAACAAAAGTATGGATTTTAAAATGCAAAACACGAACGATGATGAGATAGAGCAGGCCGCCTTTAAGCGCAGCTCAAGACTGCAGAGGTCTCCGACCTTGAACACTGGAACGCCGACGAAGGGTATTAAAACCACCCCCCCGCCGATGCCATTCAAGGCTCTTGGTGGTGTCGGATCGTCGTCCAAAACCGGACAGAAGAAGGAGGAGATCGGTATGGCGATGGAGGTGGCCGAGCCGGCAACACCATTAGCCAATATCCAAGGGATTCCTCCCAGGAAGAGCCCTCTTCGTGCGGCATTCGAGCTGCAAATGCTTCGTCAGCAGCAGGACGACGCCCACGAGGAGGAAGACTCACTTCTGAAGAAGATGAAAGCTCTTTTGAAGGAGATGGCCAAGGCCCTCTTAATTCAAAAGAACGTGAACAAGGCGATAAAAGAGGGGATCCCGAAACTCGAAGATGCTCTAGAAGAAATCGAGGAATGCCGGAAAATCAGGCTAAAGGCAGTGAAGCAGGAGCGCGATGTCACGAACCGAGTCATCTCTGCTTCGCCTCAAGCTCACCTGGCTGAGTCCCAGACTCAAGCCAGAAAGCGAAAGAAGAGGCAGAGCGGTTCTTCGCCTGGAAGCCCTGAGCTTGTCGAGGTGGACTCGGTGCCGAGACCGGTTTTTGTCACTGCGGCATCGCAGACATCTCCTGTCCAGGCTACTGAATCCGCCCCGGGCGCTGCCGTGATTCCAGCGGCTACTCCTGCAGAGTTTCCTGCTCCGGCGGCTAATCCTGCCTTGGCAGCAAACTCTGCCTCAACACCTTTGGGGGGCTGGAAGACGCGCCTGTCTAAGAAAGAAAGGAGGAGGCAGAAGCAAGCGGAGGCGGCTTCAAAAAGTGCGTCGAGGGTGGAGCGGACGCAAGTCTCGAAACCGGTTGGGGAGGCCTCTGGCAAGTCTGTCAGAAAGCCTAAACAACCCAGGCCTAAGAAGCCCAGGACAGAGGCAATCTTGATCAAGCCTTTAGGGGGGCGATCTTTTGCCGATGTTCTGGGTCAGATTAGATCGCAGGCCAAACCGGAGGAGACCGACACCGTTATCAAGTCTATTCGGCGAACCCAGAACGGGGATGTCCTCCTCGAACTGGGGAAGTCGAGTGACAAGATCGGTTTTGCCGCTTCCCTCAAGACTGCACTTGGGGACAAAGGCTCAATCAAGGCCCTAGAACCGAAGTGTTCGGTCGAGATTCGGGACCTTGATGCCCTCTCCACCGAAGAGGAGGTGACCCGTGCGATCCAGGTGGCACTCCCGGAGATACCAGCTGATGGAGTGAGGGTATGGCTAACAAAGCCCAACCGAAGTCAACTCCGGATGGCTGTTGCTGAAATGGGCGAAAAGCACGCAAATAAGCTGCTTAGCCTTCAGCACCTCAGAGTCGGTTGGGTCAGTTGCAGGCTCAAACGGAGGGTGGTAGTTTCGAGATGCTTTCGCTGTCTCGGTTTCGGCCACTCCTCCCGAAACTGTAAAGGGCCCGACAGGAGTGCCAACTGCTTCCAGTGTGGAAGCCAGGGCCACAAACGCAAGGAATGTTCCTCGAGCCCCTCCTGCTTCCTCTGCAAGGATTCAGGCTCCAGTGCCCTCGGTCACTTACCCGGGTCTGGTCAGTGCGGTGCCTTCAGAGCCGCACTTGAACAGGCAAAAGGCAGCGGCCGGTAATTCGCATCCTCCAGGCCAACCTTCATAGATCCTGGGGAGCTGATAACCTTCTAGATCAGCTCGCCCGAGAACTTGGTGCTGACGCGCTCCTTATCAGCGAACAGTATCGGGACAGAGACCCAAACATTTGGATCTCGGACAGCCTCGGTACTGCTGCATTTTGGGCACGTAATACACGAGATGTCTTGGTGCGGAGTCACGGGCGCGGCCGAGGATTCGTCTGGGTTCGGTGTGGGGACGTGACTATCTTCAGTTGCTACCTCACACCCAACGAGGCCGTCCAGGACTTCCGCGACAAGATAGATAACCTAGAGGAGTGCGTTCTCGGCACCACCGGGCATGTCGTCGTTGGTGGCGATTTCAATGCCAGGGCCGTCGATTGGGGAATGCCCTCTACCAACTCCCGGGGGAAATACATCCTGGATTTCATCGCCAGGGCCGGTCTTGTCGTCCTCAACCAGGGCGACACACCTACTTTTCGGCGCCCCGGGCAGAGAGGCACGATCCCCGATGTCACCTTTGCGTCTGAGTCGCTCCTTCCGAGGATCTCTGGCTGGAGGGTTGTGGAGGACTACACGGGTAGCGACCACCAATACGTTGTGTTTGACCTGCATGATCAGGCAAATCGTCGAGTTTCCGCATCTCGGGAAGGGCCACGCTGGTGGAACACCAACAAACTGGACGTGGTCAAGTTCACCGAAGTCATCTCTCGGGGAGCGCAGGGGAATCCTGGTGAGGCTGGGGCCGAGGCACTAGTAACATCCACGATGGAACTGATCGTCTCGGCCTGCGACCAGTCTATGCCGCGAAGGAAACCCCGACGCGACAAACAACCCGTTTACTGGTGGACTGAAGAGATTGCGGAACTCAGAAGAACATGTTTAAGAACTAGACGAGCCGCCACAAGAGCGAGAATCCCCGCAGACAGAGTTCGTAAGTCGGAGGCCTATAAAGCTGCGAGAAAATCTCTCCGCCAGGCGATCAACAGGAGCAAGGCGAATAGCTGGAGGAGACTTCGTGACGACGTTGATTCCGACCCCTGGGGCCTGGGTTACAAACTTGTAACACAGAAACTCGGCGCCCGCTCTCCACCTTCCATCATGGAGGGCGCCACCATGGGGAGGATCGTCGCTGCGTTGTTTCCTGAACATCCACAGCGACCGCCGGTTGACTTCGGACGGATAGAGGACGTTCCACTCTTCACTTTCGAGGAGCTAGAAACCTCCGTTCTCTCCCTGAAGAGCAACAAGGCTCCTGGCCCGGACGGGATTCCCAGTGAGGCTTTAAAGAAAGCATTTTTAATCAACGCTGACTTGTTGTTGAGAATGTACAATGCCTGTTTGGTAGAAGGGGTGTTTCCGGCTCCCTGGAAAACAGCCAGGCTTGTACTGATCAGCAAGGGCAAAGGTGATCCCGAGCTGCCGTCGTCCCACAGGCCTCTCTGCATGTTGGACACGGCTGGAAAGCTGTTCGAGAAGCTGATCCGTTCCCGCCTGACTTCTGCCGTGGAAGCTGCCGGGGACTTATGCCCCCGTCAGTACGGCTTCAGAAAGGGACGGTCAACGATCGACGCTGTCACCGAAGTTCAGAGAGCTGTGGAGAGAGCCGAGAGCCACAACCATTTCTCCCGCCGAGTAGTGCTTCTTGTTACGCTTGATGTCAAGAATGCCTTCAACTCTGCGAGGTGGGTCGATATGCTGGATGCGCTTCGCAACACCTTTCGTATTCCTGCATATCTGTTGCGGCTCATCGAGGATTATCTACGCTCTCGAAGCCTGATTTATGACACGAGGGACGGAACGCGGACGATGGAAGTCACTTCTGGTGCCGCACAAGGTTCAATACTCGGCCCGGATCTCTGGAACGTTGCCTATGACAGCCTCCTGAGGTCCGAGATGCCTGAGGAAACCACTTTGGTTGGGTACGCCGATGACGTCGCAGCTCTCATTGCTGCACGCAACGTTGAGCTGGCCCAACTGAAGTTGAACCGAGTTATGCGGGTGGTCAACAACTGGATGTCCGATCACGGTCTCTCACTTGCTCTCAGTAAGACGGAGATCGTGATTCTCACGAAGAAGAGGATCGACACCGTCGTCCCGTTTCGAGTGGGAAGGGAGGTGGTCACATCAACTCGTGCCGCCAAATACCTCGGGGTTATGGTGGACACCAAGTTAAGCTGGAGGGATCAGATCTTCCGTACGGCGGACAAGGCCGCTAAGGTAGTGACTTACCTTAGTAGGCTGATGGCCAATGTCGGGGGTCCCCGATCCAGCAGAAGACGTCTGTTGATGTCCGCGGTCCAGTCCGTGCTTCTTTACGGGGCAGAGGTGTGGGCAGGCGCTCTAGATAAGGAGTGCTACAGGTTGCGACTCGCCCGGGTTCAGCGTCAAGCTGCGCTCCGGGTGTGTTCCGCCTACCGGACAGTGTCCGAGCCTGCCGTCCTGGTGGTCGCCGGAGTCATCCCTGTCAAGCTCTTGGCAGGGGAGAGGAAAGCGATTTATCAGAGACAAGGCGAGATCGGCAAGGACACGGCAAGAACAGAAGAGCGCTCCCGAACCTTCCAGCAGTGGCAACACAGCTGGGAGCACGACACCCGAGGACGATGGACTGCGCGACTTATCAAGCAGGTCCAACCATGGGTGGAACGGCGGCATGGGGAGGTGGACTACTACCTGACCCAATTTTTGACAGGTCACGGCTATTTTCGGTCGTACCTGAACCGGATGGGAAAGACCGGTTCACCGGACTGCATTTATTGCCCGGGTGTTCCCGACGATGCGGAACACACATTCTTCCGCTGTCCCCGTTGGGAAGGGCCCCGCCTGGAGGCCACACAAATCTTTGGTGTATTTTCGGTGGACTCGGTCTGCCAAAAGATTTTGGAGGATGAGGGCAACTGGGATTGTTTGTCACAGTTCGTCCGGGGCATCCTCCTGGAAAAGAAAACCGATCTGGACCGCGAAGTGGCCCAGATCCCTTGATCGAGCGGCTGGATAAGGAGCGAGCCCCACGGGCGTAAGCCAAATTTAGGCCTAGCCTGACGTAATGTGACAAACAATTCCAGGTTAGATTCCTAAAGAGTAGAGGAGGTTTTTTAGTGGGTAAACCCGTTTTTTGGGGAGCCCCACACTACAGGCTGGCCACCTGTGTGCGTAATGCATTTTTCCGCCTCTCCCTCAAAAAAAAAAAAAAAAAAAAAAAAATGAACAATTTTATTTTATAATTACTAAAATTGATCAAATATTTAAAATAACATTTTTTACCAGATTATAAAAACCATTAACTAAATAAACTGTTTAGACAAATAAGAGGTAAATTAATTTAATAGGTAATTTTAAAACTTGTTATTTTCATCACAACTTCTTACTGCCGAGTAAAGGTACAGTAAACGAGATTGACACCTGACATCTACTCCACTTAGAACGGGCGTGGTTTACCGCCCAATTGGGAACATTCAGTGTCTGGTGCTAATGCTATTAGGATATCTTTCAATCCACATTGGACCTCCTCCTGTTTTATCTTTAGAAACAACTATAGAGAATGCTTATAAATGATTCAAACTCACATTTTAAGTTTTATTAATAATAGAATATTCATTGACATTGTTAAGACTGCAATTTTTATAACATGGAGTTTTAAGGCTCGTGAACAAGAGCATATTGCTTTAAAAATTCCTTCAGTAAATAACTTATTCAGTAGGGCAGTTTAATATGGGTTTAACATTATATCAGTTTTATTTCCAACATTATAATCTTAAACATGTTCAGTTTAAACCAAATGCCTTAAACTTGTAAAAACAAATGTTTAAATTATTTATTTTTTGGGAAAATGTTGACTAACACATTATACTGCGCCCTAGACATCCTCAATGTTACCATGTTATTTAATTCCTTCTTTGTTTTGATTTTAAACTCCATGAGAACAATCTTAAAAATTTTAATACCTCAATTTAAGATTACAAAGAATAATTTTGTCACGATATTGTAATTCAAATAAAGAATCAAACATAGCAAATCATTTATTACCTGTTATTTGAATTATGAAAGCTATTCATCCATTACAAACCAAAAAATAACAAACTAAACTTGATATCTTTCACTATCTGACAGCGAGGCTTCTGTATGTTATTGATAGATAACACTGAAACTGATCAGGTATGTCACGGTTATAACAATCATAGCAGCAGCTGATTTTAAATCATCCACACTTATATATCTTTGGTAGTGAAAAACTGTGTGCATGTAATTGAGATAATTCTATTTAGCACACGTATTACCAGCATTGCTTCAAAACAGCTGTAGGTAAGTCATATTAAAGATCACATTGTGTGTTGTGTATTCTATTAGTTATCAAGAGTTAATATTCTAGAATCTATATGACACAAAAAATTTACTTTCTTTTATATTTTTGTCTTTTTCTTTATAAAGCCAAGTATCTCAATCTGGATGTAGGAGCATTTCGATTCACCAGACAGGTTCTGATGACCTTGATAGCTGTGTCCTTGAGAATCTCTGGCCCCTTTGTTGTGTTCTCTTACTTGTTAAGGGAGCTGCATCTGGAGTGTACACTCTTTTCCTAAATTGACTTCCCGTGTTGTCTTTTACATCATGTAATTGCTTTTGCTTGGTGGTGACTTATTATATTACTAATCATAATATTTGCATTGCAAATTGCTTGTCTGAACTTTATATTGGAAAGGAACACCACCAATTAATAGACCCAATTTTTAGTTTATAAAACCAAATTTAGTTATTTGGTACGGTATTGACTAACATAACTAATATGACTAATGGTACATAGCCTACTTACTAGTAGGTGACTTTTTCAAAAATACTCGACACTTTTTTGTTTTCACTACCTACTGTTTTCAGATGGGGAATATTGTGTAAAACATTTTATTTTTCTTTTTATTCTATATTTCCCACATAGTAAAATATTAATACATTAATACTTTTTTAGTATAAAATTTCACATAAGAAGCAAACTACTTACAGTTTTGCATTAAGACAAAACTTAGTGCTTTGACCAAAATTGTACCTAAGTCACAAACAAAACAAGACAATAGAGGCGCACTAGTGAGTCATAACACTGATAACACAGGAATTCTGACTTGACAGTTCCGTTGTCAACTCCCTGCCTTGTTCATCTTCTAAGTAAATGAGATGAAACTTTCTAATTACTGGTTGATAATAAACTGGTTTTGTCAAATCTAGGCCAATGGCCGGTTGACTCAAGCTTTCATTTTTATTACACCTCTGGGTAAAACACTTCTGTGCTTGAGCTTTTACACTTTACAAAACCAATGAGTACACAGCACAGTAAAGCATATATTTTTAAAATATCATTATTTCATTTTATTTAGTGAGCTTATTTTTTTTTAACCACAATTATGAGGAATTTAACACGATAATGATTATGAGGTTACTACCAAAATAATGTAGGCCTACACAAAAAAAACTGTGTGGTAAAAATTAGTTTGTCTTTCAAAGTTTTAAATTTAACTTTAAAAAAGTGATTTAATTCCATGTTGTTTTTAATAAACAAAACTGACATCTACTCCACTTAGAACAGGCGTTGTTTAAACAGCTAATTTGAAACATTCCGTGTCCGGTCTAATGTTATTAGGTTTTTTAATTCACAATGTAGCTCTTCTTGTTATATCTTAAGAAACCACTTTACAGAATTCATATTATTTAACATTTAAATAAAACGGACAGAAGAAATTAATAATAAAACATTAATTATGGTAACATTATAAAGACTGCAATTTTAATAACATTGTGTTTTTAAGGCAAGTGAAAAAGTGCATACTACTTTTATATTCCTTCAGGAAAAAAATTACCTGTAACTTATTTTGAAGGGCCCGTTTTTTATCGGTATAACATTATACCAGTTTTATTTTCAACTTAATAATTTGAAATGCATTTTTTTTAATTAAATAAGTTTAAAATTCAAACTGAGGTAAAAATTAGTTTGTTTTACAAAGTAATAAAAAACTTAATAAAACACAAAACTGGAAATTTTTTAGGCCTACAATTTTTTCATAATGAAAACATTCAACATGTAACTTTTTCCAGCAAAAATTCAGAGATTTGACTCTACCCTACTGGCTTTCCTAAGATGGATTTTAATGACAAGATTTTTTAATATGTATATTTGTTATAATTTTAAGATATTGCCTAAATTTTTAGTAACTTAACCGACACAATGTAATTAAGATATTTTATGAATGTGAAATTTCTGCAAAATGAACTTTCTTGACAATTTACAATTTATCATCATTGTATGCATGTTGGCTGATAGAATCATAATCTTATATTTGAAAAGGTTCCTTCCAGAACCTACCACAAGCTAATTTTCACCATCAAAATATAATAACAAACTAGTCATTTTAACACCTACAGCACAAAATGCCTTTTTAAATTAAAGTAAAAATGTTGGGTTTTCACTATATTAGTTAGTGAAATTGACAACCTGTTTTGAGGGAACCTAATTATACATTTCTTTCATTTTACCAATGAATTATACATGTCAAATTTACAAAAAGAAACATAAGGTACCTAGGTATTTTAAAGTGAAATAGATGACATGACACAAGCTCAGATCCTGGAGTGGATGGTGGACAGTGTGGTTGACTCCAGTTACGGTGGGGGTGACCTCATGCGGTCAGATATTGACACCAGAAGGCTGCAGTCATCTCGTATCAGACCAGTCAGCCGTGTGTTCAACAGTTCAGGTTCTTGCCCTGACCTCGCCTCCCCTCCCACCACAGGATGAAAAGTGCAAGGAAATCTCAGTCTTACAGTACTACACCACACGTTCATCACAATTTCTACTACAGATCAGGGCCTGTCCTTGGAGATTTTCTGGTACATGCGAGATCTGAATTTGGCGCCTTCTTTAAGGCTCTGCGCAATGGTACCATAAAATTTTACTATAAATTTCAAACAATGAGCAATTAATTCAGTTAAACATGTATCACATCTCTATTCGTTTTCCATCTACCTTGTCTGTCTGTATATATTTTTAATAAACCTAAGCATGATTGTATGACTATTTTTGACAAATTAAATATTAGAGCCTAACGTAATTTTTTTTACTAAATTATTCGGATTAGTAGTTTTTTATTTACTGCATAAAATGTTATTCTCATTTGATAGGAACATGAAATCAATAATGGTGGAGGAACTGTATGGCTGGCCCCATTGTGTTACACTCTTGCATCCAGACAGGATGTGGCTTTTTAATGCAATTGTATTTAATTCATGGGTTGGAATCAATATACAGCCAGTGATTCAAAAAGTGTTTTTGTTCATACTTTCGCTTAAAAGAATTTTATTAATTTTTTTTATTTGGAATCACATGTGATAATTATGTCTATCCTTATAAGTACCATTGTGAAATTGCAATCACATTAGCCGATCAACAAGTGAGTTACTTGTTGTATTTGAGCTATTTATAAATGTCTATAAATGTCACAATGATAATTTGCTAATTTTGTGAACTATGCTAATTTTGTGAACCCTAGGTATCTAGGGTGCTGAAGCCCAAGAGAGTACCATAATTGCGTTGCGGTGGACACGAGCTTCGCCGACTGACCGTAAACATAGCGGCCCTGATCAGCGATAAAGATCGATCAAAATAGGCGGTAAAGAGCACCCCCAATAAGCAGTAAAGAGCGCACGCCTCTGATCGGTAAAACAGCACCCTTGATCGACAGTAAAGAGAGCTCTCAACTGACAGTAAATAAGCCCCTGATCAGCAGTAAAGAGCACTCCCATTTAACACAGATTTTTGTAAATATCTGGATCAGCAATAAACAAATTTTTGCACAAATTTTGTAGAAAATAAATCGTAGATTGCAAGTCCAATCAATGAAATTACATCCCAACATCAACAATTTTTAAGTTCTCAGTCAATCAGAGCAAAATTACAAACACAATGTAAGTTTACATCAATGGAATGGTAAATGATACTTATTTATTGACCATTGACAATTGTATAAATTGCAAAGGCTTTTTACAGATACATACTACAAAAAATTTGGATCATAAGTATTTTACAATTTGTCTTGTAATAAAATTTTTCTTGAAGTAACTTCTTTAATATTTAAGTGAACTTGAATGGGCATTTTTCATTTTTTATATACTGGTAATTTGTTATATAGGCCTAGTTTAGTTGCAGAAAACATTTATTGATTTTGATAGAAACTTGTTCTGTGTTGTTGAATGGGAAAATTTTCAGTGTTCTTAAATTATAGGCCTACTGGTTTTCTTTAATTTTATCTGTCTCTCCTGTTTTTCTCATGAAATATTTTTAAAAAATTTAAAGATTCGTATATATAAATACATGGTAAAGTTAAAATTTTCCATTCTTCAAAAATAGGTTTCCATGATCTTCGCCTCTTTAGTCCACCGATAAATTGGTAAAAAATATAAACGTAATTTGCTTTATAATAAAGGCTGAGAGAAATTCGAGGAGGGCATAGCCTATTGTAACTTTCCCCTACGGCACCAGAAAAATTAGAGCCAGCTCCGGCAATAATTTATTTTTATTATAAGCAAAGAAAACTTAATTTTTGTTTATAGGTCGATGGTTTACACTCTATAAAAGCTCATTTATCAAAGCAATGGTAATGAAATAAAGATAATCATTTGGGCTCCATGCACATATCAACTCTGATCTATTAAGACCAGGAAGTTTCAATCACAGTCACTTTGGGTTGTGTAGATTACACAGCCTATTTGTATTTAGGTTAGACCTCAGGGCGCTCTATTAATTTCAAGAAAAAAATTATGAAGTATCCAGGTTATTCTTTCTAGGGACTATAACTTAATAGGAAACCTTTAAGGAAATTTTTTGCCTGAAAATAAAACTCAAGTTTATTTAACCTTATTCTACATTTTTGTTTAAAAAATATAATTAGTTTTTTTAAAGCGGCACATACACTACACGTGCATTGCACGCTGTGGAGTTTTTATATTGGCTTGCCATGCTTGGCACGCCGGCGCCATACGCAACACATTCAAAATTCAGAACGCTCCATTAGAACACCACATGTAGTGATCTTATAACAGCAGGTATGCCATGTTTCACACAGAAAGTTATTGATTCAAACAATTAATTAACTTTTATATTCTTCAACCCCCTATCACCCCCATTTACATGCCGAATGGTGAGGAAAGGACTCAAGGCAAATGTTCAGGAAAGGAAAGGAAAGGACTAGGCCTATCGGGTTTTATGAAAGGTAGATCTACAACAGATCACATAGGCCTATTTACTTTAAAAGAAATATTATCCAAATATTGGGAATATAATAAAGAATTATATGCAGTTTTATTGACTTTCAAAAACCTATGACAGCATAAGTAGAGACAAATTGTGGAAACAACTAGTAAAATTTGGCATTCAAAAGAAACTTATAACCTTAATGAAAATGAGTGTAACAGGATCCAAATGTTCCGTTTAGAATTGATGGCAATAGCTATGAATCCTTCGAAGTGAACTCAGGAGTCAGACAAGGAGACGGGCTATCACCTGTTCTGTTTAATTTTGCCATTGAAGAAGTCACAGAAGGTAGCTGAAATGGACGCAGGAGTTAAAGTAGGAACCAGAATAAACATTTTAGCCTTCGCAGATGACGTTGTTATTATCACAGAAAAATTAAAAGATCTCAAGACTCTAATCGAAATATTTATGAGAGAAGCAGAAAAAGTAGGCTTAAAAACAAACGATTCTAAAACTAAGTACATGCATTTTATAAGAAACATAGATAATTCTGAAGAACCCATAGAAATTGATGGTCACACATTTGATAAAGTAAACAGTTTTAAATACCTAGGAGTAATAATATCAAATCAAAATACCGATGAATTAGAGATGAATAGTATGTGCAACAATGAATAATCATTTAATCCGGTTTTCTGAGGCTATTTGAAAATATAGGCCTACTGAGAAAAAAAAAAGAACTGGGTGACTGCTTTCCTTTGCCTCTTGTTCTGAAAGATTGTTCCACAGAAAAAAGTAGATGTAGGCCTAGCTTATTTTCCATTAAGCTGGACAAGGTCTTAATTATTATACAAAGAAAAAAAGAACCATAAAAATACTAACCTGCTAAAAAATCCAGTCAAGCTTTTCTTCTTATTTCCTGCTTCAACAGAATCCTCAGAGAACGCACTGCAGCCACCGATTGACACTAAAGAGCAGGTGTCTCCATGGTCTAAAAGACTTCCAAGAGCAGAATCTTCATTTGTTGTAGGAGATATGTCACTTAGACTAGATACAGTGCTAGAAAAAGAACTAACTTCTGTGTTCACTCGGTGTAGGTTATGACCTGCTAAATCACATTCTGAACCCTTAGAATTCCCAGCATATTCCTCGACCCCAACAGGTTTTTCTAAATCAGTCTCTGAATCCTCCAGATTTAAAACTTCTTCATTACTTTTCTTAGATTTGACAGGTTTATTTGATACGGTTGGGTCATTTTTTTCGGAAGAGGAATTTCCAATACGTTGTGCATCAGACTTAATTAAGAGTAATTGTCTTGTAATAGGACTATAGGCTAGTGGAAAACTATCCAAAAGTTCATCTAGCCGAACTGATTTTAAATTAGATTGAGTTTTATTTGAAGAAGCACCATTTAGATTACTTTCAAGAACAACTCTCTCGGTGTTTGACAATGCTTGTTCATTGATTAAAGAGCTAGAATTCTGTCTGTTAAACCTAACACAATGAGATTCTTTATCACTTCTTTTAGTTTCGCTTCCTATGTCTAGGGAAGGATGAAACTTGTTTGTCCTGCAGACTCTGTCACATATAAAATCTACTTCATCACTACTGTTCTGACTTGAAGTTTTGTCAATTTTTATATTTTTAGCTCCGATTTGCTTCTGGTGTTGTTCACACTGTGTGTCCACACTGAGATTAGAAGTCTTATCAACACCTCTTTCTGGCCAAGTCTTGAACCATCCCTCTGTGGCACAATCCTTGGCATCAGTAGAGCTTGTGTCATCAAGAATTACAGATTCAACTAGAGGTACTGATGTTTCACTAGGATCTTCAAGCGATTCCTTGTTTTGTTTCCTTTTATCTAAGCAATTAGGCAAACTTTGGCTTCGAAATTTTTGTGCAACACTAGTAAGGAACACTCTTTGAAGATAGTGTCCAGGACTTAGTTTGTGTTTATCTGTTTTCAGAGTTTGAAAACTAGATGCTAGCCCAGGGTTACATACTATGAGATTATCAGACTCCGAACTATTCTGGCAGTCATTGCTAATACTATTCCTGGAATAACACTGATATTTTATCTCTGTATCCTTAAAATTAGACTTATAACATATTCTTTCTTCACTTAAGGATTCTTTTTGCGTTCCGTTGTCATGGTATTCTTGTTCAGGGGGAATCGTCTTCATGATTATATAAAAAACATTTTCGTTGTTACCTATTAAAGTTAATCCATTCAACCATTATGTCAATGTATTCCGTTCACTTTAAACTCGGTAAGAATTTTGACAGCCTAACTTAGTCCACTTATAGAACACAAACAAACAATAACAAACTACATGACACTAACGTTGACACAACACTAGGTGGTAAAGCACTTTTTGAGGCTGAAGCCTCACTTGCCTCACTTTCAGCGCTGAGCCAGCAGCAACTAGCAGCAGTAGCAGCAACGAGCACATCGGTTTGTCAATAGTCAACACAGAATACCAGTGTTGCCACCTCGTAACAGTAGCAGCAACGAGCACATCGGTTTGTCAACAGTCAACACAGAGAATACAGAACACGACACAGACAGACAATCAGGCACTGCAAAGTAAAACCAGGTTTACCAACTGAGCAAATTATTATTTCAGACCTACCTATTCTTCGTTAAACGATATATAACAACATTTTGTAAACATTATTTTTCAATTTACTCAAAAGGTAGTTGGGAATATATTTTTGTTATTAATTTCATAAATATACAAGACATTTTAGATACAGAGACATAGGAGGAACTGGCGAAAAAGTGCGAAGTACCAAAAGAGAATTCAAAAGAATTATCAAGTGCACTAAATAAAGGACTACGTAAAAATTCTAAGAATAGTCTGCATGCCATCTATGATGATCTATATGATATCAATTTAGGAAACACTAAATTTTAATGAAACCATGACTCAATTGATCTTTAAAATAACCAATATTCAAATCATTCTCCAGTGTTTACATTTCCACCTTTGTCAGTCTCCAACCTGGACACTATCATTCGTTATTAATCTTCAGCTTTGGGCCAGTAGACGAGTAGCCCATTGTTGTGCAGTCGGCAATGTTAACCATACAGCTTTTAATGCAAAACATGGTATTTTATTCCCCTGTTTCGGACGCCGTTTTCCAACCGAACCTGTTAAGTCAGTAGGTGTTTAGTTGAATATTTAGTTGTAATATTTGGGTTTATATAGTTGAAGGTGAAGATTACTCTTAACATGTTGTAAAAGTTGTCATGGACGTGTCGAACTATCGAGGTTCTCCTGTTTATATGAGAGCTTTAAGATGATGTAAGAAATTGCATGTGATTGCATTTAGAATTTTTTTTTTTAATTTTAGCTAATTTCTCTCTAGGTAATACGCTATTACGGTAGTAGCCATGGTAAGACCTAAAGCCCGGTACCATGTTACTTTTTCATTTTGAGGTCCCCAGATGCCAAAACACCATTCGTTCATTTTCATATATATGTATATATATATATATATATATATATATATATATATATATATATATATATATATATGTGTGTGTGTGTGTGTGTGTCCGTGGTACTGCTGATAACTTTTGAAGGGGACCTCCGATTTTGATGAAATTTGGTATGAAGGTGTAAGACCAGATCTATTTTCATGAGTTCGCGAACCAACATGATCGGGTTATGGGAACGGGGTTTTATGGGGTTTCCAAGGGGTCAAAAATGGGTTTTTGGCACATTGGGACCTTAATTTTTAAAATCCAACAATTTTAACTAAACCTATTTAAAAGAGCATAAAAAACAAACAATTTAGTATTTTGAATTTTTAACTTGGCTTAACAGGTTACGGAGAAAAGCTAAAAATAGGTTTCCAATGTTAATCTTATGGGAAATCAACAATACCCTGTATCTCACTTATTTATTGGAATAACTTGATAAAATTTGGTATGTACATTCACTAGGTAGGGTTTAACTGATATTTTGCTAACAACATCCATATGGCGGCAAACCTACATACTCACCCTTATGGGGTTTATGGGGAAAATTTAAAAGTGTTGAATATTGATACAACTTGATATTTACCTTACCCAACTATTAAATTTTCTAACAAAACTAACATTTCCTAACAATGGCAGCAAACCTACATACTCATTCCTATGGTGTTTATGGGGAAAATACAAAATCTCAAGATCCTATTGAAATTCGCTGAGTACGCAGGTCTGCTGCGACGGGTGTATTGTTTATGTAAAAAAAAAAACATTTCCAAAATTTCTTGACTAGTCATATTTCTAAAGCTGTAGTATAACCATGATTTTTAAAATGCTATCTGTACCTCACAAAAAGTATAATCAGACATTAAAATTATTGTTTTAAAAATTTTTCAACAAAAAGTCAATTTTTTTATTAAATTTTTTTTTAACTCTTTGAAATACCAACCAAAATAATTTATGTCACAAAAATATTGTTTTCAATTGTTTTATTTCAAACCAGCTTTTTATACATAAATAACAATGTATATTATATTAACATAGAAACTTGGAGACCCATAAGAGGTGTAGGCTGTTGCCTCTGCATCTATTTTTTCTTCCTGCTAGGCCACCTTTCCAGTTCATAGACGTTGTTATCTGGACCAAAAGAACAAAGAGGTGCATGATTAATGACCACTCCCCTCTGCAGCCATGGTTTTGAACAGGATACTCCTGTGGATCTTGAAATTTTCCAATTCTTAGAAGTCCTCTGTAGAGTATTGGGTGACCAAACTGCATCCTTAACTTCACTGCCAAGACCCGGGACTGATGTTCAATGGACTGCCTCCTCCTCCGGGCTGCCTCCTTCTCCGGGCTGCCTCCTCCGAGCTGCCACCTTTCGCGATGCCTCCTTCTGGCTTCCACCTCACTGGTGGTTGTGCTCCTCTAGCCTGAGACGGGAATTGCAGCGAGTATTTACTGTTGGTCTGCCCAAGTGACTTTCTTCAAGTCAGACAATTTTACTGAGTCGCTTTTCCAGCTGTTATGGGGGATGCCTGGGTTGCTTTATTTTTAGCTTGGGCAGTAGCTTGCACCTCGTCATCTTGAGCCTCTTGAATATTTAGCCACATGCCAATACTTAGGCAAGAGCATCCAACAAAGATTACAATACACACGTAACTGCACTTACAGGAACCATTTTTACTTGTTCAAAGAAATGTTTGAAATGAAAAACATTACCATGGTTATTTCTTAATTGTTAGTTTTCAACCAAGGTAATTGCAATATATTAAAAAATCTATTTGCATGAAAGGCTTTGATATGGGGGTAGCTTCTCAGTGACTTAAAATTAAATATGGATTTAATCTATTTTGATCATAAAACTCTATAATTTAAATAACAAAAATGTATGTAGATAATAAATGATTTTTTGTCACTGTTTTTCTACTCACATTTTGTTCACAATTATTATTTTATCCATTTAAATATTTAAGGCTTAAATTAATTAGAAACTTGGTCTGTTCTAATCCCTGCACTATACCAAAAGCATGCAATTTAGGCCTACCATCATATATTGTTAAACGAAAAAGTTTTATGTCGAAAAAGATCTGGTTATGTTTACTGCAGACAATAAATTGTCTCTAAATATTGAGGATTTTAAGTTTTCAAGTACCTAATTACAAAATACCCCCTTAGCAAACCTGTGTAATCAGCAAATTTTCAAAGATATTTTTGTTTCATTATCTAATTACTTTGTGGTTATATAATTACCAATCTTTATAAGGGAATATAACCTATTTAATGGCCTTATATTTTTCAGTTAATTATTTTTATTTAATAATTTATATAATAGAGAGTTTTTGAACATATGGTAAATAATACAGAAAACGCTAAACGCTATTTTATTTACGTTAAAATTACCTTCTTTTACTTTTTGAAGTTATTTAAAAACTTAATGAAAAGTGGACAATGTAAACATTTTACATTATTTATCTGTTTTCACCACCCTACACAGCTAATTATCTTTAAATTCACTAATATAAAAATAGCGTTTAACGTTTGCCGTAAGATTTACCCTATGTTGCAAAAACTCTCTATTATTGTTTATATTGTAATAAATTAACTTCTTAACCAGTAATAAGTGCATATTTAAGGCTGCCATGTAAAAGGAATGATCTGTTTACAAATCCCAAAACATAAAAATTTCAAGTTAGACAAAAGCAGCAGGCAGCTGATCCGCGGACTAAGCAGTTACCTTATTATCTCTATCCCTCTTTCTCCCATTATAGACTTGTTTTTCATGAGAATACTGTGGGATTAAGCATAAAGGTTTGCTACCATGCAGGTTTTTTATCAAATATTAGTTACTCCCCCAGTGAAGGTTCATAACAATTTTTATTAAAATAAAACGAGGTGGCCCGTGCGCAAATTGCGCATTTTATGATTCTGTATGAGTGAAAATCACCTACAGTACGTGAATGTTGATTATGAAGTGACATAGATCTATTTTTGTTTACTATCTGGCTTTTAAAATTCATGTGAAGGTAATCAGGTGTTAAATTACAATTCACATTAAAGAACTTGCAATAAAAGTTGGTCAACATTTTAAAGCGTCCTCTAGAAATAAATGAAAGGCAAGGGGGCGAAGCCCGAAACAATATGACCTTTTTAATTACGATTTGTCACTGCGGTATATCATAAGCTTCAAAATGACACCTCAATCTTAAAAATCGGTTCAGTAGGTCGAGAGAAAAAGGGGCGTAACAGACTAAACACTTATAGAAATAAGAAGATAGATAAGCAATATCAAACTTTTAAAGATTTTCCCGTAAGAATAACATGGGAAAATTCATTTGAATTTTCTCCATAACCAGTTTAGCTACTTCAAAGATTCAAAATACTAAATTGTTTGTTTTTAAAGTTCCTTTAGATGGATTAAGTTAAAATTGTGAAATATTAAAAATAAAGGGTAAAAAATGTTAAAAACACCATTTTTGAGCCTTTGGAACCCAATAAAACACACCGTTCCCATGTCCGATCGTGATGGTTTTCAAACTTAACCTGATGAATGCTGCCCTACACCTGACCTCTGTACCAAATTGGTACACCTTCTGTACCTATTCTCTTTTATGAAAATAAATATATATATATATATATTTTTTTGAACGAACAGTGTTTTTGGCCTCTGGGGACCTCAAAACCAAAAAGTAACATGGTCCCAGGCTTAAGTCTTACCGTGACTACTACCGTAATAGCGCATTCCCTAAAGAATTGCTTAACACTAATTCTATCTCTTTTTTTAGCAAAAGGTAAAAATTTAGACAAACAATAACACTCGCATCAGGTTTAGCTCGTTAGCTACGCTCACTCGCCGTCAGGTTTACCTCGTTCGCTACACTCAATCGCTGCAAGACTGTAATATTCTCTAGTTTTTTATTACCAATTTCCCCCAAAAACTTTAAGTGAGAACTTCTAATAGTTTAAATTAATAACACCCTGTCGCAGCAGACCTGCGTACACAGCGAATTTCCAATAGAATTTTGGTATATATTATATTTCCCCATAAAACCCATGGGGAAGAGAGTATGTAGGTTTGCCGCCATATGGGTTTTGTTGGTACATATGAGTTAAACCCTACCTACTGAATGTACATACCAAATTTTATCAAGTTATGGTGTTCTTTGTATTTTCCCCATAAACCCCATTAGAGTAGGTTTGCCACTATATGGGTTTAGTATGCAAATCTATACTTATTTAATACGCTAAGGGTTTTTTTGTCTTGAGAACTCCTCCTACAATTTTCAACCGATTTTCAAGTTTTTGGTGTCGTTCGATAGGGCTTTGTCTGTATTTGTTTCCGCCAAAAATTGATGAGAATCGGACTGAAAATAAAGGCGCTATCCACCATTGAAATCTCAAAATTTCCCATTTAAATAACATTGGTATTGAATAAAGCATTTGAAACATCTATTAATAATCAGCTGTAAATACGTGTAGTTATTGGCGATTTAAGATATTCACATTATTGGATTGGTCGGATGTCATTGATTTAGAGCAAAAGTAACATTTGTACTGTATTTAAATAAATTGCTCGATTTTGAGCAACACGTATACTAGTATAAGTTAAACGCTTGATAATGAGTGTAGATACTAAATTTGATCAAGCTATGTCAATAAATAAGCAACATATAGTTTTTCAATTTTCTCCATAACCATTTAAGCTAAGTAAACAATTCAAAATACAACATTGTTTTTTAAGCTCTTTTAAATGGTTTAAGTTAAAATTGTAGAATTTCATAAATTAAAGTGAAAAAAAGCCAAAAACCCATTTTTTACCCTTTTACCCAAAAAACCCTGTTCCCATGGCCCCATCATTCTGGTTGGCGAACTTATTAAAGTAGATGCTGGCTTGCACCCCTGTAGCAAATTTCATCGTAATCAAAGATTCCATTCTAAAGTTATCGTTTTCACGGACACATAGATATACATATAGATAATATATATCAATTTGAACGTACAGTGTTTTCGGCTTCTGGGGACTTCAAAACGAAAAAGTATCATGGTCCCGGGCTTAGACCTTACCGTGACTACTACCGTAATAGCGTATTTCCTATAGGGAAATTCGCTAAATAGTAGCAAAATAGTGTTGACCAAGGCGCAAAGAATCAACAGATCCCGCCTACTTCCATGATAGCCTGCCATCGTTTATTTTATGTGGGCACTCTAACCAACGTTGCCACAGATCGGCTAACCCTTTAAGAGTTGCACCACCAGGTCAGGTTTGGTCATATGCAGGAATCGAACCCACGCTGACATAGACATTCTGGCTCAAGGTGCTACACCTTAGCCATCTCAGCAAACACGACCGGCAGCCTAGACACCAGAAGTGCCTACACCTTAAGCCATCTCAGCAAACACGACCGGCAGCCTAGACATCAGAAGTGCCTACACCTTAAGCCATCTCAGCAAACACGACCGGCAGCCTAGACACCAGAAGTGCCTACACCTTAAGCCATCTCAGCAAACACGACCGGCAGCCTAGACACCAGAAGTGCCTACACCTTAAGCCATCTCAGCAAACACGACCGGCAGCCTAGACACCAGAAGTGCCTACACCTTAAGCCATCTCAGCAAACACGGCCGGCAGCCTAGACACCAGAAGTGCCTACACCTTAAGCCATCTCAGCAAACACGACCGGCAGCCTAGACACCAGAAGTGCCTACACCTTAAGCCATCTCAGCAAACACGACCGGCAGCCTAGACACCAGAAGTGCCTACACCTTAAGCCATCTCAGCAAACACGACCGGCAGCCTAGACACCAGAAGTGCCTACACCTTAAGCCATCTCAGCAAACACGACCTGCAGCCTAGACACCAGAAGTGCCTACACCTTAAGCCATCTCAGCAAACACGACCGGCAGCCTAGACACCAGAAGTGCCTACACCTTAAGCCATCTCAGCAAACACGACCGGCAGCCTAGACACCAGAAGTGCCTACACCTTAAGCCATCTCAGCAAACACGACCGGCAGCCTAGACACCAGAAGTGCCTACACCTTAAGCCATCTCAGCAAACACGGCCGGCAGCCTAGACACCAGAAGTGCCTACACCTTAAGCCATCTCAGCAAACACGACCGGCAGCCTAGACACCAGAAGTGCCTACACCTTAAGCCATCTCAGCAAACACGACCGGCAGCCTAGACACCAGAAGTGCCTACACCTTAAGCCATCTCAGCAAACACGACCGGCAGCCTAGACACCAGAAGTGCCTACACCTTAAGCCATCTCAGCAAACACGACCGGCAGCCTAGACACCAGAAGTGCCTACACCTTAAGCCATCTCAGCAAACACGACCGGCAGCCTAGACACCAGAAGTGCCTACACCTTAAGCCATCTCAGCAAACATGACCGGCAGCCTAGACACCAGAAGTGCCTACGCCTTAGCCATCTCAGCAAACACGACCGGCAGCCTAGACACCAGAAGTGCCTACCCCTTAGTCATCTCAGCAAACACGACCGGCAGCCTAGACACCAGAAGTGCCTACGCCCTACCCATCTCAGCAAACACGACCGGCAGCCTAGACACCAGAAGTGCCTACGCCTTAGCCATCTCAGCAAACACGACCGGCAGCCTAGACACCAGAAGTGCCTACGCCTTAGCCATCTCAGCAAACACGACCGGCAGCCTAGACACCAGAGGTGCCTACGCCCTACCCATCTCAGCAAACACGACTGGCAGCCTAGACACCAAAAGTGCCTACACCTTAAGCCATTTCAGCAAACACGACTGGCAGCCTAGACACCAGAAGTGCCTACACCTTAAGCCATCTCAGCAAACACGACCGGCAGCCTAGACACCAGAAGTGCCTACACCTTAAGCCATCTCAGCAAACATGACCGGCAGCCTAGACACCAGAAGTGCCTACGCCTTAGCCATCTCAGCAAACACGACTGGCAGCCTAGACACCAGAAGTGCCTACGCCCTACCCATCTCAGCAAACACGACCGGCAGCCTAGACACCAGAAGTGCCTACGCCCTACCCATCTCAGCAAACACGAAAGGCAGCCTAGACACCAGAAGTGCCTATGCCCTACCCATCTCAGCAAACACGACCGGCAGCCTAGACACCAGAAGTGCCTACACCTTAAGCCATCTCAGCAAACACGACCGGCAGCCTAGACACCAGAGATGCCTACGCCCTACCCATCTCAGCAAACACGACCGGTAGCCTAGACACCAGAAGTGCCTACGCCCTACCCATCTCAGCAAACACGACCGGCAGCCTAGACACCAGAAGTGCCTACACCTTAAGCCATCTCAGCAAACACGACCAGCAGCCTAAACAGTAGAAGTGCCTACGCCCTACCCATCTCAGCAAACACGACCGGCAGCCTAGACACCAGAAGTGCCTACGCCTTAGCCATCTCAGCAAACACGACCGGCAGCCTAGACACCAGAAGTGCCTACACCTTAAGCCATCTCAGCAAACACGACCGGCAGCCTAGACACCAGAAGTGCCTACGACCTACCCATCTCAGCAAACACGACCGGCAGCCTAGACACCAGAAGTGCCTACACCTTAAGCCATCTCAGCAAACACGACTGGCAGCCTAGACACCAGAAGTGCCTACGACCTACCCATCTCAGCAAACACGACCGGATGCCTAGACACCAGAAGTGCCTACACCTTAAGCCATCTCAGCAAACACGACCGGCAGCCTAGACACCAGAAGTGCCTACGCCCTACCCATCTCAGCAAACACGACCGGCAGCCTAGACACCAGAAGTGCCTACGCCCTACCCATCTCAGCAAACACGACCGGCAGCCTAGACACCAGAAGTGCCTATGCCCTACCCATCTCAGCAAACACGACCGGCAGCCTAGACACCAGAAGTGCCTACACCTTAAGCCATCTCAGCAAACACGACCGGCAGCCTAAACAGTAGAAGTGCCTACGCCCTACCCATCTCAGCAAACACGACCGGCAGCCTAGACACCAGAAGTGCCTACGCCTTAGCCATCTCAGCAAACACGACCGGCACCCTAAACAGTAGAAGTGCCTACGCCCTACCCATCTCAGCAAACACGACCGGCAGCCTAGACACCAGAAGTGCCTACGCCTTAGCCATCTCAGCAAACACGACCGGCAGCCTAAACAGTAGAAGTGCCTACACCTTAAGCCATCTCAGCAAACACGACCGGTAGCCTAGACACCAGAAGTGCCTACGACCTACCCATCTCACCAAACACGACCGGCAGCCTAGACACCAGAAGTGCCTACACCTTAAGCCATCTCAGCAAACACGACCGGCAGCCTAGATACCAGAAGTGCCTACGACCTACCCATTTCAGCAAACACGACCGGCAGCCTAGACACCAGAAGTGCCTACGCCTTAACCATCTCAGCAAACACGACGGCAGCCTAGACACCAGAAGTGCCTACGCCCTACCCATCTCAGCAAACACGACCGGCAGCCTAGACACCAGAAGTGCCTACGCCCTACCCATCTCAGCAAACACGAAAGGCAGCCTAGACACCAGAAGTGCCTATGCCCTACCCATCTCAGCAAACACAACCGGCAGCCTAGACACCAGAAGTGCCTACACCTTAAGCCATCTCAGCAAATACGACCGGCAGCCTAAACAGTAGAAGTGCCTACGCCCTACCCATCTCAGCAAACACGACCGGCAGCCTAGACACCAGAAGTGCCTACGCCTTAGCCATCTCAGCAAACACGACCGGCAGCCTAGACGCCAGAAGTGCCTACGCCCTACCCATCTCAGCAAACACGACCGGCAGCCTAGACACCAGAAGTGCCTACGCCCTACCCCTCTCAGCAAACACGACCAGCAGCCTAGACACCAGAAGTGCCTACGCCTTAGCCATCTCAGCAAACACGACCGGCAGCCTAAACAGTAGAAGTGCCTATGCCCTACCTATCTCAGCAAACACGACCGGCAGCCTAGACACCAGATGTGCCTTCGCCTTAGCCATCTTGGCAAACACGACCGGCAGCCTAAACAGTAGAAGTGCCTACGACCTACCCATCTCAGCAAACACGACCGGCAGCCTAGACACCAGAAGTGCCTACCCCTTAGCCATCTCAGCAAACACGACCGGCAGCCTAGACACCAGAAGTGCCTACGCCATAGCCATCTCAGCAAACACGACCGGCAGCCTAGACACCAGAAGTGCCTACGCCATAGCCATCTCAGCAAACACGACCGGCAGCCTAGACACCAGAAGTGCCAACGCCATAGCCATCTCAGCAAACACGACCGGCAGCCTAGACACCAGAAGTGCCTACGCCATAGCCATCTCAGCAAACACGACCGGCAGCCTAGAAACCAGAAGTGCCTACGCCATAGCAATCTCAGCAAACACGACCGGCAGCCTAGACACCAGAAGTGCCTACGCCATAGCCATCTCAGCAAACACGACCGGCAGCCTAGACACCAGAAGTGCCTACACCTTAAGCCATCTCAGCAAACACGACCGGCAGCCTAGACATCAGAAGTGCCTACACCTTAAGCCATCTCAGCAAACACGACCGGCAGCCTAGACACCAGAAGTGCCTACACCTTAAGCCATCTCAGCAAACACGACCGGCAGCCTAGACACCAGAAGTGCCTACACCTTAAGCCATCTCAGCAAACACGACCGGCAGCCTAGACACCAGAAGTGCCTACACCTTAAGCCATCTCAGCAAACACGGCCGGCAGCCTAGACACCAGAAGTGCCTACACCTTAAGCCATCTCAGCAAACACGACCGGCAGCCTAGACACCAGAAGTGCCTACACCTTAAGCCATCTCAGCAAACACGACCGGCAGCCTAGACACCAGAAGTGCCTACACCTTAAGCCATCTCAGCAAACACGACCGGCAGCCTAGACACCAGAAGTGCCTACACCTTAAGCCATCTCAGCAAACACGACCGGCAGCCTAGACACCAGAAGTGCCTACACCTTAAGCCATCTCAGCAAACACGGCCGGCAGCCTAGACACCAGAAGTGCCTACACCTTAAGCCATCTCAGCAAACACGACCGGCAGCCTAGACACCAGAAGTGCCTACACCTTAAGCCATCTCAGCAAACACGACCGGCAGCCTAGACACCAGAAGTGCCTACACCTTAAGCCATCTCAGCAAACACGGCCGGCAGCCTAGACACCAGAAGTGCCTACACCTTAAGCCATCTCAGCAAACACGACCGGCAGCCTAGACACCAGAAGTGCCTACCCCTTAAGCCATCTCAGCAAACACGACCGGCAGCCTAGACACCAGAAGTGCCTACACCTTAAGCCATCTCAGCAAACACGACCGGCAGCCTAGACACCAGAAGTGCCTACACCTTAAGCCATCTCAGCAAACAAGACCGGCAGCCTAGACACCAGAAGTGCCTACACCTTAAGCCATCTCAGCAAACACGACCGGCAGCCTAGACACCAGAAGTGCCTACACCTTAAGCCATCTCAGCAAACACGACCGGCAGCCTAGACACCAGAAGTGCCTACACCTTAAGCCATCTCAGCAAACACGACCGGCAGCCTAGACACCAGAAGTGCCTACACCTTAAGCCATCTCAGCAAACATGACCGGCAGCCTAGACACCAGAAGTGCCTACGCCTTAGCCATCTCAGCAAACACGACCGGCAGCCTAGACACCAGAAGTGCCTACGCCTTAGCCATCTCAGCAAAAACGACCGGCAGCCTAGACACCAGAAGTTCCTACGCCCTACCCATCTCAGCAAACACGACCGGCAGCCTAGACACCAAAAGTGCCTACACCTTAAGCCATCTCAGCAAACACGACTGGCAGCCTAGACACCAGAAGTGCCTACACCTTAAGCCATCTCAGCAAACACGACCGGCAGCCTAGACACCAGAAGTGCCTACACCTTAAGCCATCTCAGCAAACATGACCGGCAGCCTAGACACCAGAAGTGCCTACGCCTTAGCCATCTCAGCAAACACGACTGGCAGCCTAGACACCAGAAGTGCCTACACCTTAAGCCATCTCAGCAAACACGACCGGCAGCCTAGACACCAGAAGTGCCTACGCCCTACCCATCTCAGCAAACACGAAAGGCAGCCTAGACACCAGAAGTGCCTATGCCCTACCCATCTCAGCAAACACGACCGGCAGCCTAGACACCAGAAGTGCCTACACCTTAAGCCATCTCAGCAAACACGACCGGCAGCCTAGACACCAGAGATGCCTACGCCCTACCCATCTCAGCAAACACGACCGGCAGCCTAGACACCAGAAGTGCCTACACCTTAAGCCATCTCAGCAAACACGACCGGCAGCCTAGACACCAGAAGTGCCTACACCTTAAGCCATCTCAGCAAACAAGACCGGCAGCCTAGACACCAGAAGTGCCTACACCTTAAGCCATCTCAGCAAACACGACCGGCAGCCTAGACACCAGAAGTGCCTACACCTTAAGCCATCTCAGCAAACACGGCCGGCAGCCTAGACACCAGAAGTGCCTACACCTTAAGCCATCTCAGCAAACACGACCGGCAGCCTAGACACCAGAAGTGCCTACACCTTAAGCCATCTCAGCAAACACGACCGGCAGCCTAGACACCAGAAGTGCCTACACCTTAAGCCATCTCAGCAAACACGACCGGCAGCCTAGACACCAGAAGTGCCTACACCTTAAGCCATCTCAGCAAACACGACCGGCAGCCTAGACACCAGAAGTGCCTACACCTTAAGCCATCTCAGCAAACACGGCCGGCAGCCTAGACACCAGAAGTGCCTACACCTTAAGCCATCTCAGCAAACACGACCGGCAGCCTAGACACCAGAAGTGCCTACACCTTAAGCCATCTCAGCAAACACGACCGGCAGCCTAGACACCAGAAGTGCCTACACCTTAAGCCATCTCAGCAAACACGGCCGGCAGCCTAGACACCAGAAGTGCCTACACCTTAAGCCATCTCAGCAAACACGACCGGCAGCCTAGACACCAGAAGTGCCTACCCCTTAAGCCATCTCAGCAAACACGACCGGCAGCCTAGACACCAGAAGTGCCTACACCTTAAGCCATCTCAGCAAACACGACCGGCAGCCTAGACACCAGAAGTGCCTACACCTTAAGCCATCTCAGCAAACAAGACCGGCAGCCTAGACACCAGAAGTGCCTACACCTTAAGCCATCTCAGCAAACACGACCGGCAGCCTAGACACCAGAAGTGCCTACACCTTAAGCCATCTCAGCAAACACGACCGGCAGCCTAGACACCAGAAGTGCCTACACCTTAAGCCATCTCAGCAAACACGACCGGCAGCCTAGACACCAGAAGTGCCTACACCTTAAGCCATCTCAGCAAACATGACCGGCAGCCTAGACACCAGAAGTGCCTACGCCTTAGCCATCTCAGCAAACACGACCGGCAGCCTAGACACCAGAAGTGCCTACGCCTTAGCCATCTCAGCAAAAACGACCGGCAGCCTAGACACCAGAAGTTCCTACGCCCTACCCATCTCAGCAAACACGACCGGCAGCCTAGACACCAAAAGTGCCTACACCTTAAGCCATCTCAGCAAACACGACTGGCAGCCTAGACACCAGAAGTGCCTACACCTTAAGCCATCTCAGCAAACACGACCGGCAGCCTAGACACCAGAAGTGCCTACCCCTTAAGCCATCTCAGCAAACACGACCGGCAGCCTAGACACCAGAAGTGCCTACACCTTAAGCCATCTCAGCAAACACGACCGGCAGCCTAGACACCAGAAGTGCCTACACCTTAAGCCATCTCAGCAAACAAGACCGGCAGCCTAGACACCAGAAGTGCCTACACCTTAAGCCATCTCAGCAAACACGACCGGCAGCCTAGACACCAGAAGTGCCTACACCTTAAGCCATCTCAGCAAACACGACCGGCAGCCTAGACACCAGAAGTGCCTACACCTTAAGCCATCTCAGCAAACACGACCGGCAGCCTAGACACCAGAAGTGCCTACACCTTAAGCCATCTCAGCAAACATGACCGGCAGCCTAGACACCAGAAGTGCCTACGCCTTAGCCATCTCAGCAAACACGACCGGCAGCCTAGACACCAGAAGTGCCTACGCCTTAGCCATCTCAGCAAAAACGACCGGCAGCCTAGACACCAGAAGTTCCTACGCCCTACCCATCTCAGCAAACACGACCGGCAGCCTAGACACCAAAAGTGCCTACACCTTAAGCCATCTCAGCAAACACGACTGGCAGCCTAGACACCAGAAGTGCCTACACCTTAAGCCATCTCAGCAAACACGACCGGCAGCCTAGACACCAGAAGTGCCTACCCCTTAAGCCATCTCAGCAAACACGACCGGCAGCCTAGACACCAGAAGTGCCTACACCTTAAGCCATCTCAGCAAACACGACCGGCAGCCTAGACACCAGAAGTGCCTACACCTTAAGCCATCTCAGCAAACAAGACCGGCAGCCTAGACACCAGAAGTGCCTACACCTTAAGCCATCTCAGCAAACACGACCGGCAGCCTAGACACCAGAAGTCCCTACACCTTAAGCTATCTCAGCAAACACGACCGGCAGCCTAGACACCAGAAGTGCCTACACCTTAAGCCATCTCAGCAAACATGACCGGCAGCCTAGACACCAGAAGTGCCTACGCCTTAGCCATCTCAGCAAACACGACTGGCAGCCTAGACACCAGAAGTGCCTACGCCCTACCCATCTCAGCAAACACGACCGGCAGCCTAGACACCAGAAGTGCCTACGCCCTACCCATCTCAGCAAACACGAAAGGCAGCCTAGACACCGGAAGTGCCTATGCCCTACCCATCTCAGCAAACACGACCGGCAGCCTAGACACCAGAAGTGCCTACACCTTAAGCCATCTCAGCAAACACGACCGGCAGCCTAGACACCAGAGATGCCTACGCCCTACCCATCTCAGCAAACACGACCGGCAGCCTAGACACCAGAAGTGCCTACACCTTAAGCCATCTCAGCAAACACGACCGGCAGCCTAGACACCAGAAGTGCCTACACCTTAAGCCATCTCAGCAAACAAGACCGGCAGCCTAGACACCAGAAGTGCCTACACCTTAAGCCATCTCAGCAAACACGACCGGCAGCCTAGACACCAGAAGTGCCTACACCTTAAGCCATCTCAGCAAACACGACCGGCAGCCTAGACACCAGAAGTGCCTACACCTTAAGCCATCTCAGCAAACACGACCGGCAGCCTAGACACCAGAAGTGCCTACACCTTAAGCCATCTCAGCAAACATGACCGGCAGCCTAGACACCAGAAGTGCCTACGCCTTAGCCATCTCAGCAAACACGACCGGCAGCCTAGACAACAGAAGTGCCTACGCCTTAGCCATCTCAGCAAAAACGACCGGCAGCCTAGACACCAGAAGTTCCTACGCCCTACCCATCTCAGCAAACACGACCGGCAGCCTAGACACCAAAAGTGCCTACACCTTAAGCCATCTCAGCAAACACGACTGGCAGCCTAGACACCAGAAGTGCCTACACCTTAAGCCATCTCAGCAAACACGACCGGCAGCCTAGACACCAGAAGTGCCTACACCTTAAGCCATCTCAGCAAACATGACCGGCAGCCTAGACACCAGAAGTGCCTACGCCTTAGCCATCTCAGCAAACACGACTGGCAGCCTAGACACCAGAAGTGCCTACGCCCTACCCATCTCAGCAAACACGACCGGCAGCCTAGACACCAGAAGTGCCTACGCCCTACCCATCTCAGCAAACACGAAAGGCAGCCTAGACACCAGAAGTGCCTATGCCCTACCCATCTCAGCAAACACGACCGGCAGCCTAGACACCAGAAGTGCCTACACCTTAAGCCATCTCAGCAAACACGACCGGCAGCCTAGACACCAGAGATGCCTACGCCCTACCCATCTCAGCAAACACGACCGGCAGCCTAGACACCAGAAGTGCCTACACCTTAAGCCATCTCAGCAAACACGACCGGCAGCCTAGACACCAGAAGTGCCTACACCTTAAGCCATCTCAGCAAACACGACTGGCAGCCTAGACACCAGAAGTGCCTACACCTTAAGCCATCTCAGCAAACACGACCGGCAGCCTAGACACCAGAAGTGCCTACACCTTAAGCCATCTCAGCAAACATGACCGGCAGCCTAGACACCAGAAGTGCCTACGCCTTAGCCATCTCAGCAAACACGACTGGCAGCCTAGACACCAGAAGTGCCTACGCCCTACCCATCTCAGCAAACACGACCGGCAGCCTAGACACCAGAAGTGCCTACGCCCTACCCATCTCAGCAAACACGAAAGGCAGCCTAGACACCAGAAGTGCCTATGCCCTACCCATCTCAGCAAACACGACCGGCAGCCTAGACACCAGAAGTGCCTACGCCCTACCCATCTCAGCAAACACGACCGACAGCCTAGACACCAGAAGTGCCTACGCCCTACCCATCTCAGCAAACACGAAAGGCAGCCTAGACACCAGAAGTGCCTATGCCCTACCCATCTCAGCAAACACGACCGGCAGCCTAGACACCAGAAGTGCCTACACCTTAAGCCATCTCAGCAAACACGACCGGCAGCCTAGACACCAGAGATGCCTACGCCCTACCCATCTCAGCAAACACGACCGGCAGCCTAGACACCAGAAGTGCCTACGCCCTACCCATCTCAGCAAACACGACCGGCAGCCTAGACACCAGAAGTGCCTACACCTTAAGCCATCTCAGCAAACATGACCGGCAGCCTAGACACCAGAAGTGCCTACGCCTTAGCCATCTCAGCAAACACGACTGGCAGCCTAGACACCAGAAGTGCCTACGCCCTACCCATCTCAGCAAACACGACCGGCAGCCTAGACACCAGAAGTGCCTACGCCCTACCCATCTCAGCAAACACGAAAGGCAGCCTAGACACCAGAAGTGCCTATGCCCTACCCATCTCAGCAAACACGACCGGCAGCCTAGACACCAGAAGTGCCTACGCCCTACCCATCTCAGCAAACACGACCGGCAGCCTAGACACCAGAAGTGCCTACACCTTAAGCCATCTCAGCAAACACGACCGGCAGCCTAGACACCAGAAGTGCCTACGACCTACCCATCTCAGCAAACACGACCGGCAGCCTAGACACCAGAAGTGCCTACACCTTAAGCCATCTCAGCAAACACGACCGGCAGCCTAGACACCAGAAGTGCCTACGACCTACCCATCTCAGCAAACACGACCGGCTGCCTAGACACCAGAAGTGCCTACACCTTAAGCCATCTCAGCAAACAAGACCGGCAGCCTAGACACCAGAAGTGCCTACGCCCTACCCATCTCAGCAAACACGACCGGCAGCCTAGACACCAGAAGTGCCTACGCCCTACCCATCTCAGCAAACACGACCGGCAGCCTAGACACCAGAAGTGCCTATGCCCTACCCATCTCAGCAAACACGACCGGCAGCCTAGACACCAGAAGTGCCTACACCTTAAGCCATCTCAGCAAACACGACCGGCAGCCTAAACAGTAGAAGTGCCTACGCCCTACCCATCTCAGCAAACACGACCGGCAGCCTAGACACCAGAAGTGCCTACGCCTTAGCCATCTCAGCAAACACGACCGGCACCCTAAACAGTAGAAGTGCCTACGCCCTACCCATCTCAGCAAACACGACCGGCAGCCTAGACACCAGAAGTGCCTACGCCTTAGCCATCTCAGCAAACACGACCGGCAGCCTAGACACCAGAAGTGCCTACGCCCTACCCATCTCAGCAAACACGACCGGCAGCCTAGACACCAGAAGTGCCTACGCCCTACCCATCTCAGCAAACACGACCGGGAGCCTAGACACCAGAAGTGCCTACGCCTTAGCCATCTCAGCAAACACGACCGGCAGCCTAAACAGTAGAAGTGCCTACACCTTAAGCCATCTCAGCAAACACGACCGGTAGCCTAGACACCAGAAGTGCCTAGGACCTACCCATCTCACCAAACACGACCGGCAGCCTAGACACCAGAAGTGCCTACACCTTAAGCCATCTCAGCAAACACGACCGGCAGCCTAGACACCAGAAGTGCCTACGACCTACCCATTTCAGCAAACACGACCGGCAGCCTAGACACCAGAAGTGCCTACGCCTTAGCCATCTCAGCAAACACGACGGCAGCCTAGACACCAGAAGTGCCTACGCCCTACCCATCTCAGCAAACACGACCGGCAGCCTAGACACCAGAAGTGCCTACGCCCTACCCATCTCAGCAAACACGAAAGGCAGCCTAGACACCAGAAGTGCCTATGCCCTACCCATCTCAGCAAACACGACCGGCAGCCTAGACACCAGAAGTGCCTACACCTTAAGCCATCTCAGCAAACACGACCGGCAGCCTAAACAGTAGAAGTGCCTACGCCCTACCCATCTCAGCAAACACGACCGGCAGCCTAGACACCAGAAGTGCCTACGCCTTAGCCATCTCAGCAAACACGACCGGCAGCCTAGACACCAGAAGTGCCTACGCCCTACCCATCTCAGCAAACACGACCGGCAGCCTAGACACCAGAAGTGCCTACGCCCTACCCATCTCAGCAAACACGGCCAGCAGCCTAGACACCAGAAGTGCCTACGCCTTAGCCATCTCAGCAAACACGACCGGCAGCCTAAACAGTAGAAGTGCCTACGCCCTACCTATCTCAGCAAACACGACCGGCAGCCTAGACACCAGATGTGCCTTCGCCTTAGCCATCTCGGCAAACACGACCGGCAGCCTAAACAGTAGAAGTGCCTACGACCTACCCATCTCAGCAAACACGACCGGCAGCCTAGACACCAGAAGTGCCTACGCCATAGCCATCTCAGCAAACACGACCGGCAGCCTAGACACCAGAAGTGCCTACGCCATAGCCATCTCAGCAAACACGACCGGCAGCCTAGACACCAGAAGTGCCTACACCTTAGCCATCTCAGCAAACACGACTGGCAGCCTAAACAGTAGAAGTACCTACGCCCTACCCATCTCAGCAAACATGACCAGCAGCCTAGACACCAGAAGTGCCTATGCCTTGGCCATCTCAGCAAACACGACCGGCAGCCTAGACACCAGAAGTGACTACGCCTTAGCCATCTCAGCAAACACGACCGGCAGCCTAGACACCAGAGGTGCCTACACCTTAGTCATCTCAGCAAACACGACTGGCAGCCTAGACATCAGGATATAACCTGGGGTTTTTGGCGGTTAGCACTCCTAGAGGGTAAAATTTTAGGGCGTTAGTGAGTGAGTTCGCTACGAGGGCGTAGCACTAAACCGCTCCTCTCTATTTATAAAACAATTCAAGAAAGGGTTAAGTAGAGTAAAAAAAGTTTATTAACATAAAAACATTGGAAATAGATAAACCATCTCTTCAAACGAACAGGTTTGAAGAATATTTGGCAGTAATAGTGAACACTAGTGTAATAAAGTGTTATGAAATTAAGCATGTAGCCACTGCTGACATTTTTTATAGCCCTTGCAGACTGCTGCCTATATTCAGAGTTAAAGAAGAGGGGGAAAAACTGGAAAATAAAAACACTTGAATATCTTGAGCATCTTATATTTTCACTTTGAAAGTTAAAATAAAATTATTCTAATCAACTATGATATATTAAAATTACATTTTATGCTGCACAGATAGAAACAATGAATGTACAAATAATATTAAGAAGTTGTTTTTAAAAGTGGTCTTTTATCACTGAATTACAAAATTACTGGTACAGATTTAGTGAACGAAATTTTCCAACCTACTCCAATCATTACATGCACTGGCCAACTCACTTTATAGTTTTTGTATTCTATACTTTTTTTATCAATTCTAGATACCTTGATCATGTATGAGTACTGTTTAGAAAGGAAGTTCTATAAAGAAGCAATTTGGGTAGAGGCGTGTGAGCATCAGCGTTGGATGGATAAGCTCTTAAGAAACCTATCTATATGTCGTGGAGTTCGGTAGGACTGCGCTATGAACTGTGATTCAAAATCAAAATTACTGCTACAAATTCAGATGTTATGGCTCTACCACAGCAATTTATGCTTCAGATGACGTTTGCAATATAATTTCATTGAGCGAAAAATTAACAAAAGGAGCACAAAATAACCTACAAATATTTTGTGGGTAATTGTGTGCTCTGCAGTTTCCAGGGACTACATAATGAACCTTATTAGAATTATTCCGAACTTAATCTTTTACCCTGTTTGCTTAAAAAGGAAGCACTACTGACCTAATGACGAACGGAATTTTGGGGCCAATGATCTTGTTGCCAAAATCATCAATGATAAAGCTGAAAACATAAATTTGATTATAAAGCATGCTTGAATTTAAAAATGAATGAAGGGACATTAAAAATCCATAAGTTTAATTTTTACACAGGTCAGCCAGACTGTCAACATCGGCAGCGGAGCTAGTGGCAATTTTTCATTGATCACAGGAAACTTAATTTAGGTGATATAATTATAATCTGCAATCCTTAAAAAGTAAATATTTACATTTTCATTACTATGAATTTTTCTTTACTTCTCAGATACAAACTGTAATGTAGTATGGCAAATATCATGTCATGTCACGTCATGTCATGATAACCTGATGAAATATATTCATAAGTAGTCCAGTAAAATAATTATTAAACATGTTCACAGCAAAATGAAATATGTTATGTCAGGATTATTTTCTTATTAAATTCACTTTTGAAAGTTGTATGAATATGACAATTACTACTTACAGTTCACAGTAAGTAAATTCGGTAAACACCTAATTCAGTGTTTCGACAACAATTTCATATAAGCAATTATTCTTATATTTAAACCACAGCTCAGGGACTACAACAATGGATTAAAAATAAATAGTAATAATGGGTTTGCAATGTATAAAAAAAATATATTCAGTATTTTTATAGACCTTCCAAAAATTTTCTATAAGTTACCTAATACATTTTGTATATTTCAAGATCTCTTCTGCGTTTATAATTTGTGTATTTTATGGTTGAATATACACTAATAGGCTGGGTAGCTGAGTGGTTATAGTGCTCGTCTTTGAATCCACAGGTTGCCGATTCGATCCTGAGAAAAGTTAGTAGGTTTTTAAAGGTTTGATTCTGGACCCTGTTGCCATTTGTCATTGGGCTATTAATTAATGACGCTTTCTAACAACTGGTTGATGTTAGATAGTAACAAGACTGGGGTTTGGACCGTTCCCCGTCAAAACGTTAAAAAATGCCAATGGCGTAGATACACTGAAAATAAAATAAAATATATCTTGAAGAAGAGGACTTAAAATTGATTTCTGTTACGTTCTGATAAAACTTTATAGTGTGTAATGAAAACTATTTATCACATTAACAGCATTATTGAATGATAAATTGAAGACACCATTACAAGACATTTGTGGTAAAAGAACTATAGTGTTTATACATTTTACCTTGCCATCATCAGAAAATATCTGCTTCTCAGCTTTATGTTAAACTGTATGGAAGACAATTGTTCTATTTTACATAGTTAAACCAAAAACCTTTTATCCTTATTCACACTAACTAATGCTGGTCTTTGCCATTTGTTCTGAAACTGAGTCCTCCAGTTTTGAGGCAGGCTTATTGTATTCTCTCGCTCCAAATATTGACGAGCCCACTCGAACACTCGTACTTCCAACTTCAATCTGTAATACACATAAACTATTACAATCATGTTTAATAAAATCTCATGAACATGTCTTTTATTAAAGCCTATAGCCATTATAGCCTATCAGAAGTATATATATAATAGAAAAATGTTTACATATTTTGAAAACTAATATCAAAGTTCTGGATTAAAATTACTTCATCTGATGACGATTGAGGCCCTTGTTTTAAAATGGCTATTCCTAATATAAAAACAGCAGTAAGTTACCGGGTTGATCGAGCCTTGCTCATTGGTTTTAATATACTTTAGTTAGAGAGTTAGTGTCAAGGTAATCGGGCTATTAAGAATAATCATGAATAATCAACTATACCTCCTCACAGTTAACAGCTGTTTTTAAAAGAATGCTTTAAAGCAATGTATCTAGAACAAACCAAGGCAGATGACATCAACAACAACAAATAAATGTTATTTACTAAGCGTTATGAAATTACGAACCTAAATTTATAACAGTGTTGTCACTTTGTGCCAACTCATCCAGCTGTTGGCATTGGTGATTAATTAATGTGAAAGTACGCAAAAATGAAAACAAAACATAACCAACAACATCACTAGGTGAGAATAATGTAAATCAGCTTCCAGCTGTTTGAATTTCCAAGCTCGCAATTTCGTGGCATCTAGTATAGCACCAGTGACTTAGCTGATAGCAACTGTTAAATAGATCTGATGTACTTGGTGCGATTTGAATGAAATGAAAAATATTTTATTGTATGTAAGCTCATATAAGCAATAGAAAACGTCAAACTGTGCATGGTAATTTTCCAATAAACAATGACTTATGACTAACACTTTATAGAAATACGAAGTGGCCAGTGCGCAAATTGCGCATTTTATGATTCTGTATGAGAGAAACTAACCTAAAGTCCATGTATGTAGGTTATGAAGGGACAGAGATCTATTTTTGTTTACTATCTCGCTTTAAAATTCATCTAAAGGTAAGTTTAATCAGCTGTTAAATTACAATTCACATTAAAGATCTTGTAATGAAAGTTGGTCAACATTTTAAAGCGCCCTCTAGAAATAAATCAATGGCCAGGGGAGCGAAGCCTGAAACGATATGACCTTTTTAATTAAAATTCGTCCACGCGCTATATCCTAAGCTTTAAAATGATGCCTCAATCTTAAAAATCGGTTCAGTAGGTCAGCGGTTCTCAACCTGGGGTACGCGAACCCCTAGGGGTTCGCGGAGGAGTCGACGGGGGTTCGCGAGAGATAAATTGATAATGGCGGACACGAAAATTTTAGCCTACTTTTATAAAATAACTATACGAATTTCACCATAACAGTCAAAGATTTCCAACCGTTAACAGTTTGAAATATTAAAAAGACGAAGAAGTTTACAAGGTCAACATTAGACCAACAGTAGCCTATTTCATAATTGCTCTGTCCAGAGACTCAACTATTCAATCAATTCATTGGTAACAACTTTGGAAATTTGGCAATACTGCTCATATCTCTCCTCTAAGTTTCCACCCCTTAACTCATCAAGTGGACTCGTCCCTTGTTGCTTATTACTGTCAGGTACTATCAGTATTGAGTCTACCATCGCGTCGCGACGTCGTTAAGTTTACCCTTGTGCGTGGTTTTCGTGCCCGTGGTTAGTGCTTGGTGTTTTCTGCGTCTGTCACACTACGCCGCTTCCGGCGGGGCGGCTGCGCGGCACTGTGTCGGCGCTTTTCTTTGATGCATGTCGGTAAATTTATTTGGTGTTGTAGGAATACAGTATTTTTTATAGAACTTTGAAATAGTGACTAAAGTGGTAATTGTGTAACTTTTTATTAATTAACAGTTTTCTAAATAGTTTGTTTTAATTTACTCTGGAGAAAATATGGATAAGTGGCTAAAATCTGCTTCGTTAAATAAGCAAAATAGTGAGGTATGTATGCCGAGCACTTCAACAGCGACAACAAATAAGGTTAGTGATGACACTCAGGTGACTGCAATTAAAAGAAAAATTGAATGCTTAAATCCTTCAATTACAAAAAAACGTAAATATTTTGATGAGTATTTAAACTATGGATTTTATTTTTCTGGTGACGAGGACACTGTTAGGCCTCAATGTGTAGTATGTGGTGAACTGTTAGCAAATAGTAGTATGAAGCCCTCTTTGCTTACTCGTCATTTACATACCAAACACCCAAACTACAAGGAGAAAGATCGTAGCTTTTTTGAAAGACTATTGAAACAAAAGAATGTAGTGTCTTATTTTCGTTCTTCTAGCAAAGACAACGAAAATGCTGTTGAAGCCTTATACAAAATAAGTTATCACATTGCTAAATCCGGTAAAAGCCATACAGTCGCTGAAAATTTAATAGCTCCCTGTATTAAGGATGCAGTGTCTTGTATGCTTGGTGAGGAGCATGTAAAAAAAATTAACACTATCCCTCTCTCTAATTCCACTGTAAGTCGTAGAATCAAAGATATGGCCAACGATATTGAGGAAACAGTCGTTATGAGAGTAAAGAATAGCAAATACTTTGCTATTCAAGTCGATGAAAGCACAGATGTGTCTAAATGTGCTGTACTGCTTGTAATCGCAAGGTATTTGTATGACAATGAACCTGAAGAAAATCTTTTACTTTGTTACCCTCTCCCAGAAACAACAACAGGAAAGGATATATTTGATGCTATTAATGGGTATTTTATTGAAAAAGACATTTCCTGGGATAATTGTTGTGGCCTCTCTACTGATGGGGCAAAGTCAATGTCGGGCTGTTTTATTGGTCTTCGAGCTCGTGTCAAAGAGGTTGCCCCACATATAACTTGGACTCACTGTTGTATTCACAGGCAAAGCCTGGCTTGCAAGGATCTCCCAAGTGACCTTAAAATAGTTCTCGAGGACGCTGTGAAACTTGTTAACTTTATTAAGAAGCAGGCTTTGAACACAAGACTATTCAGATTGCTTTGTGAAGAAATGGATAGCCTACACTTAAACTTGCTCTACCACACTGAGGTCAGGTGGCTATCCAGAGGCAAAGTTTTGACCCGTTTATTTCAGCTTAAGCATGAAATGCAGGTGTTTCTTGAAGAACACACTTTCCACCTTTCACCAAAGCTGCATGATGACAAATGGTTGCAATGTTTGGCATACTTGTCAGACATTTTCCAGCAAATCAATAAACTAAATCTTGGTCTTCAAGTTACCTCCGTTACTTTGTTTAGGGTAGCAGAGAAGATAGAATCAATGATTAAAAAAATTGATTTTTGGAGCTCTTGTGTCACTAAAGGCCAGACAGAAGTGTTTGAGACATTGGATGAGTTTTTAAAAGAAAATGAATTAGAACTCAACTGTGAAGTTAAAGAAGTCATCCAAGAACACTTGCAAGGATTGAAATCGTCATTTAGAAAATATTTTCCCAAACTAGACGAAAACATTCTTTGGATTAAGGATCCATTTTCCGAATCTTATTTTGAAGCAGCCAACCTAAATGTAAAAGAAAAGGAAAATTTAATCGAAATATCCACTGACTCTTCTTTGAAAATGGAATACAAGAGAAAATCTTTAATTAAATTTTGGTTAGACTTGAGTGATGAATATGCAAATCTGTCTAATTTAGCAATCAAAGTTCTACTACCTTTTCCAACCACGGAGCTCGTAGAGCGTGCATTTTCATCATATGCCTATATTAAAAACAAATATAGGAACAAACTAGATGCAACAACTAGAACTAATCTTAGTTCATCAAAGCAGGCTCAGGGCTCACACTAAGACTTTTACCGCTTGCAATTGAGTGTAAGATTCAGTTCTGGTTAATAACTAATGAAGTCTTTTGTTTTTTATTATATTTAGTAAAACTAGACTTTCCTGATTTATAATCTTCTGAAGTTTTTTGCAATTTTTTATAGATATTTTTTAATTTTAATTACAAATGTGTTAAAAATATAGTTATAACTTACTAATAAAATTCATTGTTTAGTAAGTACTTTAGTGTTGGTTCATTTACCCCGCTTTATAATAAACGCTATAGTAGGCTGATACTTAATTTGCGGATAAAAATTATCTACGGACCTAAGGGGTACAATTCATGAAAATACATTGACTTAGGGGTTTGCGAGGTGAATAAGGTTGAGAACCGCTGCAGTAGGTCGAGAGAAAAAGGGACGTAACAGACAAAACCCTTATATAAATAAGAAGATGGATGAACAAACAATACTTTTAAAAAACATACCGTTGTTTAAGAAAAAAGTTACAGCTGTAGTTTTCCCCCTCCATTAAGAGTAATCTAGTATTGTTGCTTAAAAGTAGCGCTCTTTTATTTTGGTTTACCTTTCACTGTTATTTTGTTACAAAAATGGCAACCCGTAAGACCGTTGCTAAAAATGACATGTTTTAAACTCAATTTCAATTTTCCTGGGATAGACACTGTTGGCAAACTTTCTTAAATGGAATTTTAAGCAAAATCTACCCACAGATTTTGAGATCGTGGAAAATACATCGCCACAGGCACAAAATTTAAGAATGAAATTTAACAGTAAAAAAAAAAAAATAAAATATATTAGGTATTAATAACATTTGCAACTTACAGCATGTTCAAAATCATTTGACATCCCCATGGAAAGCTCTAGATCAGCAATATTTTTGTTGATTGCTTTTGCAACATCCTCTCGACATTTTAGTAGCACCTGGAACATGATAATATTAAGTAAAATCTCAAAAAGCCTCAAAAGACGATCTGTAATAAGTTTCATCTACTTGAACCAAAGGTGACTAGAAAATTATTTATTCGTGCGCTGGGGGAGTGAAGGTGGCTGTTATCAGGGTGTGATCACATTTAACGATCCAAAACAAAACCAAGTTTAAAAATAGGACTAATCACCGAAAATAACCACTTTTTCTCTGAATGATAAACAGTGTTTTTCCATTGATAATGATAAACACTGCAAACAGATTTCCATTGCAAAGGTAATGCTGAGACAAATTAGGAACCAACCACGATAATGTAATAGTAGTGTGAAATTGTTGGTGCTGGGCCAGTTCAAGGTCACCTGAGGGATGACGTCATCGAGGTCAATGACCTCACCGATGACGTCATCGATGACGTCATCGATTGCGTCATCGATGACGTCATCACCAATGACGTCATTTCGATGACGTCACACCCATGACGTCACAGAAATGACGTGCTGATGACGTCATCACCCCTTACGTCATCAAAATGACGTCACCGACGCCACTAAGGTCAAGGTCATGCCGAAACCTAAAATTTTTTGGCACTTTTGCCGTTTCTCGCACTACGCTCCGAGTTTCAGTCCGAGTCCCCGTAACCTTGACCACTTGGAGCGAATTTTCGACGAGAAACGGCAAAAGTGCCAAGTTAAACTCGAGTTTCTGACATGACTCAGCCTAAATGGGCAATCGGTTATCCCTCAGGTGACCTTGAACCAGCACAACACCAACAATTTCATATTACTGTGACCTTGAAAACCTAACAACGGAGCGCCGACACCGATGCGCACCCCACGACAGCCACCGAGTGACTGACTGTCAGGCTCCGTGTACTCTAGGTATATCGGCTTGAGAGACTAAGACTCTAAACTGTCAGGAATGGGAGTAACTAACTGAATTTTGCAAGGAAAAGTCATTTCATCCAATATTTTAAACAAATCTTCATCAGTAAAACTGACATTAGTCTGTTTTGTATAAAACTTAGGGTGTCCGCGCAACAGTTTGCGCCACTTAGCTAAAGTTGAAACCCTCTTAACTTTGAGTGGTGGACAGTGAGCAACTAATAAAGCCTTAACACGGCTAAGTTTCTTACCTAAAGCGCCCCGCGACATGGCTTCTCCTCACAAAAGTCCGCACAATACTGAGAGACTGCTTGTAGCGCATGAGTCAAGGGAAAAGAGGTGGGGGAAACAGCAGGAGTGGGGGAAGGTCACAGTGGTGGGGGAAGGTGAGGTGGTACGCTGGAGTATCGCATCACTTCACCATGAGCTGTCCTACAGTCAACACACTGTTCTCCTGGCCCGAGTTGGCACTAGAAGAAACATTTCTGTACAGCTTAGGCTGTGAGAGCCGAGGAAGCAAAGTCAAAGTGGAAATTGTGTTAAACTCCAAGATGAAGAGTCTCCTAAATAAACTAATTGTATCCCTGCAATCCCCTATAACTTTAGAGAAATACCACTTTATTAAGCGACACCTTATACTTTGGCAAAACGAAGTGGAAATGGAAAAGATTACAGTAAAATTAATTTAACTTAAAACTTGGACTGGACACTCATGGCGATACCACGTGGCGTGCAAACGCCACCCTAAACATTACAAGTTAGGTTATTAAGCACCTCTGGTACGATAACCGATGTGCTAGAGTTAAAGTGTGATGACCTTGAGTCAAAACACTGAAATACTACAAGTCGATATCGTCCCAGAGTTAAAGTGTAGTGACCTACATTCAGAACTTGTAAAATTACTTACATATAGAGAGCTAGAGAACAGCGAGACGCACCGTAAGGAAGCCGGAGACATACTGGCGAAGCAGTGTTGTGCAGCCTAGGGACCCAGTTGTGGTGGGGGTATAGCCAACACTTGAGTACAAGTGTTGTGGGTGACCTTGACCCACTTAACTTACCTGACCCCCCCCCCCCCCCCCCGACAAAAAGTGCGAGCCCCCCCCCCCGACAAAAAGTGCGAGCCCCCCCCTCCCCCCCCCTCCACCCCCACCCCCTCCCCCACCCCTGATATCCTGGGCGTGGCAGCCCCGGTGGGGATATGAGGGGGCCCAGCCAGAGCCGGCTCGCAGTCCGCTCCCGCGCGTTGAACGTGAACGATCGGGACGGACCGCCATAGGCATCACTAAACATTGAACACCAATTTCTCATGCAACATATCCACTTCTGCCGAGTCTTGCAGATGAACATTCCAGGAAAATGGCCATTCTTCATCCGTAGTGGAGTCAACTCGAGAAAGAGTGCTGTCCGCCATGATAGCTAAGCAAGGAATGATGTGAGCTACAGACTGTGGTAACAGTATTGAAAAGTAGAGGGGGTAAACCAAAAGTATGTGGAGGGGGTATTTTCAAGATCATTTAATTTGGGTTTTAAAAAAAAGGAAATAGTGGAGGGGGAATTCTCAAGGTCATCCAATTTGGGTTTTAAAAAAAGGAATGAAGGTTACTCCTCTTCAGCCTCGTTGTCCCCCACATCCTCATTAGCCTCATCTTCATCAACGTCAGACTCGCCGTAAGGGTAGATCGGGGACATCGGCGAATATTGTGGAGATTGTTGACCGTTGTTATCGTCCCCTTGCATTCTAACTTGGGACCAATCATAATTTAAATTCATTTGTATTATGATCCCAGGGTTGTCCCGCAGTATTTCCTTCATCCGTTCGCAAATCGTTTCCAAATAGTGTACACTATCGATCGACAGTGCCAAACCCGTATTTGTACCGACATCAGTAGTGGAGTCAGCTTGGCTGATGGTGTTGTTGTCTGCCATGGTTGCTTGTCGGACAAGGAATGACGGTTGATGTGATGCTCAAGCAGGAACATGGTGAAGTGGTGGGGGGTGTGGTGGAGTAGTGGGGGAATTTTCAAGGTCATCCAAACGGAGTTTTAAAAAAAGGAAAACCTACAAAGTAACATTGAAACTTTCCAATTGATGGTGGCGAGCGTTTTCTTCTGCAACCTTGCCGACACATGTGACTATGCCATACAGTATGAAAAGTACAACCATAATAAGGCCGAACAATAAAAGATAGCCGTTGACTATCATGATATTTTCTGAGTGTATCTGCTTTCTTCGTATCGCCCTCTCCTGCATCCTCTTCTCCAACTCGTGGACGAAGTCACAGCAAACGTGAGGACATGTTTTATCCGTTGGTAGGTTTGCCATTGTTGATGTTGTCGGTTTGGCTGTTGAAGATGGAATGAGGTTTCCAATTGTGATGTGCCATGTACATTAATAGTCAGGTGGTGGGGGTAGTAAAGCAGTGGAGGGGGAAGTTTCAAGGTCATTCAAACCGTGTTTTAAAAAAACCTATCTTGTTACTGAGCTCATATGTCAGTAACAAGATAGGTGCTTTTGCTCATTTACTTCTTTAATATAATGAAAAAATAAACATATTCTACAATGGTTAGAACAAGAAATACAACTGCTAGTCAGCTGAAGTAATCTAAGTTGTCCGGCTCGGTCTTCATGGACGTCGATGAGGAAGCTGTCGAGGAGTGTCCAGGCTCTTCCTTTGACTGCCGGGTGTTCCGTATATTGCGAGCGTAAACTTGCACGTTTATACGGTAGCCTCGTGCCACCATCAGCTGCAACTCCTTGTACAAGTCGTTTAGCTCCTGCTGAGTCTTGATGCTCACCTCCTCGTAACTTGCGCAACTGACGTTCAGAGACATCCTGATGTTGCTAGGTTGGCTGCTGGAGTAGAAATGAAGCCGAGGCACAGCGTTTGGAGGTACATGAAAAAGTGGTGGGGGTAATGGTGGTGGGGGTAACGGTGGTGGGGGTATGGAAGATCCAATTAAACACTTCTAAACTTTTTCCATCGATACAATGGGATGGAAATTGCACAGGTGTCCTTGTAGTTTTCAAATCTAAACATCGGTGCTAGAAATCCGAACTGTTTTCTACCACCTTCCTGTACGAACTGTCGAAGGTCTCTGACGGCAGCATCGCCACAAGGCCTACAAAACTTTTCCCCGTCTTGGAACCTATACCAGGAGTATCCCGAATACCCTCTATTATCTTTCTTGTACTCTTCGATATCCTGCTTTACTGTTATAGGGATATTATCTTGTAAAGCCGTCTGGAATAAAGATGCGTAAGTTATAACTCGTTGTAAGCAAAGCTCGTACAAGGTGCTCATCGTTTGCTAGTTGGCAACAGACTGACCGTGTTTCGCATCCAAGCAGGTTTGAATCCTAGTGTGGTAGTGGGGGTAATTACGGTAGTGGGGGTAATTGTGAAATGCAAAGGTCAAAGGTCAAGGTCACCCGTGAAGTTTAAAAAAAAATGCAACATATCAATACGTGACAAACTTCACATATTGATATGTTGCATTTTTTGTTTTCTTATTTTTTTTTGTCTTTTATGATTTATTTATAAAACATTACAATAACATATGTACAACATTAAAACTTAAATCTAACACTGCTGCTTGTCGGCAATGTGGATGGTCAACTCTGTAGAGTTGCTACCTGTGCAGCCGTGGGACACCAGGTATAGACAGCCGGGTTGAATAGAGCGAAGGTCCTCGTTTTGTAGAAGATGGACGAATCTCTTGGGCAGGTACACCTGGAACTTGGGCTCATCCCCCGGAGTAAACGGTGCCTCGCTGAGACTGCAGCAGATGGGTTCCCCAACTGTAGTCTCCATCTTCTTCATAGCATGGATTATGTAGTGCTTTTCATCTTTTAGTTCAGAGCACTTCTTCACAGGTAATATTGTTGACTTGGAGTGAGCATTGAACTGCTCGACCAAAGTTTGAAGGAACTGGTGAGATGCCATGGTCAGGTTACAGATCGTCTTCTTGCTCGGAGATGTTGTCGTCTCGGAATCTCGAGTAATACTCATGCCAGGTCCCGGTCTGCTCCTCACTTATATACTCTCCGTTACCCCCACCACTCCCCACTTCCCCACTTTGAAGGTAAGAGGCGAGTTTATAGGCATTTTTCAAAGCGCAATGTCTATCTTTATCATGTTCTGGGCTTTTTGTACAAATACATATTGTTTCCAGCATGTATTGATAATTCTTATCCAATTCCACATCACTAACCGGAACATGAGTAAATCCTTCGATCCATCTTTTCTTTTCCAGCCCCTTTGTGTAAATATTGGTAAACTTGTCTGAAAAATGATGCATAATGTGATACAAGTCCGTGTAACTTGTAAAACCATCATACCAATCGATATGATGGAAGTGTTTTGAAATCCATCTGTTGGTAGTAGCGGCTTTACTAGTTAAAGATGAATAAGAACATGGTGGTTTAAATAAAAACGAATAAGGAACACTTGTATTCATGTCCAAAAACACAAGTTCTTTTATAATGAATCTATCATCATTACCACGAAACGCTTGAAACTCAATAATACCAGGCTTGGACTTTACTTGTTCTTCTTCTCCCTTGTCCATTTTGAAGGCCACACGTCTGCTCATTACGAAGTCAGGAGGTCAACTGATTTCCACACCACGGTAGGTACTACTTTTATACCAGGCCGTACAGTTGTTGGCGCGTTGGTGTATATTTAACGTGCGCACCGTCCCCAATAGGCCTAACCCCACAAAAAGTTGGTTATTGTTTTAAAAACTAACCATTGTCATTTAAGTTTCCATCTTTATATTTTCCTTGTTTTCGTTTTCATCACTAACACTTGATTCTTCTCCTCCATCTTCCTCTTCTTCCTGTTTTACTGATTTCTTATGTAGTTGAGCGTACTTTTCCAATTGTCTCCACATTTGTACTTCATGAGGAACTCTATTAAATATAGAAGTATCCACAGGTCCGTATATTATAGGTGCGTCCGGTTGTTTGTCCAAAGTGTCTTCCAGATAATCTTTAATAATCGAACTTGAAAACACCAGTTGTCTCAAGTATCTTGTGATAGGTTCAGTAGCACAAGTTAAAATGAAAAACTCCTCTCGATTAAGTTGAATTTTGTTATCATGTCTTGTTGTGTCTCTAAACCGCAGCTGATGATCACCACGTTGTTTAATAATATCGATTTCCACATTTGAATCCAAAAGTCCTACTCTTGTCTTTCTTCCAAACATGTTACTACTTAAATAGCATTCTAGCAGATGCAAGTGTTTCATAAACGATTCCCAAGCACTGTCCGTAAACAAAATCATTTTGGGTCCGTGAGTTAAAATTACAGTAGGGGAATAATCTGTCGATTTCATAACACCGATTAAAACACTTTTGTCCAAACTGGAAGAGATTGGGTAAAATATTCGCAAAAATACCTCACTCAATATGTTTGGAGAAATATTATCTTCAATATCCCTTTTTCTCTTTTGTATAGTCTTTCTTCTTTTACCTTTTTCTTCAACATTATTACTGGCGTGAAGTTGTCCGCAAACGTTTTGTTCACCTCCTTCCTGGTGACCTTGAGGATCTAAAAACTCAGATATCTCCTTCTCAATATCTACCACATTTTCAGGTGTACCACTAGGAGAAGCCATATTGAATACGATGCTACCCATACAACAGTAGGCAACAAACTGATGAGGAGCGGCCTGTACGCTCTGCTTTTATACTCGCGGAATGAAACAAAACCGGTTTTTACAGTACATTCTTAACAATTCCAGTTAAAGGTGTGTATGTTACAATTTTATCATGTAGAATTAAACAGTATGCAGTTGTATTAGCCGGTATAGCCGCGTTGAATTCCATTTCTATTTTTATATCCACACTTGATGATTTTACTGATTCATTTTGTTTAGAACAATCAATTACAACTATTGGGTAGGCATCGAAATATTTTGAAGGTGATAATAAAGGTGTATTTGCTTTACCGTAATATGAACTTTGGAATCTTGCGTACATATCGTACAATATACTGTATTTCTTCTTAGTGAATGACACATTTAAATTGTCGTATGGAAAGAATTGTGAATTTAAATAAACTTTAATATTTTTCAAGTCACAATGATCAAATTGTCCTGCATGTTTAGTGATGTCGTCTCTTCTACCTGTTTGTAAACCAAATATAATATACCTGGCTCGTTCTACATAATTTGATGTTTTAACAGTCCAAGTGTGTCGATCCGTAGTAGGTAAACTGGGATGCTCATGGAATTCCCAACTTCTAAATGGAATAACAATATCACGATCGGCTTTTAATTTTCTTAAAAGTAGCATTCTATGCTCGTCAGCTAATTTAACATGTGGAACTCTCCATACAATTTTGTCTAATTTTAATTTCCATTCTAAAGTCGCATCAGTCGTATTATCTGCAGCTTTAATAATGTCTTTATCGTTAGAAGACCTCAACAAAACTAATTCTTGTTTAACGTTTAATATTATTTTCCTATAATCTTCAGCAAAACCAAGCAACAAACGTAATGGAATATGAAAATCAAAATATCCATCTGAATTTGGAGTGATCGTGTCAATTGTAGGTAATACCCATCCGGCAGGTTTAAGTAAATTGGTTTCATTGGGTGTTATAGATGTTAGTCCTTTTAAAGTCGTTGTAATACCTACTTTTTTAGTAGAATCAACTGTTACACCTGATATTTCATATCTAATTTCATCAAACAGGAAAGCCATAGGATTATTTATAAATGGAACTGTTGTACCAGCAGTAGTACCGTCCTTTTTAGTAACTTTTCCTTCAATATACAAGTAACTTTCACATGGTAGTGTGTAAATGTCTTGATGTTGTATGGGAATACGAATTTCATCGTTATTGTTTAATTTCGATGAAGTGTAAGGGTTGTGGGTGTGATATTCTTTTTCCCATAGGGTTTCGTCGAATGTTGGACCCTACGCTATATCCAGTATATCCATAATCGGTTAATTTTAATCCAACTCTCTCTAAGAAACGAATGTTCTCGCGTGTTAACTCCTCCACAGCTGAAGAGCTACTAATGCGGTTTCCCGTAGGTTGTTCGCTTTTAAATGTTAAACCCATGGTTTTTGTATTAAAGTGTCGATTTTAAATGTAATCTAATCGTAATAGGCTCTTCTCTGAAGTCTACCAAGTTACCGTCTTGATCCAATACGCTCAACACGATGTCTGAAATGAAAGTGGTGTTCAACGGTAGATATACCAGGTTTTGTGGCTTTTCAACAATTTTAAATCCAGGTGGTACACTTGGGTAAAATGTATGTATGATATGGGTGTTAGCCCCATCCCTGTAAGCTCCTTGTATAATGTTACAAGTTATGTCTATACTATTGACTTTTAATATTGTTACTGTTTTCTTACCGGAATGTGTTACATCTGGTTCTAAAACAGGCCCATCGTTGGAAAATCCTAATAAATCACCAATTGAGTTTGGTTGAGTAAAATCTATATAATATTTGGAAGTAATTTCAGCTTTCATCGTATTATTATTACCTTTTAATGTTATATTGTCTTTTCCCATTTTAGTTTGCAAAAATTCATTTATATGATCAATTTCATAAGAACCTGTGGGTAACCTGCACTCTTGTAAGTCTGTAAATTTCCCACTGGCATCTTTTCCCTTATAATAATGCAATACGTTATTTTTACCTTCCGTAACATTGGGAATAGAGTTGTAAGTTGTAAAATCCAATAGTGCCGCCTCCCAAAACCTTCCTTTTTGCAAGCGTAACGCTGGAAAAAGGATACTTCGTAAAGTGGACGATTTTCCTGTTAATGATACCGTATAGGAAGACATCTCAATAGTGACTGATACTTTTAGCTAGAAATTCCAAACATAAATGGCCGCATATTGAAGTATTATCAGGTTGTTCTCTTTTATAGTTATAATATATGTTTTTAGCAGATTTAAAGTAATTTTGAAGTTCTTTTGGTGGTGGCAAATTACCGAAACTATCAAAATAATATACATTGTTATTTAGTTTCTTATAACAAACCCAATGGGTGCCAGGCCCTTCAGTATTATCCAAATTTACAATTCCAGTCTCATTTTGCCACATTTTCTTTGGTAAACTGTCTTTCATAAACACACCGCGGAAAAATGGTATTTTAAAACAGGAAATATATTTAAATAATTCAATATTGGTTAATGCTTTATGTGGTATGACCAATTGATTTTTTTCATTTAATATGCACGATAAGGTCTTAGGTAAAGACCTGCCCCGTTTTTTACCATTGACCACACGGTGGGCTTCTTCCTGCCTTTTCTGCTAGATCGTCTTCTTATATTTCCTCCATGTTTTCTTGTGGTTGACTTCCTTTTTACCCTTCTTCTCCTCCTTTTTCCACCTCCTACTGCTGTTTTAGCCTTCATACCTGCTGTTACTGCTAAAGCTGCTGCTTTTTCTGCTATGCTAGCGTCACTTGATTTTACTCGTTGCCAAGCTATGTCCGCAAGCTTTCTGTCTGCTATCGATCTATTTTTTGAATCGGCAAACGTGGAATATGCGATATCGTGTTCTTTACAAGCCTGATCTAACTTGTTTATGCCTGGATCACCTCTTTCCAGTCGTTTTTTCAATTTAGTTCCTGGTCCGCAATACTGATAACCTCCCGGTATATGAAATTCGTATGGTAAAGCGTCTATTGCTCTATTTACGATAGATCCTACTGGAATACGGTTTAAAGCTTTACTTAACAGAGAAACCGCTGTGGACGTGATACCGCCTCCTTTCCGTATAGTGTCTCGATATGGACTGGTGTAATGAAATGCCATGATTGTCTTTTATATTTGAAAAGCGTAACCTATGTGTTACCTCTATGACAGGTTGCACATAAATGAAGTCATTTTATGAGTTATTTAATTAAATATCAATATCACCCCAATCTGATGATCTAAACTTTTGCGTTTTAAGGTTAATAAAGTATTTATTATAAATTTCTCGTTTAATATAATCACCTCTCGCGGATTCATCATAAGTATTATGTCCCGATTTTCCTTGAAGAATATCTGGTGTAAAATGATTGTGTAAATCAAATATCGCATTACCTAAAACTTTTATAAGAAAATTAACAGTGACAGCATTATCTACATGTTCAGGGTCTTTAAGGTTTGTTATACGTTTATTATTACAATTATACACTTTACTATCCTTAAATGATGTTGTGATGGTCTGTCCTACAGTTGCAGCATCATTCGGGTGTCTTCCTGCTCTCAAGATTGTAATATTGTTATTATTACATGTAAAAACTGCAAAGTGTAAATTTGGATCTAGATGTACGGTTTGTGATAAAGCAGCTGCATCATGATCCTCATGACCCCATGACACGTTTGATAACTTTTTATCCATGCAATCCCAAGCATTATTTTTGTATGTTAATAAATTAAATTTTTCATTACCTTGAACGAATTCATCCCCTTGCTTCGATACTACTTGATTTTGTTTTACAAAAGAGGTTGTTTCTTGTTTTAAGGTTTCCATCATTTGACCCACTGTTGCACCATCTGATGGCGCCGAACCATCTTTAACATTTGCTAAACAATTACCAAAACAATCTATAACCCCTACATCACGTATGATACAATGATCTTTTATATATTTGAGGTTTACAGCATCATTTTCATTTTTTGGATAACCTATATCGTTAATAACAAATTTATAAAAAGAAAATCCATCTTTTGTCTTTTCAGGTATCAAGGAATGTAAATAGCGTCTATTTACGCTGTCTTTTGCATCTTTAGGGTCATCTACGTTGGATATACGTTTATTGTTAGCACTATACGTTTTCCCATTGAATTTCAACGTATTTTTTAATTCAGATGACAAATAACCTTTGTTTATTGCATCACCGTTTTGATTTGGTTTACCAACGTTGATGATTCTATGATCTTCTGCGTCATATGTGTTATTTTGTAGTCTTAATGTTGGCGATATCTTTTCCTTTAATATTTTTAAATTTATTGCATCGTTTTCATCCGTAGGATCTTTTATGTTTTTTTAACCTTTTATTACTCATATCATAATCTCCATTAGGTGTTTGTGGTAAACCAGCACTTCTTTTTAAACTATTCGCATAATATAACCCATCCGAGGAGTAACGTCCGAACTTGTCGACACTCATGGTGCAACTGAATAGTATTCTAGGGAGTAACGCATTTTTATGAGATTACCCCACGGTTTCGGAGTTCATCCATTAAAGCCACCCATTCGTTTTCCAATCCAGTATGACCCGCTTCTTTAGCTTCATGTATTAGTTTCATTCTATCCACCAATTTATTGATATTATTGTAATAAATCACATTTGTGTTATATAGTTTCTTCATTAAACCTGTACCTGTAACAGATTTGTTTCTTTTTCTTGGTTCTGGAGCACTTATATCCAAAGTGGATGACACAAACCTTCGTTTTACAGGTTTTCTTGGTATTATTGGCATTGGTTGTCTTCTCGTTGTTGGTATTAACTTGGATACAAATTCTCTATATTTTAAAGACTTTGATCTAAAAACAGGTTGGTCAGCTGAATACTTCCTCCTGTATGCATTAGTTTGTTCCAAAATCTTTTTATATGCTTCCATGTCTTTTTCTTTAACTAACAATTCTAAAGGCTTATTTTCAAATAATAATTCAAATAATCCCCTTGTACCCTTATATCTTTGATCACCAACAATAATATTATCATGTTCATCAATGTTTACCGGGCTATTACCAACCATTAAACCGTCTTCTGTTAATCTCACTCCATAACTATGGTAGTTTTTATTAGGATTTGTTCCAGCTAACATTTTTATCATGTATTTCCTTCCTAAAGGTCCTTTGTTATGAATGTTTTCACCCAACAAGCTTATGTTTGACGGACCTTCCCTTGTTTCTTCTTCTTTTTCCTCTTCACTAGCAGTTGATACAACTTCATGTCCTCTTTTGGCTTTTACTTCATATAATTCTCTTATTCCACTATAGTCCGGTGATTCTAGCTCTCTTTCGGGTTCTCCACCGGTAAAACCACTATATGTAGAGGATTCCGGGTCTTCATCACTAAAATCTTCTGATTTTACATTTTCTCTTTCAAACTTCGTAATAGGTGCAATCGCATCTCCTTCCAATACAGGTTTAGCAAATTTTTTGTTTAATTGTTTCAAGGGTTCAGTAATAGGTTTAAAAGTAGATTCAAGGAATTTCTCCCTCTCGCTAATACCTAGTTTCAATGCTCTGTTTTTAGCCCGAATAGAATCACTAAGTGATTTTATTTCTTTTACTAATTTTTCTTGGTTAACCATGTTTGTAGCAAGACGTGTTGTACAACAATGAATGTTTTATACCACGTTCAATGTATTAATATAAATTTATCAAATCCTATCCTGTATCGACCATTGTTTAGCGGTTGTTCCTTCATAATTGTTAGGAACCCATACTTTTCAGCCCAAGCCTTTCCACATAACTCTTTAAATCGTTCAAATGTCATATCCGCATTTACATGATCAAAATATATATGTTTTAGGTTGGTTTCGTCCTGTTTAAATACAATTAACATGTTTGCATTGTCTCTAATGAGTTGTTTTGGTATTTTGCTGTAAGTTTGACCAATATAAATGCTATCTATGTTGTTATGTCGACCCATAGCGAAGTAATTTCTTATTGTGTTTTGGTTTTCACAAGATACATCGTCGAATATAAACACGGAGAATGGTTTAGCTTCTTGTGGTTGCATGACACTCTCGCTTGCATTAAACTTTAAATATTTAACTTCAGGCACATTAGTCAGTATCTTTTCCAATAATTGATACTTTGGTTGTTGTAGTGATTTTGAAAATACATATAGATTGTTAAAACGTAATCCTTTAGGGTTTGTAATCAAATTGAATACTACATTAGTTTTTCCACAGTTGGAAGGTCCGGTAACCAGACAACGAACGGTGTTTGGTAACAAATTGCCATGTTTCCCACTATTGAATTCTGAATTATCCACTGTGAGTTCATCTATATTATTAATAGTAAAACTCTCTTTTTGTGGTACTATCTCCATCCTTTGTAATGGTTCAACCTAAAATGATTCTCTATCGTTATATCAAATCCTTTTTAGGTATCCAAGAATCTTCCGTCTTATTAAATCCTAACCATCGTACTTTGACCTTATCTTTTTTCCGTTGCAACACCTTTTCAACTAAATATACATCGCCTACTGTTGATTTTAACATTTCATGTCCATAAAACCCTCCTTCAAGCAATTGTCCTTTATTATCTTTTAAAGGTACTGTATTATTTTTATGTCTCAGGTACTGTAGGTTGTACTTTGAATACAGTAAAAACCTCATTGGTCCAATTTGGCAGGTATCTTTTACTGAATACACCTTTATATTTACTTATTCGCACTTTATCACCCACATTAAATTTTCAGGCTTTAGTTTTTTAACTTTTGGTTTAGTATTCGTTTTTATACGTTTTAATACAAGGTTTTCATTTTTACTAGTTACTTGGTTTGGTTTCATCCCGATAGTCCTATGAAATTTGTTATTGTAATCGTTTATAAGTTTTGGTAACATATCAATCCATATGTGCGATCCTCTGTTGGAAAACATTTTATACATTGCACTTTTTAAAGTTCTGTTGAATCTTTCGATTATTGAGGCTTTTACTTCTGAATTGGTTGAGTAATGGTTTATATTGTGTTTTTTCATTAAATTTGCAAATTCCTTATTAAAATATTCTTTTCCATCATCTGTTTGTAAATGTTTAATAGTATGTTTGTCTCTTTGTATAGCTGTTTCCATTGCTTTTGTAACACTTTTGCCACTTTTATCTTTTAGTGGTAAAGCATCTGCCATTTTTGAAAAACAGTTAATAACAGTCAATATGTATTTATATCCTTTATTTTGTTTGCTATAAGGAATCATTTCGATTAAATCCGCTTGATATAAATCATTAATTCCTTTTATCACCGTATTTCTTTGTGGAAACTTTCTTCTTGCAGGTTTATGAAGTTCGTTGACAATTTGTTGCTTCAAGTCCTTCATATTGCAGGTTTCAATGTTTGTTGTATCACATGTATAATCACAATGAATGTTGTTTTAAATATTCACATCATTTATATGGGTCAAGGTCATCCAAACTTGTGTAAAAGAAAGGGGAACACGGCGTTTGACTTGCCGTGTTCCCCATATTTTACGGAAGGAAAAAGGAATAAGGTCGAAGTTGTAGAAGGACGAAGAATAGGTTACTAGTTGATAGGGTTTAGAGAGTAGTGGCCAAAAGGAAGAGTGTGGATTTTGTCGGGCATAATGTGTCTTTTATCATCCCGAGCTGACAGTGCTTTTTTAATTTCGGTGACACTGTAGACTTGATGCTTGAAGCTTCGGATATTGTTGAATGTTGCTGATATTGTAGCATCTTCAAACAAACAAGTCTTGTAGTGGTCAAATGTCACGTGTTTTTTCAAATAAGATGTCTTCACTCCTTTTGCTTTCTTGACTGTCGGTGTGTTGTTCTCGTGGTACATCTTAAATGAATACAATTTCGCCATCAGCGCCACTATTTCTTCTAAAGGCATTCCATTTGCTTCATCTTTGAATTTTCCGATTACTTTTTTATTTTTTTCATTAAAATTTGGATGGTTCTTCGGATAGTCAGAAAAGTCGAAATCTTCTTTGTATGGAAAAGTCCTTAGGTCTTCATACATGTCCAAAGTCTTTATCCAGTAGATAAACGCGTCCGTATCCATGTATGCGACTCCAATGTTTTCCCTTCCGTAGTGTTTAACCATTTTGTTATAATGGAAATCATACATCAGGGTTTTACTTATGTCCAAAATCGACATACCTATGTATAACGGACGGTCCATGACTATTGTTGTTTTCTTCATACTGACAGCAACTAGGTTTTCGTTTATAATCATGGATGTTCCGAAATTTGGTTTTTGCACTAATTTTTCCAATTTCCTAGGATCACTCACTAATTTTACATTTTTGTGTTTTCTTTTGTTCTCCAAGGTCTTCCCAAAGATGGCGTTGTTCATTAATTTATAGAAGTCCTTTTCAAATGCTGTTGTCGCTGCAGCTCTTCTTGTAGTGTTGGAATCAATATATGGTTTCAACCAACAAGACTGGGTGAATTCAATTGCTCTATGAATTCTCACTATACGTAGACCCAATTCAAGAGCCTGTTGAACTACCCAGTAGTGAGCCACATACCGATCTTTATTCTCCAAGGTCATCATCAATTTTGGCCATCTTCCTGTCGGTGAAACTTCAGTCTTGGCTAGGAGAGGCAAGTCGTAGTGATGGTCATGAAGGTGCTCCGGGTATTCAAAATCACAGTCCAAAATATAGCCTTTTGGACCATCCTTTGGAATCTGTGAGATGTCTCCGATGGTGGCCGGGTCGATCCATTTGAAGTCAGCGTAGGGAAGCGGATTTGACATTGCCCAACCATAAAGGTTGTTTGCGTCAAAGTAGCCAAGGTAGACCGATGGTTGTTGCTCGTCGAAGCCGGGGATGTACTTGTTGTTGGCTTTGACATGACGTGTTACAGCTTGTGTCAAACCGCCCCGTACACCAGATTCCATCATGAGCACCATATCTATATCTGTTAGAAGTTCCAATCGACAGTTGGTTGACTTTAGCATAGCTTGCCATGCTAATCCTGGAGATGTGTACGAGTGTAGAGGGTCCAGTCCATAGGCGGAGAAGCAGGTGTTTCTGAATTCTTCCATCACATCGCACAGCAGAGTTACGTCCAGTTTTATATAAAAGTCTGAATATTCCCCTAAAGTTTGAATGTTTAGTTGGTTCCAAACATTACAAGCATGATTGTAGTCTTCAACGGAGATTTCACTTTCGTTTAATTTGCTGTTGAAGGCTTCAATCGGTGGTAGACTGGTTTCTTCAAATTTTTCTGCAGAAGTTATGTAATCGTAGGGGAACACTCCTTTACGTAATACTAAGTCCAATTTATCTTCAGGTACAATCTTGCTGGTTTCTTTTAGGTCTTCTCTTCGTAGATTCTCAGACAATCTGCTCAAACTAGATGCCATAAATCTATAAGAGTCTACAAAGCGAAGTTTAATTTTACCTACTGTTTTTGAAAAACTGATGTACTTTTCCAATGTTGTAGCAAGAACATCAATTTTACCATCATCTCTTCCTAACTCTGGAATAATGAAGTGGGAGTCGTAGCCGCTAAGATTGTGTAACACGACAGGGATAAAGTAAGGCAGTTTGTAATTTATATTGCATGAATTACAAGCAGCTCCTCTGTATAAACCTGTCAAGTGATCGTGATCTCTTACTTTTGGATTTTCTTCACTGAAACTCTTCTCGCATAGATAACATCTTGATGCCAGATTATATTCTTCTTGTTGATTCTCATTCAAAGGTTCCATAGGTACGACATTACCATACAAGCGTTGTACCTTTTCAGCAATGTCATACAACTGGTCTACGAAATACTTAGCGGCTTCTTCACCACGGTAGAGTATTGGAGTGGATGTTAAACCATAGTCTTGCAATTGGTTTTCAGACAAGGTTGATTTAACTAGTAAACAAAAACTGTTGGGTTGATGCAACTGATATTTTGTTCTTCTAGTCACTTCGCCGTCCGGCAGCTCCTGTGGTACTAACGTTGATTCAAAATCTGCGTAGACCACTAGTGGAATTCGATATTGGTGAACCGTCTTGTTAAATTGTATTGAAGCTCGGGTAGGCGGTGGAAGACTTATCTTTACTTCATAGTTCTCGTTGCAAAGTCTTTTATGTTCCAACAACCAGTCCGATCCTCCACGTCTTGAATCTTTCCAAGAAAAGCAGAAACATCTCTTGCAAACTGTAATCCTATTTACTCTTTTGGTCAATTGTTTTACAACTAAGGCTTCAAAGTCCTTTATCCATACATAATGGGAAATTTCACCCTTAGTTATCAATAGCAAATCCGTGTGGTTTCTTTGCTCAACCTTTACTACCCGCAAAGGATAAACGTTGTTCGAATCATCCAGACCAAAAACATTGACTGAAACGCCAGGATTTTTCTTTTCAAATTTGTCAATGTCTTTCAAGGTAACTGGGTAGGTGAGACCTTGAAAGTTGTAGCGGTGTTCATTCTCGTAATATTCTCTACCAACTCTACAAGGATGATCTTTAACATACTTGGTTAACATTGCATACTTGAAACATTCATTACCCTCATTTTGAACATTTCTACACGAGTTAGTGTTTTGGATTTTCTTTGGTAGAGGGATAAAACTACTACCTCTTAAACCATATCCATGTTTATGAACCCTAACATCCATACCTTCAATTGATGACAAAGTCCATCCAGATCCTCTTCCTTCATGTTCTTGGAGTTTGGTTATAAGTTCCTCCAAGCATTCTTCAATAATATCATCAATGTCGGAGGTGAAGGTAAGGGTTCGATTTTTGGTAATGAATGCTCTCAATGCTGTTTCACCATCAGTATTGTTAAACATAACCTCTAACACCATTCCAAATTTAATAAAATTTAGCCTTTGTAATTCTTCCCTCAAAGTTTGACCAACAAGTTCCTTAGCCTGGGTTATGAATGTTTCCAGTTCCAATTGAACGTTATTAATTTTAAAATGTGTTACAACTCGTCCTGGCAAGGCCGTGGTGCGCAGTTGTCTTACATCTTCCAGTTCTTCTTCCATATCCTCTTCTTCGGTGTCCTCTTCTTCAATAGGTCTTGTAGCAGTAGATGGTCCAGCGCTGGCAAATTGTATCACACTAGGTCTTCTTCTTTGCATTTGCTGTAGATAGCTGTCCCAGTAGTCCGTCTGCTTCTGGTGCTCTTCCAAAAACCGGTCAATTGAGTCTAAGTCTATTTCATCCATGGTAATATCTTCTTTTTTATCTTCGTCTTCATGTAATTCTCTGTGTAGGGTGAAAAGATCTTCGTCTTGAAAGATTTCCCCACAAATGTCGCAAAGAGCCATTTCAAACAGTTTGGCTTTGAATGCACACTCTGTGAATGTCCACGCAATAATGAGCAGCGCACTCCACAGGGATCCTTTATATCCGAGGCAGATAGGTGGGGAAAGTGACGTCATATAGAAACAGGTTATCAATCATGTGCTAAATTTAGCCTTTACACAACCGTTTGTAATAAATTTATCAGTAGGCTTGATAAATTGATGATATTTGGTCTAGATTCAATAATTTGTACAAGTTTTTTTTAAAGACGTCTGTTTGAGCAAAATTTATATAGGTCAAGGCCATTTGGAATTATTATTTTGAGCGGGGGATAGAGCACTAAGCAGCATCATTTACTACAAAGTGCTCTATCCCCCGCTCACATTCTTTTTTAACTTTTTGTTTAAACTTTTTACAAAGGTGAAACATCACCATCAGAGTCGGAATCATTCTCATCACGAAATAGGTAGCGATGACAATACATAATTCTTCTGGCTACTAACGTCCTATCCATTGGACGATGAGGAGTGTCTTGTTCTTCTTCTTCTTCAATTTCCGACTCAGATGATGACTCTAATGTTTCGTAGGCGTGCAAGTCCATTTCATTATCCGTTAAAGCAGCTTCGTCAGAGTCCGTTTCAATATCCATAATTTCTTCCTCCTCCACTTCCTGGTCAACCGCAGGTAATTGGTCCTCTGCTTCTATAACTTCTACAGGTATTACCTCCAGAATTGAAAGAATTCTGTCGCGATGGAACACGGTGTTGTCAAGTGGAGCCATGGTATGAAAGTGGTGTATCTATCCAATTGGTTTGCCCTTTTTATACCCCCACCAACTATACATTTTATGTGGGTCAAGGTCACGTAAAGATACCCTTTGAGCGGGGGATAGACCACTAAGCAGCATGCTAGTCCATTGCCGCAAAGTGATCTATCCCCCGCTCTATTCCGCAGACCACACTCAAGTCCAAGTCCACATCCAAGTCCACATCCATATGTTACACTTTATTATTACTGCCACCAAGTAATTGTCACTCGCACGTTTACTTGGTTTTGATAAAGGTACTGCACAAACTCCATATTGGTTGTTTGTTCGTTATACAAATGCATCATGAAATATGCAATCTTATCGATTGCGGCATTGTCCAACGGTTCGCAATTCACAAGTTCCAATGTGCCCTGGCTGGTCTTATCCTCTATAAGTTCCACCACTTCGTTGATGTCTTCTTCCAAGAGGATGAACTCAACACTGAAGCTCTCCATTGTTGTTGATAGTGTCTAGACAAATGCTTGACTAAATGCTTTATTCATCAGTCCTACATATATACCAATTTCCCCCTCCCATTACTCATTCCCCTTCTACCTTTATATGGGTCAAGGCCATCCAATAATACCCTTTGAGCGGGGGATAGACCACTAAGCAGCATGCTAGTCCATTGCCGCGAAGTGATCTATCCCCCGCTCTGTATTCCACACAAGTCCTAGTCTTTACACACATAAGCCCCCAGTCTTTTACACTTAGTCATATACTCTGTCCTCCCTGCCAATTAAGAGTTCCCCATGTTTGCCGCTATTTTCAATTAACCTTTCCAAATCCCAAAACACAATGTCCAAATTAACCAAGTTCGCTCGTCCAATTTGAAACACACTATTCCCCCCAAAGTCACTTGCTCTCACTTGTTGTCCTGTATACTGCTTCTTCTTCCACGCTACCCTACCCTACCTTACCTACCCTACCTTCTTCAACAACCATTCTTTTAACAATATCGTACACCTTCTTCAACATCCCTCTACAATTTAAATAGTTTATGGTCACATACTCCCACTCCTTACCAATGATCAGTGATCCACTCATTTTCTAGCGTTCCACTGGAAGGTCCAAAGCAGAATGAAGTCGGGATGTACAGACCCCCTCTTTTATACCAGTTAACCGGTTGTCCTTCGTTTAAAGTGGGTCAAGGTCATTCAAAAGTACCCTTTGAGCGGGGGATAGACCACTAAGCAGCATGCTAGTCCATTGCCGCAAAGTAGTCTATCCCCCGCTCTGTATTCCACACAAGTCCTAGTCTTTACACACATAAGCCCCTGTATTCTACACACACACACATGTCCCTGTCCAAGTCTTTCATTACATACCTAATATATATTCACTTCCTTCATCATCACTATCACTCATCACTGCCTCCACAAACTCCATCGGGTTAAAGTTAAATTGTTTTAATTGTTCTTTTAGTTTTTCAATTTGTTGGTCCTTCACTTCCAAAACAGTGTGGAGGTGTGATATGTAGTCCGCTGCCTCGGTGACACTTGCTACTCTTGGGTCGCCTAACTTCAAGCTGGGAACTACACCCTGCAGCTTAAAGTATGCCATACGCCTCTCTTGCTCCTGCCGTTGACCAGGACTAAGAAAGCCTTGCCCGTCTCGACTCACCTCCAGCAGGGTCCGTAGCATCGGAGCTTTGCAGGCGTTTGCCCGAGCAACAGTTATGCTATGGAATGGTCGAGCAGGTCCACGAGTAGCAGGCAGGACGTTGGCAGCACGCCTTCTTGAAGAATAAGAAGCCCGAGAGTTGAAAGCCATGTTAAAAGTGTAGTATTCAGCTAAGCGGTACAAAGCAGAATAACCAAACTGCACATCAATACCCGTATATATACACTTATCAGTGGTGGGGGTACTGGCTAGCCTTGGTCAAGTGGGTCAAGGCCATCCAAAAACATTACCAGAACGGGGGATAGATCACTAAGTGGCATGTTAGTCCATTGCCACAGAGTGATCTATCCCCCGCTCTGTATTTCACATTCACGCACACATTCATACAAACACACAAGTCCCAGTCCAAGTCTTTACCCACACACCTATCCACTCTCATCCTCACTATCATCACTGTCCAACAGGCTTTCACACTTCCTAATTAGTTTTTCCCATTTACTCCGGATATGAAGTAGCTCACTGCGAGTATTCTCTAGCATTCTGTCCCTTTGCTCTATGACTTCATTGTACCACTCTGTAATGTATTAAGTTGGAAATACGATGTTTTACAATAATTCATATTTCACATGTTGGCAGTACCAAAAATCAGGCCATGTCTACCGATCTTTCGATCGTACGATATTCAAATAAACGAATCTGATTGGCGGAGCGAATTCCAAACATCTCCTCATACAAACCACCAGTCAGTCCAGCTCCAGATTCCAAACCGTACGTCCGCGCTCCGCCGGTCGGTGTTTTACTCGCACAATGTAGTTTTTATTTAGAACCCCGTTCCCGGTAAAAATGATACGCGTGATCCACTCGGATACTTAACATTTTTGGCGACGATAAAATCGCAAATATTTTAATTTTCAATCCGGGAAACGTGAGTGAATTTCAGTGCCGAAAATTACCCGTGAAAAGTGTTTTCTTCAAGTTCTTCAGTTCAAGTTCTTCAATCTTCAATGATCAGTTATTGGTAAAGTAAGGTTTACCAAAACAGTATTTATTGTATGGATAATGTTCATCCATTATTTTTGAACCAACTTTTCGGCGAGAAAATGGCGGGAGTGATCGGCAACATCGGAACATTCGACACGGCCGAGGAAACGTGGAGTTCGTACATAGAACGTTTCGAATTGTTTATCGAATGTAATGACATCAAGGACGAGAAGAAGGTATGTACTTTATTATCAGTAGTAGGAGTGAAAACATACAACTTACTAAAAGACTTGTGCACCCCCGAAAAGCCAGCTTCAAAATCCTACGACGACATAGTGAAACTAATTTCAGAACATTTACATCCTAAACCTAGCTTCATTACAGAGCGGTATAAATTTAGTTTACGTAACCAATTCGACTATGAATCCGTCGCTGAGTACATAGTTCAGTTAAAGAAGATGTCCGCGCATTGTGACTTCAAAGACAAACTCCCGGACCATTTGCGAGACAGACTGGTCAGTGGCTTACGGAGTGAAACTATAAAGAAACGTTTGTTGAGTGAAAAGGACCTAACATACGAATCAGCAGTCACCATCGCCCTGTCACTGGAAGCAGCGGCCAAGGATGCAACGACATTGACGGCGCAGCACAGCGGGACTGGCGGCGCGGGGGCGGCATCGCGGCTCCACACCATCCACAGCGGCGGGCGACCCATCCAACCCCAGGGGAACTACAGGCCCAAGGCGTCCAACTCATCGAGGGGAGAGTGTGCCACGGCAGTTAAGTGTTATTGTTGTGGTAAAGTGGGTCACTTGACCAATCAGTGTAGATTTCGTGGTTACAGCTGCAATTATTGTAAGAAACAAGGTCATTTAGAAGTTGTGTGTAACACTAAGGCTAGGGGTAAGTCGTCTAATTCTCATTCCAATAATCCTAAGGCCAAATTAAGTAAAGGGAGCAACTACACAAAACGTCCTGGTAAACAATTTAATAACTATAGTAAACAACATTTTGTAGGCATGTCTAATGATACAGAAAATAGTCTAGACACAAACGATGACGTGTACAACCTCTCTAATTTATTTCAGTTACAAGAGGGAGAGTCACAACCACCTCAGATTAAACCAATAGTAGTAAATTTGAAAGTCAATGGTAATGAAATTCCTTTTGAGATCGACAGCGGAGCCTGCTGTAGTGTAATTTCTGAGAAATTCTATAATGCTAATTTAAGCAACCTTCCGTTGCAGCATACAAACTTAGTGTTGAGCTCCTACACTAATCAAATGATAAAGCCAGTAGGTAAACTTTCTGTGAAAGTCGAGCACGGCTCGCTGGTAAAGAATTTAACATTGTATGTAATCACTAATGGAGCTAATCCTCTCCTAGGCAGAGACTGGATAAGAGATTTAAATTTAACAGTCAGAATTCCTAACAATGAGAGCTTGCATAATACTAATGTACTAGTGCAACGAAACGAAGTTATTGTTAATAACTTATTCAAAGAATTTCCCGAAGTGTTTACAGATAACCTAGGATGTTACAAGGGGGATCCTGTTAAGTTAAAGTTAAAGGAAAATGCCGTGCCCAGGTATTTTAAACCTAGATCCATTCCTTATTCACTGAAAGAAAAGGTAGAAAGTGAAATAGATCGATTGGTTGAAAATGGTATTCTTTCTCCTGTAGATACAAGTTCTTGGTCAACACCATTGGTGCCGATCTTAAAAAGAGATGGTAAAATTAGATTGTGCGGTGATTACAAGGTTTCTTTAAATCCGTATTTAGAAATTGACAGATATCCTATTCCTAAAGTAGAGGATTTATTTGCAACTCTACAGAAGGGTGAAACATTTTCAAGAATCGATCTAAGTCAAGCATATTTACAAATAACTCTAGATGAAGAGTCAAAGAAGTATTGTACGTTGAGCACAACAAAAGGGCTTTATGTCCCAAACCGAATTCCGTACGGAATTTCTTCCGCGCCCGGGATATTCCAGCGCATCATGGAACAAATGCTTTGTGGTATTCCTGGAGTGTCTTGCTTCCTGGACGATGTTTGCATTACAGGGATAAACCAAACTGAACATTTAGAAAGATTGAGGGAAGTATTTTCTAGATTAAAGAAATATGGTCTTACTGTTCAGAAATCTAAATGTAAGTTTTTTTGTAAACAAGTCGAATATCTCGGCTACATCTTGAGTAAAGAGGGACTTCAGACCTCCCCGAGTAAAGTAGAAGCTATTGTCAAGGTTCCTACACCTACTAATGTCACTCAACTTAAATCATTCCTTGGTTTAGTTAATTATTACGGGAAATTTGTGCCAGACCTTTCTATGATTGCCACACCATTGTACGGGCTATTGAAAAAAGATAGTCAGTTTGAATGGGACGCAGCGTGTAAGAAATCTTTTCAGTTAATTAAGCAAAAAATAGTGTCTGCTCCCATACTTGCTCATTACGATCCAGAGCTACCCTTACGTCTAACTACAGACAGTTCGGCTTATGGTCTTGGCTGCATTCTTAGTCAAATTCAAAAAGATGGTAGTGAAAAACCCATTTGTTTTGGTTCGAGATCGCTTTCCAAAGCGGAGCAAAATTATTCAGTAATTGACAAAGAGGCATTGGCTATAGTTTTTGGAGTACGTAAGTTTAATCAGTATTTATTTGGAAGGAAATTTACCTTGCTTACCGACCATAAACCGCTCCTGTCTATTTTTGGACCAAAGAAAGGCTTGCCAGCCTACGCTGCTAGTAGACTCCAAAGATACGCATTGTTCTTATCAGGTTACGACTTTGACATTCAATATATTAATTCACAGTCTAACAAAGCAGATTGTCTGTCTAGATTGCCCATTTCATTAGATGACGCAATAAGGGACTGTAGTGATGATAATATAAATTATGTTGGTTCCTTTTTACAGTGTTTAAAAGAGAATGAAATACCTTTAAGTTTTACTGATGTTAAACGTGAAACTTTGAAAGATCCTGAACTCAGTAAAGTACTAAGTTATGTTTAATCTTAAAGGGGGAGGAAGTGTAATGTATTAAGTTGGAAATACGATGTTTTACAATAATTCATATTTCACATGTTGGCAGTACCAAAAATCAGGCCATGTCTACCGATCTTTCGATCGTACGATATTCAAATAAACGAATCTGATTGGCGGAGCGAATTCCAAACATCTCCTCATACAAACCACCAGTCAGTCCAGCTCCAGATTCCAAACCGTACGTCCGCGCTCCGCCGGTCGGTGTTTTACTCGCACAATGTAGTTTTTATTTAGAACCCCGTTCCCGGTAAAAATGATACGCGTGATCCACTCGGATACTTAACACACTCGATGATGCTTGGTGAAGTCTGAGTTGATGCGTCCGTCGTGGTTGGTTGAGAGGCTCCGCTGCTTCGCAACTCCTTCCTCACAGGACCAAAGCCGGAGAACCGGACACGACTCCTTGATGAAGGCCCCGATCGGATTGGCCCAACACCTGAGGTGGAGTTAGAAGAAGAAGCTGAAGACATGGCGTTCGGCTTAACGGTTGCAAGCTGAATGAGCGGACAGTGGATTACCACTCCTATATATACCTATTTGTAGTGGTGGGGGGCTGGGGGAGGGGGTGGGGGAGGGGGTGGGGGAGGGGGCGGGGAGGAGGTGGGGGAGGGGGTGGGGCTTATGGGGGGGGGCTTAAGGACTTGCAATAAATTTCCCTTAGTCTTCGAGGTCATCGGTTTTACATACCTTTAACACACCCATCGTTTTGGTTTCTTCAATAACTTTACACACCTCAAAAACCCAAGCAAACAGCTCATCTATGTTGTTATAATTAATTTTTGTCCAGTGTTCATACTTATGAGTTTGGTTGTTTATAATACATAAATAAAATGTAGACCCATCTCGTCTTATACAACACTCAACTTCCACTCTATGCCGGTTTAGCACTTCCCAAGCATTGTGTTGATCTATCAAGAAGTCACCACCTTTGTAATTGTACCGTGACATGTTTACCACAAAGCACAGGAACAGACTGAAGCACATGAACGGCTCATACAAGCTTAGTAAGAGCGTTGGAGTGGGGGTATTACGTGATACACTACATTAGTTGTAAGGTTAGCACTTTACTTTAAACTGTAATTTATATGGGTCAAGGTCATTCGAACTTTGAAAAATTTTTACCTCCAAAACACTTGTAGCAAGCTACAAGTGTTTGGAGGTAAGTTTTTATTTGTTAAAGATTTTTGTAACTTAGTCTTCACCCTCAAGGACACGGTTTGAGATTGTCCCAGTGACTTTACATCACCGCCAGGTTAAAGTATTATACAAGTCAAGTGTTTTTTTTTTATTCCTTGACTTGTATAATACCCCTCTCCCTTACTTTAAGAGGGTTAAGACTAAATTTAGAAAAATTAATTTGGAAGAAGAAATTTAATTAATGTCCAACACTTTTAAACAATTTTGATTTTTTGGTGAGCCCATGTCCTAGTCCATTTCCCAAACAGATAGGCATCCTTTTCTTCGAATTAAATAAGCCCCGGGGACAAAAATTCTCTTTGTACCATCGCAGGTGGTACTTTCATTCTATGAAGGCGGCCATCACCTTTTAGAATGATTTGCACATTTATGTTAAATGCTCCATAAGCTTGAACAATGAAATAATATTTTTTGTCCCTCTTGAGCCTATTAATTTTCAGCTTCTGCGGACTGTTGGGGTGTTTGAACTTGGACTTTTCAGGCATAATATTAAGGCTATAGGGCTTTGGTGTCGGAATTTTGATTTTCTTATTCAAGTGTCGTTGGCAACGATCTTTTTCTGGAAGAGCAAAACTCGGACAACAAAGAACCACAGCCTCTCTGCTAAACCAAACATAATCGCATTTATCACGCTTGCCAGCAGGGCATTTAACACGATTACGTTTCTTTTGTGTTGGACTCTTAGTGTTTTGGAGCGGCGCTTGATCTAACTTAGGCTGGCTGGAAAGGATGGAGGGTGATGGTTTTTGTCGGGGGGGGGGGGGCTCGCACTTTTTGTCGGGGGGGGGGGCTCGCACTTTTTGTCGGGGGGGGGGGGGGGGGGGGGGGCTCGCACTTTTTGTCGGGGGGGGGGGGTTAATTAAAGAAATAAACCCTTATAGGCGTTCTTATGTTGCCATCGCTAGTCTCCGAAAAGATACAACTATGGGGAACTCCAGACTTGTGTGTTAGTAATACCTACCAGTTAAAATCCAAAGAGAAACTTTAATATTTGGTTCAAGGTCACGCGAAACTTTTAAAAAATAAGCCCCACACCCCCCTATGGGGGTGTGGGGCACTTGGGTTGTCATCGCTGTAGCCTCCGAAGAGACCCAACTATGACAACAGGCAACATCCAATGTCGTCTAACCTTCACCACACAAGACTTAAGCATTTACTGCATTGCTAACAAATAACTTTTCCAATAGCTAACAAAAAGTCATTTACATAATTTTGAAAGAGGTTGAGGACAGCCCTAGTGGCTTATGTCCCCGGTCCGAGTGCAGAGGCCATCGGCTCATTACCCCGTATAAGCGTACAAACGGACCAACTCCAATTTCTCAGCCGCATTGAAGCATGCATGAGTGGAGCCTAACAATTATAAAAAGTGGTTTTACACGGGGGCCTACTCCCGTTCCCTATCTTTAATATTTAATATTTAAGTTCAGCAATGCAGTAAATTTCTATAAGTTCTTACTAGGTCAAGGCCATACGAACATTAAAAAATTTCGGCCCCCGTACATCCATGGCGAACCACGAATGTTCGGGGGCCTTGGGGACAAAAAAACACAAATAGCTAACAAAGTTTCATTTACATAATTTTGAGTTTCCAGAAGGGAAACTAACTGAGGACACCCTAGTGGCTTACGTCCTCGGTCCGAGTGCAGAGGCCATCGGCTCATTACCCCCATATAGGCGTACAAACGGACCAACTCCTATTTCTCAGCCGCATTGAAGCATGCATGAGAGGAGCCTACAATTATACAAAAGTAACTTTACACGGGGGCCTACTCCCGTTCCCTGTCTTTACGATTTACTTTGAGCATTGCAAAAGCTCAAGGGGGAAATGCTACAACAAGCGTATACACTTTAGAAAAATATAACACACTTACAACACACAATTGAGCTCAACGTAGTCAATGCTGGAACAAGCACATACACATTAAACACATATGACAAACAAGACACACAGGAGACATAGGGTACAAGTAAAACACTATCATATAAAACAATTCGCAATACCCAAACGCAAGCGCAATATCTTACAACTAATACAAGTCTTAAAGTTAGAGTAGACTTCGCTAAACACTGAAGGCGCCATTCAATGTTTAGTGATGCCTATGGCGGTCCGTCCCGATCGTTCACGTTCAACGCGCGGGAGCGGACTGCGAGCCGGCTCTGGCTGGGCCCCCTTATATCCCCACCGGGGCTGCCACGCCCAGGATATCAGGGGTGGGGGAGGGGGTGGGGGTGGAGGGGGGGAGGGGGGGGGCTCGCACTTTTTGTCGGGGGGGGGGGGGCTCGCACTTTTTGTCGGGGGGGGGGGGGGGGGGTCAGGTAAGTTAAGTGGGTCAAGGTCACCCACAACACTTGTACTCAAGTGTTGGCTATACCCCCACCACAACTGGGTCCCTAGGCTGCACAACACTGCTTCGCCAGTATGTCTCCGGCTTCCTTGTGGTGCGTCTCGCTGTTCTCTAGCTCTCTATATGTAAGTAATTTTATAAGTTCTGAATGTAGGTCACTACACTTTAACTCTGGGACGATATCGACTTGTAGTATTTCAGTGTTTTGACTCAAGGTCATCACACTTTAACTCTAGCACATCGGTTATCGTACCAGAGGTGCTTAATAACCTAACTTGTAATGTTTAGGGTGGCGTTTGCACGCCACGTGGTATCGCCATGAGTGTCCAGTCCAAGTTTTAAGTTAAATTAATTTTACTGTAATCTTTTCCATTTCCACTTCGTTTTGCCAAAGTATAAGGTGTCGCTTAATAAAGTGGTATTTCTCTAAAGTTATAGGGGATTGCAGGGATACAATTAGTTTATTTAGGAGACTCTTCATCTTGGAGTTTAACACAATTTCCACTTTGACTTTGCTTCCTCGGCTCTCACAGCCTAAACTGTACAGAAATGTTTCTTCTAGTGCCAACTCGGGCCAGGAGAACAGTGTGTTGACTGTAGGACAGCTCATGGTGAAGTGATGCGATACTCCAGCGTACCACCTCACCTTCCCCCACTCCTGCTGTTTCCCCCACCTCTTTTCCCTTGACTCATGCGCTACAAGCAGTCTCTCAGTATTGTGCGGACTTTTGTGAGGAGAAGCCATGTCGCGGGGCGCTTTAGGTAAGAAACTTAGCCGTGTTAAGGCTTTATTAGTTGCTCACTGTCCACCACTCAAAGTTAAGAGGGTTTCAACTTTAGCTAAGTGGCGCAAACTGTTGCGCGGACACCCTAAGTTTTATACAAAACAGACTAATGTCAGTTTTACTGATGAAGATTTGTTTAAAATATTGGATGAAATGACTTTTCCTTGCAAAATTCAGTTAGTTACTCCCATTCCTGTCAGTTTAGAGTCTTAGTCTCTCAAGCCGATATACCTAGAGTACACGGAGCCTGACAGTCAGTCACTCGGTGGCTGTCGTGGGGTGCGCATCGGTGTCGGCGCTCCGTTGTTAGGTTTTCAAGGTCACAGTAATATGAAATTGTTGGTGTTGTGCTGGTTCAAGGTCACCTGAGGGATAACCGATTGCCCATTTAGGCTGAGTCATGTCAGAAACTCGAGTTTAACTTGGCACTTTTGCCGTTTCTCGTCGAAAATTCGCTCCAAGTGGTCAAGGTCACGGGGACTCGGACTGAAACTCGGAGCGTAGTGCGAGAAACGGCAAAAGTGCCAAAAATTTTAGATTTCGGCATGACCTTGACCTTAGTGGCGTCGGTGACGTCATTTTGATGACGTAAGGGGTGATGACGTCATCAGCACGTCATTTCTGTGACGTCATGGGTGTGACGTCATCGAAATGACGTCATTGGTGATGACGTCATCGATGACGCAATCGATGATGTCATCGGTGAGGTCATTGACCTCGATGACGTCATCCCTCAGGTGACCTTGAACTGGCCCAGCACCAACAATTTCACACTACTTGTAATCAAGGATTCTAAAAACTGTTTTAATCGCTCCAGGAAGGACATATAATCGAAACTGGTAACTTAAAAAGTTAAGGGTTGTTCAAGGGAATGCTGAGACAAATTAGGAACCAACCACGATAATGTAATCGAGGATTCTAAAAACTGTTTTAATCGCTCCAGGAAGGACATAGAATCTAAACTGGTAACTTAAAAAGTTAAGGGTTGTTCAAGGGATAAAATCCTTAAAAATCGGTGTTTTTAATATATTTTAGTCCAATTTTTGCAGAATAAAAAAATAAATTAAAAAACCAAGCTATCCAGTGGAATTTTTTAGCGGACCATAAAGTATCTGAAATTAAATTATATTACATTAAATGTAGGCTAGTTTATGGTGGATGTATGTTGTTTTTTAGCCTACAACAGGCAAACATATGTTTTTACTATATATTTGCAGTAGAAAATTTTAAGTAGGATAGATTTTTTACTTTTGTTACACGGTATTTTCCTAAACTGTGGTATTAATAAACAAGTAACAACGGTAAGATAACAGCATTGCTATAAATAATCTGACAGTCTAATATTTTAATCTGTGTGTGTGATGTAACAACGGTAAACAAAGTTGTAATACTTATCAGAGAGTTTTATTAGTC